>JAPKLY010000338.1:53618-92461 GCA_026898435.1 Prunella vulgaris | reverse complement strand
GTTGAGATTTAATATTACACAATGATGTAACTGTTACACCTCCTAGTTGATTTGACATGTAAGACAAAAAAATGAAGACCAACGAAAGGATGATATCGATGACTAGTTACATTCTTACTTGCCATTATCTAGGAGGTGTAACAAAAGATGTTATGTCATTATGTAACTAGAAATCTCAACCAGTGACACCAAGCACCAAAAACAAGAGTAATGCACACAACTTAAGACATAGCATGTAAAAAGTTCAAATGTGAACAATAAAAGAAACATAAAATGTCACAGACCAAATTATATGAAAGTGAGGCCACCATTAGCAATCAGCCTACTAATAGAGAACAACCTTATACATTTTTAGTCCTAAAAAAGGGAGACAACTTGGTATAGCACTCGTATCTCGAAAACTACAAAATTCAGCTGAACAATGTGGAACCCAAAGCTCACAACATTGTTAATATATATTGTTTCATTGACAGAACCTCTTGCTGCCTAGGAACACAAATGAACAAGGGCACGAGAATTTGAGGAGTCAAGACGGAAATCAAACAGCTTCATTAGAGCAAGACAACATTCAGGTAACCACACATATTCAGATCAATATCTGAAATTTATTACTTACCTAAAGTTGCAATATGATGTGCAGATGGACTTCCAACAACCAAAGACGTGGCTGAGGGCCAAATCCTTGACTAGCTTATTAAGTCTATGGAAGGAGAACAAGAAAGAGGAGAAACGACTCCGCACGGCTCAAATACATGCAGCCCTTTCACTCACGCAACTTGCCGCAGCCATTGCTGGGATTAGCAGCAGCAAAGAAGAGAACTCTCCATTTCGAAATGGGAAAGCAGGAACATCAAGCGAGGATATGGGTGACGTACTGTCTTCTGCTGCAGCACTAGTAACCGATGTGTGTGTTGAAGCAGCAGAATCCCTTGGTGCTAAACGGGCACAAGTTAGAGCAGCTGTGGACTCCGGGATGGCAATTCAAACTCCGATCGACATGATAGCAGTTACAGCAACTGCAGCAACATGTAACACATTCATATATACTTTCATTTTCATTCTGTACGATTAGTAAAGTAGAAACAGACTGAAATTTCACTGCATCAAACACATAAATAACCAGGTTTAAGAGGAGCTGCTCTACTGAAATCAAGGGCAATGACAGTTCCCCTTTCTAGGATGCAAGAGATGATTAAAATAAGTGCTGAGATATGCACCATAATGCCTTCAGGTATGAGAAAATGATAGCATTAAAATGATATGCACCATATGAGAAAATTTGCAACCTTTTCCATGTGAATATTATGATATTGGTCTAAGCAAACACAAAATATATGCAGGACGCAGAGAATGCACCAGGGTTAGTGCCTATCTAAAGCGTGACCATCTCATATTCTGCTTCAGAAAGAAGTACTTACGCGGAGTTTTGACATCCACTAGAGAGTGTACTTTCTTCCACATTTCTAAAAAAGTTAGCGCACACACTTACATGGATATTTATCAAAACCTTAACTACCTTAGTCCTTTCCTTCTAGCTTTGCAAGTGAACTTCCAAAGTTCTATTCTCTACTACGTTCAACCCAAATGATATTAGAAGTAAAAAAATATTGATGACAATCCTGCTTACACCTTTTCTTATTTTCCAGATCAGGTTACCAACATTACTGAGGAAAGAACAGAACACCAGGGGAATTCTTTGCTGTGTCTAAAGACAGAGAATGGTATCATAAAGTTGATGTTTGAAGATGAGATGCAATCGAAGATATGGATTTCGACCATTCTCAATCTCTTGGGGATGCATGAGCTCTCATTGCCACACAGTAATCATTAACCATTTGAGTTCATTTAACTTCATGTAACATAGAACGTCTGTTATCAATTTTACTTTCATTACTCAAGAAGCTCAGAAAGATGATCACATATATAGCTTAATAAGAGCAATCTTCAAATCATGTTCCACAAACAACCCTGAACAGTCACGTACTTCACGTCAAATGGCAGCAAAACATACAAACTTTTACTAACTCCGTCCTGTAGGAATTTGCATCCTATGGGATGACATGTTTTATATATAAAATAGTGGTATATGAGTAAATATGAGTATAGGTTTGTGAGTGTACTTTTTCAGTAGTGAGTAAATTTGTGTAAGAAATAAAGAAAGTGTGCAAATTCACGTGGGACATAGAGAACATTTCAAATGTACGTATCTTGAACACCAAATCTACTGATAATAATAAATCTCCTTTCTAAGTGTTTCAAAACCACAATTTGCCTCAACCTCACAAAATTCCGCTGAAAAGAACATAAATCGCACCGTACCATACAACAATCAAGCATGTTTTGCTTTTTTGTTTTCATTACCGAATAAAAGTTACACAGTATAATCAATTCATGGCAAAATTCTACTCGAATCGAGGGAAAAAAGGTTTGCTACCTCCAAATGCCGAACTGATATGGTCACGCTCACGAAGCTGGCCTCTAGCGGAGAGCCTCCGCGGGAAGGCGCATCTCCGGTCACTTCTGCCCTCTTGTAATTCTTGATGCTTTCCCGCGACCATCGATGTAAGAAAAATCAAATTTAAATAAAAAAGTAAAAAGTAAACAAGCCAACAAATGGGGGATTATTAAAGTTATTTTGGTTATTTGAATGTCCAACTCTTTTTTCTATATTGTCTATTTTGGAATGTCCAATTTTTTTTTTTCACATTAAAAGGAAAATAATTTATACTCATAAGTTAATAAAATATATTTTTTATATTTTATTAATTATTTTCATACTCACATACCCCACCTTTTCTTAATTTGTGTGCACAGATCATTTGAAAAAAAAGACCTAGGATAGAGAGAGTAATATTTATTAAAAATTTGTCGGATTTTGTCACGTGCAAGTCAAATGATCATTATTTATAACTTTCAGTTTTTTCTCAAATGCTCCTTTTTTTAGTCCCGTAACTTTTAAATTGCATAGTTTTCATCTAATTTTTGTATTAAATTTATTTTATTCATTTGTTAATTAATTTTTATTAATTTTATTTACTACTGTTTTGTTAATATGAAAAAAATCTTATTGTATATATTTGAATATATTATAAGTATTTGGTTAATTTTATACTAAAATTTAACGAAATTTTTATAATTAAATAAAAAATATTTAAATTTGATCATAAAATAAAAGTTAATGGATAAATACTTTAAAAATAATAAAATAAATCTTTTAGATCTAAATTTTATGTTTATATCTAAATAATAAAAACAAAAATATTTATACATAAGAGTGATATGATTATATATAATAGTGATATAAGTTGATGTAAATACAAGTTCACACGAGGCCTACTCATTCATCTAATATCATAAATACATTTATTAAACAGAAAATGCTAAATACTATTGCACGTGATAAAATTCGGCGAGATTTTGAGTCTCCGGCTAAAATAGGATGAAAATTGCGCAATTTAAAAAGTTACGAGACTAAATGGATTCTTTTTAATTAAATTCAGGCTATTTGAAGAAGAAGAAAAATTATGGAATCAAATAATTTTAATCCCCAACAAATTTTTTTTTTTTTTAATATTGTGTTTCCAAATAGGATTTTATGCATATGTGGTGCATTTGAAATTGGTTACAAATTTATATACAAATGTGATTTGGAGTCACGTTTGATATTCCAGACGTAAATTTCAATTACGTATAGCTAAAATTCTGGTGAGGGAACACAGGGCCAACGATGGGTCCCACAAGTTATTACTCTGAATCACGTTAGGAGCATGTTTTTCCCTATGTTTTAAAAGCGGAAGCGGAAGTTGATCCGGCCACCTTAATATTTTTGGTCGGACCGAGTTCAACCGGGTCTAATTATTTTTAAAGCGGTTGAACCGGTGTGACATCATAAATACCTAATATATAATTATATATTTTTATATATATTTTTTCTAATAAAATTATACTACCTCCGTCCCAGGAAAATTTGCGATACTTTCCTGGGCACAGGTTTTAAGAAAAAGTGTAATGAGTAGAATGTGTATGGTGGAGATTGTGAGGTAAAGATTTTAAAGGTGGAGATTTAAAAGAATATTTCTATTTTGGAAGTATACAAACTTTTGTGGGACAAACTAAAAAGGAAAGTATGCAAACTTTTGTGGGACGGAGGTAGTATATCTTATAAATAAATTTTATTAAAAAAATAAATTACAGTTAGATATTATACCGGAGGAGGGTGGAGATTTATAGTTGTATTTCCAGGAAGTGAAACTATATCTATTATCTAGGGTTATGAATTAAAATTAGACATTATATTATTAAATTATAGTTAATATGCATTATATATAATAAATTTAGTTAATTTTGTGTAAAAAAATATCATTTAATTAAAAATTTTGTCAAAGCGCTGTTTCGGCAGGTCCAACGAGCGACCGGTCCAACCCGATTTTTACCGCTTTTCAGGCGCTTTTGAAAATGTCCGGTCCAACGTACTAAAGCGGCCCGGAGAGGTGTTCCAGTAGCGGTCGGACCGGTCCGACCGGCCGGTCCGATCCGCTTTTTAAAACACATGTTTTTCCGCATCCATGCACACCTTCTTCAAGTGACCGACATAGGCATGTGAAGACAGGCTCAATATTGTTTAGCGATCAAATTAAAGCTACTCAGTTGTGATTATAAGGTTTGAATTTCTGGTCTAAATTAATTTTGAATTTATAACTATTTGAATATTTAAATGTAAAATTAAGCCAATATGAACAACAATTTCGATCAAACATACTTATAAATCAAGATCACAGTAATTAATCGAGCTTGCAACGTATAATTTATTTATGATGTATGTCTTTTATATATTTTAGAATTTATTTGTTTAATAGTTTTTCTCCATTTTAATGTCTTTTTAAAAAAGAAAAATACTATTTAAAAATAATTATTATTTTGCACTAATTTATGATAATTAAATGTTATATATTAATTTTATCATTCTATTTAATTTTCATTATAGAATGTATTAATCGAGCATTTTATTCGATTGGTTAAATAAAAATGCAACAATGTCAAATTATATACCATATGTTATTTCAAAAAAATGGGTCAAATTGTTAAATGAGAATTAAAATGAGAAGGTTTTCATATGTTTAAAGATAAAATAACACATTAACTTGCATTACAAAATTAACATTTAAAAATAATTTATGTATTTTATACATTATAGTAATCCAAAATCCAGCTCAAGTTACATTTAATTGGGCTTAAATGTGTTTAAATTAGGGCTCAGTTTATATGCACCACATTTGTTTGCAGTACATACATGATGAGTACACATTTCATAAATTATTAATTTTATTTTTCTAATTTTTTTTATTCTTTTATCTCTATTTTTTTCTGCGCACCCACCTCCATCATTGTTAGCCCTTTCTATTCTTCTTTCTTTTCGTGTTCTTTTTTCTCTCCCATTTTTTCACATCCATAACACAGTCCTCATATTATTTCACTCAATTCATATAATTTCTTCCATCAGAGTCACTTCAATTTGATGTCGAATTAAGAAATTCGGTTCCGCCTACTCTCTACCAAAAATTAGCTCGAACTTCAACGACCACCCGTTCACCAATATGGCGTTGCTTTTCTCCAATTGTGAGGTACTCCATTTAATTCATTTATGCACTAAGAGTTTGAAAAAACAAAATAAATATGGAAAGATTTCAAAAAAAAAAAAGGAATAAAAATGGTAAGAATAACAACAATTATTTTTTTCTTTTTTCTCCTTCATCAATCTTCATTCATCATCTTCTTCCCTTCTCTCAATCCATATTTCTACATTTAAGTACATGATTATTTTTTTTTCAATTCTGGTCATATGGAAAAAAGTACTATATTTTTTTAATTTTTTTTTTAATTTATCATTTAAAAAAATTGTTAATCTAATGAGTTAATTCTATAAAAATGCATTACATTTTACTCAACTTTCAATTTAATCATGTGTTTTATGATTAAAAACACAACTTTTTAAAAAAATTCAACCCGATACATATTTTTCATTTTTAACTGGCAACTGATAATATATCTCGTCAAGTGAGTAAAAGTTTGTCATGCTGACATGTTTGTATAAATTTTAGAAATTCAGACCTACATTATTGAGATTTTTCAGAATTTGATCCAAGTTTAGGCAAATTTCTAGGGTATTTGAGTGTTTCAAGTGATTGTGAATCTGATATTGAACACTACAAACATATAAAAATATTTTTTCCTTCTAATGCAAGAAAATATATTTAAATAAAAAGTATTGTTATGTTATATATATGCATTTAATATATGATGTTCAAATAAAAAAAAATAAAATAATTAAATGTGTGTACGCAAGTGTGCTAAACTTTCACTCGCTCCGATGAGACACGTCATCAGTTGTCGGCCGAAAATAAAAAAAAAATTATCGAATTGAAATTTCTTAAAAGGTTGGTTTTTTTTAATAATAATCGTGAAGTTTTGGATTAAATTGAAAGTTGAGTAAATTTTAGCGCATTTTATAAAATTAACCCTAATCTAATTATGCTTTTCTTAAAATATTTTTTTCTGAAAAACCGTATTTTTTCCAAAAAATAATTGAGAAAAAATTGTTTGAGTTGTTTGTTAAAGATATTTCAATTTTTTTTCTTTTTTTATTGGAAAATTTATTTATAATTCAAACAAAAACGGTTTTGTTGAAGTAATACTATAATAATTGTGCCTTAATCAATAGTACTTGATAGAAGGGTAATTAAGTCTTTTGTTCTTTAGACTTGTAACCCTAGTTTGTAACCTATAAATATAAGAACACTCATAAAGTATAGTGATATAGAACTCTCCTGGCTTGGTACGCCCCCAGACGTAGTCTTTCAGACGAACTGGGTCAACAATCTTCTGCGTTTTTTCCTTTTCTCTTCCAAATATTCTTAAACACGTTATCAGCACGAGTCTCTACGAAGCAATAGGATTCACGAGAGGATTGCTCAAGCAGTCTCTGGAACGAATCAGAATCAGAATCAATTGAATTAATTGCTAAAACAGAATGTCTCGTGGACAAATAGAATGCTTAGCTGATAGTGGGACCACTCACACAATTTTAAGGAATAGACAATTGTTTATTGAGCTTAGTCCTTACAATACCTCTGTTACTACGATGATTGGATCATCTCAATTAGTAAAAGGGCGAGGCACTGCTCAGTTCTTGATGCCTAATGGCACACTTATTAAAGTTAAAGATGCTCTATATGCACCAAGAGCCAACCGAACTTTATTAAGCTTTAAAGATATCCGTGCCAATGGTTATCACCTAGAAACTCACAGTGAGAATGGAATTGAATATATATATATTACCTCTAATGAATGTGGAAGAAAACACATATTAGAAAAATTAGTGAGCAAATCCAGCGGATTATACCTCACTACTATTAGAATTATTGAATCGTACACTGTCACAAATGATGAGCTATCTGACAGTGCTATATACAGGCTTTGGCATGATCGTCTTGGACACCCAGGTCGTGACATGATGATCCGTATTTTAAAAAATTCACACGGACATCCTTTCTTTAGAATAAGAAATAAATTGGGACATAACACCGATGTAAAGTATGATGTCGGTCATGTTGTTGCCCTATCACAACATTTCTCATCTGACGTACCAGATGCAGCTTCAACATCCCAATCTGCCAAATTTCAAATTTCAAAGGCACATCAATCATTTTGCAAAGCCTGTTCTTTAGCAAAAGTAACATCGAGACCATCTTATGCTAAAGACACGAAACAAAATATTCCATTCTTACAAAGAATACAAGGTGACATTTGTGGACCAATTCATCCAGAATGCGGACCATTCAAGTATTTCATGGTTCTGGTTGATGCTTCGACACGATGGTCACATGTTGCCTTATTATCTACAAGAAATTCTGCATTTGCAAAACTCTTAGCACAGATTATACGCTTAAGGACTCACCATCCTGATCATCCTATCAAGTCTATAAGACTTGATAATGCTGGAGAGTTTACATCAAAGACATTTGATGATTATTGCATGTCTATAGGGATCGATGTAGAGCATCCCGTACCCCATGTGCATACACAAAATGGTCTCGCAGAGGCCACCATTAAAAGACTACAAATGGTGGCTAGGGCACTGGTTATGCGCACCAGTCTCCCGGTCTCTGCATGGGGTTATGCAATACTACATGCAGCTTTACTTATACGTTTCAGACCCACTGTTGACCAACCATTCTCTGCGTACCAGTTGGTAACTGGATATGAGCCTGACATTTCACACTTACGCATATTTGGTTGTGCAGTATATGTGCCTATTGCGCCCCCACAGCGCACTAAAATGGGTCCTCAGAGACGTTTAGGTATTTATGTTGGATATGAATCTCCAACAATTATCCGCTACTTAGAACCTTTGACAGGCGACCTATTCACCGCTAGATTCGCGGATTGTCACTTTAATGAGACCGTCTTCCCGTCGTTAGGGGGAGATAAGAAAAAGGATTTTCTAAGGGAACGACAGGAATTATCTTGGTCTGTTCCAACTTTGTCTCATTTTGATCCCCGAACTCCACAATGTGAAAGTGAAGTTAAAAGAATGATTGATCTTCAGAACGTAGCAGATTCGATGCCTGATGCGTTCACTGATATTGCTAAAGTGACAAGGTCACACATACCGGCTGCAAATGTGCCTGCAAGGTTAGAAGTCCCCACTAAGGGGCACAACACTGCAGAAAAAAGTGTTGCAATCATACCCGGTGGAAGTATGGTTGAGGCTGTGGCTCCCAAAAGGAAAAGGGGGAGGCCACCTGGTTCGATTGACACCCATCCTAGAAAGAAAAAGGGAGGTGTGGCACAACCTAATCAATTAATCATCAATGTCGAGAATCCATCTCACGAGATTATCTCTGATTATAGTTATGTCCAAGAATCACTACTGGAGGACGCTCCGATGTTTAATATGATTCAAGAGAATAAAGAAATCTCTATGGATTATTTGAGTGCATATGAGTTGATTGATAGACATTGCACCCAAATTGATGATGTATTTGCTTTTACTATTGCTCAAGAAATTATTGAGCATGATGATATCGAACCACGCTCTATTGTTGAATGTCAACAAAGAGCAGATTGGCCTAAATGGAAAGATGCAATCCAGGCAGAACTTGATTCTTTGACAAAGAGACAGGTATTTGGTCCGGTAGTGCTAGCCCCACCAAGTGTAAAGCCTGTAGGACATAAATGGGTCTTTGTCAGAAAGCGAAATGAGAAAAATGAGGTCCTGAGATATAAAGCTCGCCTTGTAGCGCAAGGTTTCTCACAACGCCCTGGAATTGATTATGAGGAGACATATTCTCCCGTTATGGACGTTATAACGTTCCGCTACTTAATTAGCTTAGTAGCATCCGAAGGATTGGAAATGCAACTTATGGATGTGGTTACTGCATATCTCTATGGGGATCTCGATTCAGAGATATATATGAAAGTGCCTGATGGCCTTCCATTACCCAAGTCAAGTGACTCTAAACCACGGAGTGCGTTTGCAATCAGATTGAAATGCTCACTTTATGGATTAAAACAATCTGGACGGATGTGGTATACCCGTCTAAGTGACTACTTGATTGGAAAAGGTTACAAAAATGATGAACAATGCCCCTGTGTGTTTATAAAGAAAACAAGTTCTGGATTTGCAATCGTAGCAGTTTACGTTGATGACATGAACATAATAGGTACTCTTAATGAAATAAGGGAAACCACAAGCTACTTGAAATCCGAATTTGAAATGAAAGATCTTGGGAAAACTCGATTTTGTCTAGGCATTGAACTAGAACATCGAGCTTGTGGAATTCTCATCCACCAGTCTGCGTATGTCCAAAAGATGCTCAGGCGATTTAACATGGACAAAGTGCATCCTGTTAGCACTCCCATGATCGGCCGAAGTTTGGATTTAAAGAAAGATCCGTTTCGTCCAAAAGAAGATGACGAAGAGCTATTGGGAGCTGAAATTCCATATTTAAGTGCAATAGGCGCATTATTGTACCTAGCTCAATGTACTCGGCCAGATATTGCTTTCTCAGTGAATTTGTTAGCTAGATTTAGCTCAGGACCAACACAACGTCATTGGAATGGTGTTAAGAATATATTTCGATATCTTAAAGGAACCATTGACATGGGCTTGTTCTTCCCTTACGGAGAGAAAAAGGAGAAAACAAATGGAATTGTAACTCCTAAAGAAAATGTTGAAACTACCTCCTACATTGATACACCAAAAAGTGTATTAATTGGCTTTGCCGATGCTGGTTACCTCTCTGACCCACACAAAGGTCGTTCTCAAACTGGCTATGTGTTTACTATAGGGAACACAGCTATATCTTGGAGATCAACTAAGCAAACGTTGGTAGCTACCTCATCAAACCATTCAGAAATTATCGCGTTGCACGAAGCTGTTCGTGAATGTATTTGGTTAAGATCTATCATCACACATATTCGAGGATGTAGTGGCATGATATCTACCACTGAAGAGCCAACATGTATATATGAAGATAACGATGCTTGTATCGAACAAATGAAGTCGGGCTATATCAAAGGCAACAATTCAAAGCACATATCGCCGAAGTTCTTCTATAACAAACAACAATAAGATTTGCTCAAGATCCAAGTGACTCAAGTAAATTCTGAAGACAATGCAGCTGATCTATTTACAAAATCATTGCCAAAGACTACTTTCGAGAAGCATGTCAGAAGAATTGGAATGCGTAGAATTTCTGAACTTATTTGATAGATGTACATATCAATTGAGAGGTGTAGACTTCAGGGGGAGTCTCAATATAGATTTACCCTTTTTGATTCGGCACAAGGGGGAGTGTTGAAGTAATACTATAATAATTGTGCCTTAATCAATAGTACTTGATAGAAGGGTAATTAAGTCTTTTGTTCTTTAGACTTGTAACCCTAGTTTGTAACCTATAAATATAAGAACACTCATAAAGTATAGTGATATAGAACTCTCCTGGCTTGGTACGCCCCCAGACGTAGTCTTTCAGACGAACTGGGTCAACAATCTTCTGCGTTTTTTCCTTTTCTCTTCCAAATATTCTTAAACAGGTTTCACTTTTTTTCGCTTTTTCTTTCTCATTTTTATTGGTTTTATTTTTTATTTTTGAAAAAAAAAGTTTATTTTCTAAAATTTTGGTATTTTACAAAAAAAAAAAACTAAAAGTGGGTAAATGCATTTTGAGAGAAAAAGTCAGGAGGGTATTTATATTTTTTTTATACTATTTTTTATTGGTTTAATTCTATAAAATAAAAAATGCACAAGTTTTCACTCAACTTTCAATTTAATCATGGACTCACTTCACAATTATAATTAAAAATCCAACCTTTTAAGAAATTTCAATTAAATATTTTTTTTTTCGACCGACAACCGATGACATGTTTCATTGAAGCGTGTTGAAGTTTATCACACTGGCGTACACATATTTACTAACCTTTTTATTTTATTTTTATTTTCACATCATATATCATATGTATATATATATATATATAGTAACAATATTTTTTACTGTAGAAGGGAAAAATATTTTTATATATTTGTATTGTTCGATAACAGATTCACAAAACACTTGAAAAAACACCCAAATATCCTAGAAAAATTCACCTAAAATCTTACCAAGTTCTGAAAATTTTCAATATTGAAGTTTTGAATTTCTAAAATTTATGCATGCAAGCCAGAATGACAACCTTTTACTCACTCCGGCGGGACACATCATCAGTTGTCGATCGGAGATGAAAAATATGTATTGAATTGAAATATCTTCAAAGGTTGTGTTTTTTTAGTTATAATCGTAAAACTCAGTATTAAATTAAAAGTTGACCCTTTTTTTATTTAATAAAATTATTAAGTGTGTACACTTTTTCAACAAATATGGGGGCATATTAGCTGGGTTCTAAATTATAGCAGTTCGTAAGGATCAAGTTTAGGCCTAACCCAACCCATTACTATACACTCTGTAAATTGGGCTTGGTAGATGGGAAGAGAAAAATGTAAATAAATTCACAACTTTTATATTTTTTATTTTAAAATTAAGACTTTTAAATTTGTACGTATCATAAATTATACATTTTTTTGGTGCTTTTGTTCTGCAATATAATCACGAACTACTTTATGAAAAAAAGTTGAGATATATTTAAATTATTTGGGACGAAAATGCGAAAAAAAAGAAAAAAAAGAAAAAGAAAAGCATATTTCTAATGCTACCTCCAATGGACACCGAGTTGATCCTAAATGAATAGGTGAGGAGCACGTATTTTGTGAATTAAGTTCATGAAAATTCACTTTTCTAAAATAATATTATTAATTAGCATTAGAGTAATACATTTTGGTATACAGAATATTAATTAAGCTTAAAAAATATTTTCGCCTCAGAATCATTATATATGATACTTTATATATTAAAAGGTATCAATGAGGTCATTGTAAAGCGTATGTACACCAAGTTTCACAAATATTTCTATCATATGTAAAAGCATTCTTGAAGTAGAACTAGATTCAAACTATGAGTTGATCTCTTGGTATACAATTTTATTTATCTTATCAAAATGAATCGTGTACATTTTTGTAGGAGAAATGGCTAAAAAAAAGTGACCGTGCAACTCAAGTTCATTTTTAAAAAGTTGCACAATTTATTACTAAAAAGTTACACAAATTATTATTGAAAAGTTACACCATTAAAGATACACTTTTCAGTAATAACATGTGTAACTTTTCAGTAGTATTTTGTGTAACTTTTTAAAAATGAATTTGAGTTGCACTGTGTAACTGATGCATATAAGACTAAGCCAATTATGAGAATGTATATAAAAATTATATATTAAATATTATCATATAAATCTTTATCGTAAATTTGAAGAGGTCAAATGTAAAGGAGAGGGAGAAGAGATGAGTACGAAAGTATATGATAAATTTGGATTTTGGAAATAAAAGGACAATAATAAAGTTTAGACAAGAAACTAGAGGATATAAAAGAGTTTTTTACAGTGAGTTGTTATTTACATATTTTTATTTAATTTGATTGAGAGTTTAGAAAATAGCAAAAATCTAGTATACTGCACTTATCAAACCAAATATATCAAAAAATTTGGTGCATGATAATGCCATATCTTTTAAGTATTTTAATATTTTCGATGAATATATTTATGTTTTAAAAAAAATTGGGACGGAATGATATAAAATTTTATGTATCAATTTTCATATAATATACAGTATAAAATATTCGCAAATACTTGCATGCACCCAAGTGCATGGTATGCACTTGGATTTTACTTCAATTTTAAATTTAATTTGCTTTTTTCAGAAGCACACAATACACACCGCACTGTGTATTTTTTGGTATATCAAGTTGTTCTTGGGGTATTGCAAACATTTGTTCTTTGGGTATTAAGGAGTTGTTCTTGGGGTATAACTAAATAGTTCTTAGGGTATTAATAATTGTTCTTGGGGTATTGACATTGAGTTCAAGATTTGTTGTTTTGCAAATTTTTCTGGAATTAAATTTTGAATGATTTAATTAGTAATTGGGTTTTTTTTTCTGACTTTGTTAGTCTCATGTATGAAGATTGCAATGGTGTTTATTAATCAAATACATCTTTCGTGAATATCCCCAGGTGTTGTAGGCATAGCTACTGCCAACCCTACTGATCTTGTTAAAATGCTACTTCAAGTTGAAGGAAAATTGTGACACCACTTAGTTTATGCCCATAATTATGCAAATATATGCATGTTAATTTGTCAACTTTGTAAAACCTCTTCATTCAACAGATGGGGTATTTAATTTAATTATTTATAATTAACGCATATATAATAATATATAAAATCCCTCTAAATATATATATATATATATATATATATATATATATACATATGGGCTAAACTTACTATTTTAAAATTTTATAAATTTATAATACCTAAAGAATAAATTATAATACCCAAGAACAAATTATGATACCCAAGAACAAATTATGATACTCCAAGAACAATTTACAATACCACAAGAACAACTCTATACAAAAATACTCCAATAACAACATACAATACCCCAAAAATAACTTACAATACTCCAAAAACAAGTAACAATACCCCCAAGAATAAGTGTAAGTAAATACCCAAGATCAACTTACAATACCCAAAAACAAATCTAAGTAAATACCCCAAGAACAATTCGCAATACCCATAGAACAAATAACAATACCCGAAAAATAAATCACAATACCCCAAGAACAATTATAAATAAATTCTCCAAGAACAAGTCACAATACCCCAAGAATAATTTATAATACCCCAAGACCAACTCTCAATACCCGAAGAACAAATCACAATACCCCAAGAACAAATATAAGTAAATACCCCAAGAACAAGTCACAATACCCCAAGAATAATTTATAATACCCCAAGATCAACTCATAATACCCCAAGAAAAAGTAAATAATTAAACTAAAAAGAAGATCCAAATAATTCATGGGAAAATTAAGCAATTGTTATATGGGTATTATAAATTGTTCTTTGAGTATTATAAGATATTTTTTGGGTATTATAAATTGTTCTTTGAGTATTACTCGATTTATTTATTAAATTTTCATTTATAAATTATTCTTTGGATATTTTAAATTATTATTTGAGTATTATATATTGTTCTTTGAGTATTATAATTTGTTCTTTATGTATTATAAACTATTATCTAGGTTTATTCATTTATCAATTATTCATTTATAAATTGTTAATTGAGTATTATAGATTATTCATTGGGTATTATAAGTTGTTCTTTAGGTATTATACCCCAAGAATAAATTATGATACCCCAAGAACAACTCTATAAAAAAAATACTCCGTTAACAACATACAATACCCAAAAAACAACTTACAATACTCTAAAAACAAGTCACAATACCCCAAGAATAAGTGTAAGTAAATACCCCAAGAACAAGTCTAAGTAAATACTCCAAGAACAAGTCTCAATACCCGAAAAACAAATAACTATACCCGAAGATCAAATCACAATACTCCAAGAACAAATATAAGTAAATACCCCAAGAATAATTTATAATACCCGAAGAACAAATAACAATACCCGAAGAACAAATCACAATACCCCAAGAACAAATATAAGTAAATACCCCAAGAATAATTTATAATACCCGAAGAACAAATAACAATACCCGAAAAACAAATCACAATACTAACAAGTCACAATACCCCAAGAATAATTTATAATACCCCAAAATCAACTCACAATACCCCAAGAAAAAGTAAATAATTAAACTAAAAAGAAGATCCAAATAATTCATGGGAAAATTAAGCAATTGTTATATGAGTATTATAAATTGTTCTTTGTGTATTATAAGATATTCTTTGGGTATTATAAATTGTTCTTTGAGTATTACTCGATTTATTTATTAAATTTTCATTTATAAATTATTCTTTGGATATTATAAATTATTATTTGAGTATTATATATTGTTCTTTGAGTATTATAATTTGTTCTTTAGGTATTATAAATTATTCTTTGGGTTTATTCATTTATCAATTGTTCATTGAGTATTATAAATTATTCATTGGGTATTAAAAATACCCCAATAACAACATACAATACCCCAAAAACAACTTACAATACTCCAAGAACAAGTCACAATACCTCCAAGAATAAATATAAGTAAATACCCCAAGACAAACTTTACAATACCCAAAAAACAAGTTTAAGTAAATACCCCAAGAATAATTCTCAATACCCATAGAATAAATAACAATATCCGAAGAACAAATCACAATACCCCAAGAACAAATATAAATAAATTTCCCAAAACAAGTCACAATACCCCAAGAATAATTTATAATACATCAAGAACAATTCTCAATACTCGAAAAATAAATCACAATACTCCAAGAACAAATATAAGTAAATATCCCAAGAACAAGTCACAATACCCCAAAAATAATTTATAATACCCCAAGACCAACTCAGAATAGTCCAAGAAAAAGTAAATAATTAAACTAAAAAGAAGATCCAAATAATTAATGGGAAAATTAAGCAAAACAGAAGACCCAAATTTCAAACCTTAGATTTTGAAACTCACCCATAAATTGTTCTTTGGATTTTATAAATTATTTTTTAGGTATTATATATTATTTTTGGAGTATTATTTTCCAAAAAAATTGATATCAATGCATATATTTATTTATATTATTATTTTTATTTAGTGGCACAATAATATTTTATATTGTGAACGATGATATTAATTGTATAAATAAATTTGCACAAAACTTATGATTTTTGGGGTAGTTGCTTTCAGAAAAAATAAAAACAAAAAAGTGGAATAATTTCATTTATATATAGAAGGCAACATGTATACATACTTGACAGAAGAAAATTTAATTTAAAAATAGTCAAAAATTAGTGGTGCATAGTATGCACTCGCATGCACAGGAGACCGACTCTAAAATATTATATAGTACAGAATGGTTCACAAAATTGACATAAATTACACATTGATTTTGTGCAAAAAAAAAAAAAAATATGTGCAGGAAAAAATTATACTTCTATAAAAAAATTATGAATAATTTTGTAAATATACCTATTTTTTTAACCAATAGTAAGTCACCCTAAAATAATTCTTTATATATATATATGGCATGTTTTGAAACTCTACAAAACTGCTTCTCAAATAAATTTTTTTCAAAAGCTGTGAGAGAGAACTTTTAAAAAAAACAGTTTTAGGAGTTGTTTTAAGAGTTTTAAAACAGGCAGAGCCCAAGACTTTGAAAAAAGCACAATTTTCCACAATTTAGTCATATCATTTACTAATATGGCATGTTTGGGGTGGGTGGGACTGGTCCTAGTAGGTAGAACTAAACTATATATAGTCCCATGGTGCAGGAAACACTTAACCAAGTTTTCCAATATTTTATGACTCAATTTATTATGGGAAATTAAGCATCAATTAAATACAATCTGCTAATAATATATCTGTACTTTAATGTATTCCCACCTAATAATCAACCAAACATCAAAATTAAATACCCTGAATTTATTGCCTTCAGCACAGCCTCTCTTGAAATATACTAATTCCATGATGTATCTCCATCATTATATCCAATTCAATAAAACTAGTGAAATTGAAGATAAATTATATATATTACATCATTTAATTAGTAATACTTATCATGATGCTAATGTATAACGGCCCACCTAACTAAAGTATGACATAGACATTATCTAAAGAGTCGTTCATCAATTATTAATACTTAATATTTTGTTTGACAAATATTGAAATTATTGCCAAGCTTATTTATTAGCTCAAAGTCATCTCGATTCGTTAATTCTCAAATTTAATTTATCTATTTCGATAAAATTGACTGAGCTCGAAAGTTTCAAATACTCGATTTACTAACGAGCAATTTGAATTCGCTTCTTTAGATTCAATAGTTATTTTTTTATATATAATTTCATTTTGTTAGTTCGATTTAGGCTCATTCGAAAGACGAGTTAAGCTATATTTCTAGTTCGTTTTAATGGTATCAAGTGGGGATCAACTCGAATCCATAAATACTTGAGTATGACTCCAAATCCAATTATGCTGATAATATCTCCAATGCCTTGCGTATATAAAACATTATTATGATGCAAAGTTTCAAACCAAGTAGCATATTTGGAGTCAAATTAATTGTAATTCATGTCACCAGTGTCAGTTGCTCTTCGCCGATCCAATTTATACTAAATCACAAAAAAAAAAAGAATTTAGGGGAAAGTTGTAGATGCCTAGAGCCTGTTAGGCAGCGACTATACCAATAAGATATCGACTAGGCAGCGATGAGACCGACTAGATGCCGACTAAATTATTTTCAATTAGGTCTATTTAAAAAAATTATGCAAAACCCAAGTAATTATAGTAAAATAAAATTAAAACAACTAAATATTAATTCCCTTTTGATTTTTAAATTATGACTTTATTGAATTTTGTGAGTTTCATGGTTGTTATCACTTATAATTTTTATATTGAAAGGTAGTTTTATTGATTTTTTTATTATTTTATGTACAATTTTATCATTAATTTTATATATCATTTATGTGTTTATGACTAATCACCAACTAATTTTCAACTAGTCACTAGACCTTAGTGGCTCGACCAACTAGCGACTAAATGATTTTTAGAAAATTGTTATATACTATGATTATTTTTGGGAAAGTTACATATAGAAACTATTATAAACACCTAATTGCAAAATACTCTTAAAAAAGGGAAAAGTACAAAATGTTTTAATAAATTGACAAAAATTACATATTGGTCCCGTGCAAAAAAAAAAATGCTTCCGTGCAAAAAAAAAAACATACTACCGTGCAAATTTTTTAAACCAATTTATAAATATAATGATTTTTTTGAACCAATATATAAATGACCCTTAAAAAAATTATATTACAATGAAATCTCTGTTGTCAACTATGCAATTTTTATTGCCCTATGTGCAAAGTTTATTTTATATATGCAAAATAAAATCATTATTATGAAAAAATAAAAAAATTCATATATGCAGATTAGTGTTGATATGCATAACTGAAATTTGCCAAAATATAAGTATGCAAAAAAAAAAAAAAAACTAAAAAAACTAAAAAAACCAGAAAAACAAAAAAAAAATGTGAAAAGAAAAAAATTAAATTAAATTAAATTTAGAATGATTTAAAGGAAAAAAAAAAAAAAAAAACAAGACTAGGCAGCTAACTATCACAACTTGCCGCTGCTGCAATTTTTCAAGCAGTTGATCCCATATTTTTTGTGTGTTTTGTAATAAGAGATTTTTGGTATATGTGTGTGTGTTTTTTCTTCAAGTGTGACTAATTTTTAATTATCTCTTTATTTTTAATACATGTACGTATAAAAGCTACATTTGTATTAGAATTTATTTTTGTGAAAGTCATGACTTTAAAATTAATTTATGATGAATATTAAAAGTATTGTGTTTGTTTTGAAATTTTAGTAGAGTAAAATTTTGTTTTATGTCAAATCAATATTTTATAGTGATTAATATTGTATTGTATTTCTTCCATCCTATTATAAATTTTCTATTACTTTTGTTGTATATCTAAAAAAGTGTATTTGATTATCAATATATAATGGACTACATAGTACATATTGATCTTTGTGTAAAGTAATGAGATATTGTGAAAATTAAAGGGTAATTGTTTAAGAAAATATTTATTTATTAATATATGAAGTGTTTGTTTTTTATGAAATGCAAAATTTATTACGACGACGCCCAAAAAAGAAAAACGTGGAACTTATAGTAGAACGGAGAAGTATAAAAATAAAGTAGGAAAATAATGAATAATTGGAATAAAAAAAGTGATATATTTATTGAAAAGAATAATGTGGTTTATATTCCCTTTATCCTCGTTAGATTGCTCGAACCCAAAAAATATAAGAATTTTTTTTATTTTTCATTATAAAAAATTGCAAGAAAGTAACTATACCTTCTAAATTAGCTCCTTATATATATCTCTTATTTACATCTCTCATGTCACTATATTTCTTAATACACTAATTTTTCTTTATTTTATATTTTTAATACTAATAAATAATTTTTTTCAATACAATCTATGTCATTTTTATTTAAACAATCTAAATTAGAATGGAAAGAGTATGAATTTTAAATATAAAATTAAATTTTAAATTTCTAAATTAAATAAAAGATGAGTTAAAAAAAAGAAGAAAAAATCTACTCCCGCAATAAATAATAGCCATAAGGGCTACGACCTTTGTAGTTTATTCTAGCTTCAGCATTTTTCTAGTATCATCGTGCGCTATTTTAGCTTGTCCGATTTATGTAGGGATCTTTTTGACTTGGGCAGGTGTTAATAGACTGGGAAAATCCCGACCTACATTTTATTCTAGAGTAAGTATCTTGTTAATTAAATGTATTTTTAAAAAAATATATAAAATATTATTAAAACATTATAAATATTATTATTGAAAAATATATTTTTTAATAATAACATATGTGATTTTTAATAATAAGTGGTGTAATTTTAAAAAAATACACTTGAATTGCACAACGTTTAATATAATTGTAAAGAATGGAAAGGGTATAGGAATGAAAATCATAGTTCTCAAATAGCTGAACTATGATAGATTCCTTAATTTTTTGGAATCAAAGTCATAGTAGAGTCATTCCAAACACACACTATGACTTTGATTACCATTACTCACCTCCCATAGGTGTCAACCAAATGACACGCAGTCAACCAATGAATGAATAATATTTTAAAATAAAGTATATATTGTGAGAGTATTTTTTTTGGGTGCGAAAATTACTGTAGGGTATCTCAAAAATAAAGGTGTAAAAGTTAAAAGGAAACAAAATAAATACTTTTTATTTTTGCAGTTTTAATATATAATTTTTTTGTTAAAAAATTGTCTCTTATGCACTAAGTACATTATGCAACTCAATGTATTTTTAAATAATTAAATTTATTTTCCTAAATAATTATGATGAATTACAAATGGTATAGATATTCAATATAATGCGATAACTGATCAATATAAATAATTTAAAGTATTTAAAAATATATTTGATTAATAGTTCATCAAAAAATAAGGGTATGCTTGGTTTGTGGGACTAAGGGTGGACTAATCCCCCAGTTCCAAGTAATACTCCATTTAGTTTCAGGACCCGAGCTCAAGATTATTTGTTTGCTCGGGATCCATATCCAAGTGAATTCAAGCAGAATAGGATTATCTGGTTCGACCATTTATTGAGGATTATATAGTCCAAAGGCAAAGATTACCTATTTGCCCTTCATTTGCCTTGAAACATTACCATTTTAACCTCAATCCTAAATCACGTCTCCATCTCTAATTCTTCATCTGCACCATCACCTTCCACCAACCACCTATGTTCACAACTTATAGGTCCTTAATGTCGGAATTAATGTTTAAAGCCACAACTACCACTCCATGGCCTGAATCGAAACTCAACCACTGCTGCCGAAAAATCCATGGCAGCTGCCCACTCACCACTCAGTTGGAAGATGCTCCACCGCCGCATGCTTCCATAGCAGACGCCGTCCTAATTGTCCAATAGCCATAACCACCATCGTTCATTCATAAGGAGATGAAAATCAAAGCCCAAGACCATCAGATTGATGTTCGAGCACCGTTTACTCCATCACTGAGTTCCATCCGCGCATAGCTTGTTATTGAAAATTGACGATAGAAAAAGCTCATTGTGGAACATTTTCTGAACACAATTCAATTAAATCTCAAACTCTAAAGTTTGATGTGGGTAAATAAAAAATTTTGTCATATTAATCCCACTTAATCTAATTGAGACAATCCTAATTTAAATATACAATTAATCTAATTTAATTTGCATATTATAATTATATATTTTTTTGAAAGGAATATTATAAGGAAGATTTACATATAGATTCAAGAAAATCACTATATTTATAAATAGGTTCATAATATTTGTACAGAAAAACATATTTTTTTTCTACATAAAAATATTTTTTTTCTGCACAATACCTATTTATAAATATAGTGAATTTTTTGAATTTATATGTAAATCACCCATATTATAATTATATTTAATTGAAGCCCAATTAACCAATCCAAATGAATGTGTAAAGTGTGTAGTGTGGCCCTGCCTTCATTGAATCATCCCCACCCGTTTTCCCATTTTCCCATAAAACCCCTCAAGTTTTAATAAATGTCAGCGCACAGCATTTATTATTTTGTAAATAGAAAAGAGCCAATCACTCCCTTAAATCCCACCCGTTGAATCCCTGACATCGGTTGATCGACGATCACATGGGGAACTCGCCGGAAGAATCAACGGCGGATGGCATTTCGAGGCTGGTGGAGGAAGCCAAGGAGTTGCAGGAGACGGCGTCCTCCCTAATCTCGCGTACCACCCGCGAAGAAGACGCGCTTCGCCAGCGCGTGGCCTCACTTGATGCACGCATCAACTCGCTTCGCCGCGGCTCCAAAAATTCCGATAAAGTATGCGCTTGTAGATACATGTACATGCATGTACGCATTTGTTATTGAATTGTTGTGTGCTGATTTTTTCTCTTTTAATCAAGTTGGAGGAGGAGCTGATGAGAGTGAGATATATACTGAGTGAAGGAGATGCAGCGGCATTTCTTCCGAGCAAATCTCATGGTTGGTAGTTTCGGTTCAATTCCCTTTATTTTCCTCCCAATTATGCATGTCATATGGCAATGGATGAGAATTTGATGGTTTCAATTGCTACTCTTTGAATGTAGGGAGGTTTTTGAGGATGTTTTTGGGGCCTATTAATGTTAGGGCAAATAGGAAGGATGTGCAGTTGAAAGTGAAGGAGGAATACAACAATGTCAGGGTATTATTCTGTAGCCATCTGATTTGTGTAATGTATAGTTTACCGGACTGTAGTTTGTATTTGTCCTGAAATTTCTTTTTCAGCAATTCTGTATCAATCTCATGGCTTCTCTGACTTGAGATTTATGGAAAAGAAAAATAAAAAAGAATGAAACAGCGATTAGTTGTAAGTTGTAACTAGAGTGTATGCCAAGACTATCATTTAACTTTGTCTGGTTGGGTCATCACTCATCAAGTCTTGATCTTGTTATCAAGATGTGCTAATAGCATTTGTAAGCCTTAGTTTTCAATATTTGAAACTTATGGGCCTTTATAACTTACGAAATGTAGCAGTTATGCAATCCAACGGAGTCTAGCTTATGAAGTTTTATTTGAAGTGTCAGCTGGTCCTGAATGTAAATGATGTTATGTGTTATATTACCTTTCCATTTATCAAAGACAGTTGACTGATGGCAGGATAGAACAGCATATTTGTTTCTCTGTTTGCCATCCATCCTGCTTGTGTTAAGGTCATATGTCTGGGATGGTTGTCTACCTGTATTACCAGTTCAACTTTACCAGGTATCATGTGACAAAATTTTACTTTTCTTTCTTTGAATTTCTATTGTGGGTGTTTGTTTTTCAAAAAGTATGATTAACTTATAACAGTGGAATATCTCTTATGACAGGCTTGGTTGCTGTATCTATATACTGGGTTGGCTTTGAGAGAAAACATATTGAGAGTTAATGGAAGTGATATTCGTCCATGGTAATAGAGTGTTCCTCAAATATCCTTTTTCATACCCCCATAAAAAAGATAATCATAAACTGGTTAAAGCACCAGAAAGTTGAACTTTCTGCTGCAAATGACGTTCACATGTAAATTGAGGGAATATGTTATTTTGGCGAAAAATATTATCAAAATGCTATGAGTTGGTTTAACTATCGCTAGCTATAGTTTTTCTGCTTTTAGGGAATTTTAGCAGCATCTAAGTTAGATGTTTATTTTCAATGGACGGATCATTTTGTTGCACTTTGCTCACATGTCTACTATATAGGTCACGATGGAAATTACAATCTTTATTCTTGCTTAGCTAGAATCAGATTTCCACTCAGGTTACACTAGGGAATTTTAGCAGCATCCAAGTTAGATGTTTATTTTCAATCGACACATCATTTTTGTTGCACTTCGCTCACATTCTACTGCATAGGTCAGAATGGAATTACAATCTTTATTCTTGCTTAGCTAGAATCAAATTTCCACTCAGGTTACCTTCTTCCCAACAGAGAAAGGAAGAGAGAAAGAACAAAGGTCTTGATTGCAGTGTTTCTTATATGCTAGATTTTTTATCCAAAAATATTCTGCCTGAGAATATGCATTAGCATGCAGATTACTTTTCCCTTGGCTTTGTCTTAATTTTCATTAATTTTTTATGGATGTAAACAAGTAGAAATAGTTATTTATGCTCTTACTCATGCAGGTGGATCAAACATCATTACTGTGCCATGGTTATGGCTCTCATTAGTCTAACTTGGGAGATTGAGAGGGGGCCTGATTGTGCTCAGAAACAGGTACGCAATGCATTATTAACCTTTCACACACACCAAAAATCAATATCACCAACCCATCATCTGAGAAAGGATATCTACATGTACAACTTCCTGAGTTTCCTCTATTTCTTCTCTTCTTTTTCTTCTATTTCATAAAAATGAAAGGAATGTGGTCTTTGCAGATAGGTGTACAACTATTCCTGAAATGGGCAATAATGCAAGGAGTTGCAATGATTCTTCAGAACAGATATCAAAGGCAGAGACTTTACACACGTATTGCACTTGGCAAGGTAATATATTATTACCTTCTGAGTTATGACATAGTTGAATTTGTCTACTAGTTGTGTTCCAATTTTCCTCATCACGTGTCTTTACTCCTTTTCCCAAATAAGAATTGCTAAGATTTATAAGCAATTAACTTGTAAAACAGTTATGTCCAATCAATTAATCTTTCACAGGCTCAGTTCTTTTTTGCAAACAACTGAGAAGTGAGAGATGCATTCGTTTTTCAGGTTTTGGTGAACTTAATTTGATTTCGTTAATCTTTTTTTATCTTATGGACAATATTCAACTTTAGCTATTGCTTCAGTCATAGGCTAGTGTGGGACTGCCCTTCCTTCCATCAAATTTCCACATATCTTTTACTTCATTCTGTTAATCTTGTTTTACTGTTGCGGAATGTAGGCCAGGAGAATGGATGTTGTTTGGGGAGAAACCGCTGGGGTGGAGGGTCAGTTACTGCTGCTGTTCCCCGTACTTTTCGTTTTACAGGTAAGCTGAGTCATGCTCTTTGCTCCCAATATTAACACAATCCTAAGAATTGTTTAAATCTTAATGGACTTAAATCAATCTGCTTACTGAAATTTCAGATCCGTTTTGTCTAGACTCATGATTTTGATAGCTACTCTTGTTATGCCTTCTGGCTATACATATGATTCCACCTAGGCTCAGTGCTTTACCTCAAATTTGTATTCTGTTTTCAGGGGTTCGAAGGCTATGTTGGGGTCTTGTTGCTTAAAACTGCACTTGCTGGATCTAACTTGGATTGGCAGGTATAGTAATCATTCAAAGAGATAAATTTGTGGATTTTCTTGTAGCATTGAAGTACAAAAACTAGAGCTGAAATTCCATTTTCTGAGTTCAATTTTTGCTCAAATTTTGTAATATAATGGAAGTATATAATCTATGTCAGGTAATTACATGTGGGATTCTTTTCATAGTCATGGCTGTGGGGAACTTCGTAAACACAGTGCAGACCCTAGTAACGAAGTCTAGGGTTAAGGCGAAGATTAGGAGGGGAAAAAGTAGGCAAGAACTGAATCAGGTCTCCGATGACAAGAGTTCGTAATCGGAAAGACAACTTACAATGCTTCAATGCTAATAATGGAAGGTTCACTTATTTGTGCAGTTTCTATTTTTGCAGCTGGGTTTTGATCTTTATGCTTTGGCCGTAGGGCTGTTTCTTATGACAGTAATCTTGGATCTCAGGAGTTAGAAATAAAATTTTGTCCTGTCTCTAATGTTTTATATGCATGCTTTGATTCCATCCATAGATAGGGTTGTTCTTCAACGACAGTGCTGCACTAGTGCCCTTGTTAGAGCCATGATACTAAATTATTTTTGTCTTGGTTTTTTTCATTTCGTGGATGCATTTTTTGTCTTGGTTTTTTTATTTTGTCGATGCATGTTTTGTCTTGGTTTTTTTATTTCGTCGATGCATATCATACGTATATTGATGGTACGATCACTACACCTATTAAATTAAACACGAGCAGGGATCCATATTGTTGTCAAAGATTTATCTCACTTGAGTGAGTGACCTGCGTTCGATTCCCTTTAGGAACGAATTAAGGGAGATATAAGGTTGACTTAGAAATATTGAGAGAAATATAATATTGGTTTGGAGTGTTTGAGAGACTTGACGAACTAACTTGTAACTACTAACAACTAATATTTACCGATAAAAAAAAAATATTTGCTGCTGTAGAACATGCTGGAGTACTCATGTGGGTAGGGGGACCATGGATGAAAATATCCGGATGCATCCCCAATGTTTTCTTGAATAGATTTCTTGTGAACTCAAGTGAATATATTGAATTTGTATCTCACTATTATGTGTAATATGTATCACTGTTATAATAATTAATTTTTTTAATAGTGATATTGTATGTATAACAATGATAGAAAATATATATTACATTGATAGTATGTATACATAACAGTGATGATTGATAAAATTGAGTTCACTGTGAAGTCGTGTTCATACAAGTTTTTGTCATTTTTTTTTATATGTTTATTTTTCGTAGTTAATGATATCGATAGTGAAAAAAAGGATATTTTCATAATATGTATAGAAAAAATAATAATAGTGATGAACATAGGTATGCAATATAAATTTTGGTTATGTTTTTACGAATGAGTCTATTATCAAAAAGTATTAAGAAAATAATGGTAATTTTGATATATATTATAAATGTAAAATTTATCCGAATTATTTATTAAAAGTTTGTATTTAAAATTTCAAAAACTTTTAAATTTATCGGTATTAATATTCGATATTGATATATCTATTAATATTATAACAAATTTAAGTTCTTAATATTTTTATCAATATCGATATTTCTAATCTTGTTAATTGAACTCACATTTCACTTTTACAAGGTTTTTATTGTAAATATAGTATATATTTTGTTTTTCTAGATCATTGAAGGTTCAGAGGCCATAGCAAGTAAAAATGAGAAGAAAATAAAAAAGATAAGTATACAAAAAAAAGAAGTTGTTGATTGTTGTAGGGAGATTGATTGAGGTTTATAATTATAGGATGAGATGAGGGTAATCAAATCTGGGTAATGATTACCATATATATATATATATGAGGAAAATCAATGTTTTGGTCTAATTACCTACTATAATTACTATGTATATATCCAAATTCCCATTATATTGAGAAATTTTATAGCAAGCGCCCTGAACGAATTCTAATAATGTCCAAGACTCCAAGGTTCAATAACCCAAAAACAATATTTCAGGTTGTGTTTCAATTGATGGGAGTGAAATATGTATGATTTAAAATGAAATAATCCAATTTTGAAATTAATTCTTTGTTTCAAACAAAGATAAGGCTTACAAATGATTTTATCACATGATGGCTTGAGCAGGGTCCAGTACACCAATTATAAACAGATATGATGGCCCCTGCAAGAATTTGAGTTTAAGTGGATTCTTTTTATTTAAATATTATTATTGTACTAGAGTTAAAATTTTCAAAATGTGAAATAAAAACCACACTAAGCTAATTATACTACGAAAAATATTATTCCTAAACTATATTTTATTTAAGAAATAATAAACATTATTTAGAAGGTCTTATACTTTTTTTTTTGTAAAAAAAAAAAGTCGTTTAACCAATGGGTACAAGGTATACCCAACCCGTTTACATAAAATTACACATCGATGGTTAACTAATCAATCATTAAAAGACAAATTAAAATAATCTAAATTCTTAACGGACAATCAATTCCATAATCTCAACTTAATGTCCTCCACAATTTTATCTATTGTAAAATTGACACCATTAAAAATCATTGAATGTAAAACAGTGGAAATCTCAAATCAATTAAAGCACTCCATCCATACCTTGTAAGAGATGTGACATTCAAAGAAAAAATATTTTGCAGTTTCTTCATGATTTTCACATTAAGTTCACTTTGAATCGATGTTCAAACTAAGAATATTTCTTCTTAACAAATTTGATTTTGTCGGCAGTCTATCCCAAAGCATTCTCCAAGCATGTCCGAGAACTTTTAAAGAGGCAAAAAAATTTCTAAATTAAATTAAATTCAAGCTCCTTCTCCGGAGCAACCATTGCAGTTTATTGTTGGTTAATTAGAAGGTCATATGCATCTTTCGTACAACAATTGTCCTTGATATATCACTTACACCATGCCTCACTTGAAACCTGTTGATCAAGGAAATTAAAGCGTTATATAATTTCATATCATGATCTTGTAATTTACTCCTCCATCTCAACTTCCACGATCAATCACACTCCTCCCACTCCGCTACTTCCCAAACCTGACAACCCACATCTAAACTAAGTTGAAAAAGACAAGAAAATTTCAACTTTAGTGATTCTCCCTCCACCCAAATTTCATCCCAAAATTTTGTGCTCATCTCATGTTGCTCTCAAGTTTATTTTTGAACCAAGTCTCTTTCCCCCCAATTGAGAACTTTAAAATATCTCTCTACCAATTCGATCATCGACTCCTACCTCTTCTAGCTTCAAACACTTACCCAAATACTCTCACATCTCCATACCTAGAATCCACAACCTTTGCGCACAAATTATTCTTTTCTTTCAAATATCACCATGCTCAAATGTTTAATAATGCTTTGTTGAACAATTTCAAATCCCTTACTCCAAGAACCCCATGATTTTTTTATTTGCAAACTGTGTTCTCCATTCAATGTACGCTACCTCGTTACTACACTCATCTCCCCTCGTAAAAAGTTGCATTGCAAGCTCTCAATCTCACACACAATTTTTTCAGAAATTATGTAGAAAAAAAGATAACATAAAGGTAGAAATGATAAAACCGAGTGCAAGAGGGTAATTACGCCGTCCAATGATATACTATTATATCTCCAATATCTTAATCGGTTTCTTATTTTTCGAATCACCTCTCTCCATTCCTCAATTCTATTACGATTAATACTTGACTTTAATCCCAAGATATATCAATGAAAAATTGTTCGTGTTACATTCCAATATCTCGGCTAGATCTCCAAGTCTCTTGCTATCAACATTAACTCCAAAAAGATAATATTTCTCAAAATTAACCTTAAGTCTCAAGATAAGTTACAAATTCCTTAAAACACGATTTCATGGTCCAAGCATTCTCCAAAGAATATCATCTGCAAATTGTAAATAAGATAGTCTCACACTGTTTTGACCTATTGATGCTTCCCAAAACAAACCTTCATTGCTAGCTTCGTCATTTTAATACTTAAACCTTAATATCTTAAAATTAAATGAAAACTAATGTATATTCATTTACAGGGGAGCAACCTGATCATACTATATACATATATAATCCTGATTTTCCTCCTCCTGCACATCCACAAAACGGGGATGTGGATGGTGCTATACCTGTCATCCCACTCCAAATGGTCGCCGAGGACGACGAAGGCGTGGAGAATGATGAGGATATAATCATATGTTGATTTCTTTATAAAAAAAAAATGCATGTAAAAGGTAACAAATCAAAATTGCAGAAAAAAAAATGAACATGTGCATTTGTTAGTCAGCAAAAAGTTCGCCACTATCAATTCAAAAACAAAAGAAACTCAGCACTTGAACAGAAGAATTAGCAAAGTGTTGATCAATTTTAACTCTTCATACATTGTGTTGGTCAGATAGGTACCAATTTTGACCCCTTGCAGCTCTTAAGACATTTAAAAAACCTATAACATCCAAAAGAGTTTTTTGGTACCCTTCTCTTGCCAAAGAGTGTTGATCAGTTTTAAATCTGCCATACATTGTGTTGGTCAAATTGGTAATAATTTTGACCCCTTGCAGCTCTTAAGCTATTTAAAAATTCTGTAACTTCCGAAAAGGTTTTTTTGTACCCTTCTCATGCCAAATGTTGATGGACATTGATGCAGTCATTTATAGCTTGCTCTTCTAAATTCACCTACGACAGTTTTCTTTCCGCAGTAGGTGCATGGTAAGGATAACCTTCAAGATTAAAAAATTATTAAAAGGACAAGACATAAAAATTAAGCAACACAATATACGTACCCTTAGGATATTGACATAGCGAGAAGACATCAAAATCCAGAAGCACTTCAGCATTTCCCAACTCTTCATCCACCTCATGATTCACCTCTTCATTGTTCAGCTCCTCATTCTCCATATCTTCATTCACCTCCTGATTCTCCGACTCCTCATTTTCCAACTCATCATTCTCCAGCAAGACTAACTGCAGCAGCTTTTCCTCAAACTGCTCATCTTCGACAATATGAATCGAAATGAGAATATTCTCATCGTTCTCTACGTCCGCATCGTCCTCGGTGACCATTTGGAGTGGGATGACAAGTGATCACCTAGGACGACAAAGACGTGGAGAAAGATGAGGATATTCTCATTCACACCATCCCGATTCATATTATCGAAAATAAACAGTTTGAGGAAAATCTGTTGCTGTTAGTCTTGCTGGAGAATGATGAGCTGAAAAATTGGAGGGGGGGGGGCGGAGAATGAGGAGATGGAGAACAAGGAAGTGGGGGATGAAGTGGTGAACGAAGAGTTGCACAATGAAGAGGTGAATGAGGAGAATGAAGAGTTGGGAAATGCTGAAGTACATCTGGATTGTGATGTCTATGTCTCGCTATATCAGAATATCCTAAGGGTACGTATATTGTGTTACTTAATTTTTATGTCTTGTCCTTTTAATAATTTATTAATCTTGTAGGCTATCCTTACTCATGCGCCTACTACCGAAAGAAAACTGTTGTTGGGGTATTTAGAGCAGCAAATCATAAATAATTGCATCAGTGACCATCAACCTTTGGCAAGAGAAGGATACAAAAAATCTTTTTGGATTTTATAAAATTTTTAAATGACTTAAGAGCTCAAAGGGATCAAAGGTCGACCAATATGATCAAGACAACATATGGAAGAGTTAAAACTGACAACACTTTGCTAAAATTTTTGTATAAATATTGAGTTTCTTTTGCTTTTAAATTGATAGTGACAAACTTTTTGCTATCTAAGAGGTGGACATGTTATTTTTTTACTGCAATTTTGAATTGTTATTTTTATATGCATCTTAAAAAAAATTAATATTGCAATCAAATCTTTTCATGGAAACAATTCATAGAAGCCATTAATTCAAATACATACTTTCAGAAATAGGGATGAAAAGGCTTACTTCTTTCATCTCTTCTTTATTACTCGGACGGCAACGACGGCTCGGCAACTGAGAAAGTGTGATGGTGGCATTACCATTACAATTTCTTGCTGCAATTCAAATTAATAGCATAAATTTGGCCCTATTTGCAAGTGATTTGACTAAAGAAATCAAAGGGAAGGGAAGATAAGAGGGATCGCGATTCGCTTTATATACATGTACTAGGTAAGCGCGGGACCTCAATTCTTGAGGTGCTACCCGTGTTATCTATATTTAATTTTGATTGACAATGATGAAAGATCAAAGTGTTATTATTTTAAAGTGAAAATTTGTAAATTCAGAAGTACATTAATATTCATATAAACATAATAAATATATTACAAATTATGTGTGTGTCTCTAACAAATATATCATAAATTTGTAAATTCAGAAGTACATTAATAAAGTTTCAGAAAAATTAAAAAGTAATTAAGAAATTTTGACAAGTCGAAGGAAAATGTATCGACACATGGAAGAGAAAATACTTGAGGTTTAAAAACAATGAGGCTGTCTCGCAACTTTCAGTTGGATAGAGGGAAAGATTAATAATTTGTCTCGGCATAGTTTTAAAAGGCACGCCTGAGGCGCAAAAGGCGCAAGGTGAAGCACCTTATACAACTTATATGAGGCGCATGCCTTAGGGAGCCTTTCTCGCCTTTCTTAAGGCGACGGCGCGCCTCTTGGTCAAACACATTTTAGGTCCATTTTTATAAGTAATAATAGCACTTTTAGATCTTTTTATTAAAGTGAGTACTGAGTAGCACTTTTATTAGTTATCTTTCTTTTTTAAATCTGAAAACATATAAAAAGATCTAAGGTTAGGGTTTTTTGTTTATTTCCATTTCAAATCTCCAAGGCCTCCAGCCTGCTGCCAGCGCCTCCAGCCAACTGCCGGCCACCGCCAGCCTGCTGGTAAGTTTTTTTTTTTTAAAATTACTCTATTTTCACTTTTCTAGGGAATTTTTATTTTCCTCAATGTTATAAACTCTTATAAACTCTTATTTTGCATGTTATAATTCTTTTTTATGTATTATTTCTAGGGATAATTCAAGAAGAGGAAGAGGAATATATTGATGATGATAATGAATTTGGTGATGAGGAGGAGGCGGCCTTTGAATTTGATGAGAACTAGTTAGTTTGACAAATATAACTGTTGCTTTGATATTTTTGTGCGTGAATGAAGTCTATTTTCATTATTTTAGTATTAATTTCATGTTAAATTGTGTTATAATATATATTTATTGACCTTTTGGTAGTATTATGTGGTTTTATATAGAACTATATATATATATGTGAAATGTGTTCAAAAAAATAAAGGACAAGAGGCGCGCCTTGCGCCTCGGGCGCAAGGCCCCTTCTTGCGCCTTCAAAAACTATGTGTCTTGGTACAAATTATGTGTGTGTCTCTAAATAATATATCATAAATTTGTAAATTCAGAAGTACATCAATAAAATTTCAAAAAAATTAAAAAATTAAGAAACTTCGACAAGTCAAAGGAAAATATATCGACACATGGAAGAGAAAATAACTTGAGGTTTAAAAACAATGAGACTGTCTCGGAACTTTCATCCGGATAGAGGGAAAGAAGTATAATGAATAAATAATGCTGATCTAGATTCAAGTTGTCTCTCTAACTTCCGCTAACTGTAGTTTATGTTTTCCCATTATGTTTTGTCAAGTAAATAGCCAATATATTTAAGAATCTAGAATTAGACACAGATGAGAAGAATCAAAATAATGAATGATAAAGCTTGTTCTAAGAATAGATAAACTGAGAGTTTAAAGACGTACTTTTTCACACTGAGAACGAAGATGAGTTATTGGTAACTTTATGCTTTCTTCTATGCTGAGCATGCATAAAGGTAAATATGATGAACTTGTTAGCAAGAAAGCAATATTGACCAAGACACATATTTAGAGACATTAATTTGCTTAGTTGCTTATGATTCTCACTCACTCACTATGCAAAGGTCCAGTGAAAATAATATGGACTTCTCAGCTCATGGAAATTAAAGATGCTACAGTAAGGTTCATTTACAGACACCAGATATCTAGTCCATTATGCTCCATAAGTTTATGAATATAGCAAATTTTAAGATCTATAAATCAACTTACACTGAACAGGCAGTAGTAAAGCAGGTGGGTTTTTGAACGTCACATAGGTTGTACATGCATATTGACCACCTCTGTTTTATTTGTCAACCACAATAAATAATGCTTAATATTTAGCAAGGAAAAGGATCTAAGGCAGAACAAAAAAAAGAAAACATTCTGAAAATACAAGAATCACTTGCTGAAACTAAAGAAACTTCTCACAAATATTATTACGTGTAAATTATTTAGTGATGCTGGAAAATATTCATCTCTTTTTTTCACCAAACATTGATACACAAACAGGAATTTGAAAGACACAAAACCAATGTAAGCAAAACTCACAACCTAATAAGAACCAACCCAAATTCTACCTACTTTAACTGATTCTTATTAAATTATACTCCCTCTAGTAGAATGTTTTATAACCTGTGGTGTATGACCTCTGTAAACATAGAACAGAAAGTTATTTCAGTTAGCTTAGTTTGTTAGAGCTACAACTCGTACATCCATAAATTAAGTAGCAATCTGCACTGCATCTTTTCATTACGTGATATCAATAAATATCATATATGGACTTTTTCCCTATTATACAATTTTATCTTCTTCATTCATTCCTATAATTCTACATTGAATAAAAATAACATATACAAATCGCAGAGAGAAACTGAATGAAATCGTATGAGACAATTGATGGCCAATAGAAACGCTGTGTTTAAGGGAAATTAACATTAGATGATGGAGAGAAAAAACAAAATTTAGAGAGAACAGGAAAAGATGATTAAAGGAAGAGGAAAAAAAGAGACTAAAGAGAAATGGAGTAAAGCTTAAAAAAATAAAATGTAATTCGAGTGAGACATTTTATCGAACATGTAGTGTGCATTGTTTATGAAACATGTGAATGCCAGCTTTCTAAGGTTAATTCCTTCAACCAAATTACTCAAGACAAGCATTGGACGAATATGAATTTAGCTTAAAAAATGTTATTTAAATACCTGGTGAAGGAGATGTTAAACCTAATCTTCTCTCAGATTTTTGGAGAAGTAAGAGCGGAAACACACCGGTAGTAAATAAGAAACAGTGACTGAGAGATATATGGTTCGACTATGATCGGCTTTATTAGAAAGACAATCAGGAGGGGCGAGGAGGAAGAAGACGAAAGAAAATGCAGCCAACTTCTCAATACTTGTTTACGAGGATAAAATAGCGTCCACTGACTGGCATTTTGGCAAGAAACTGACATTTTAGCCTCTTTATGCATAGTGTGCTATTTAAGGAATAGGAATGGGATGGAAATTAGGGTATTGGTTTGAGAAAATAGGGAATTAAAACCATACAGACACTTCATATTTTCTCTGCAAAAATAATTTTGAAACCCTAATAAAACATACTCAGATTCAATTATACCTCCAGTTGACAGCGTGGCGTGGCCGTGGACGGCAGGGGTTGCGTCGCGTGTGGCGAGGCTGCGACTGTGTCTGATGTAGCGCACAGGCGGCGGAGGAAACAGCGATGCCTGGCCGCTGAAAATCCGTGGAAATGACTGAGGAAGAGAACAAGAGTATAATAGATGATGGCATAATGTGGATAAGTGATTTTCTGAAATTTTAGGTTGTTTTTTTTTTTGACGGATGAAATTTTAGGTTTAGATATACGTCTTATGGGCATTAATGAAATCTTGGCCCAACTTTCTCATTTATTTATTTTACTTAAAACATATTTATTTTTAAGATGATGTGTTAATTTTATTTGTTATATAATTATTTTTATAATATGAAATCAACATTAAAAGGAAATACATAAATGAGTGTGACGTTAAATAAATAAAATGTACTTTATTAATTTTTATAAATATGCATAATTTTTTAATAAATATATACTCCCTCCGTCCCGTAAGAATTTGCACCCTATGGGACGGCACATTTTTTATGAAAATGTATTTTATATATAAAGTAGTGACATATGGGTACTTATGTGTATATGTTTGTAATTATACACGTAAACTAATAGTATTTTTTTTTTAGTAGTGTGTAAATTTGTGTGAACGTTCAAATAAGGAAAGTGTGCAAATTCATGTGGGACCGGGGGAGTATTACATTTATTTGTAAAATGACAAATATAACTTTCTTTTCTATTATTTAATCAAAATTTTGTCAATTTTATTAGTTTATTAATAGTAACTTCTGATGATATAAAAAAACAAGTTTAATTTAACAAATAAAAAAGATAAGTGTAAGTTACATATAAGGTCATTTATAAGAGTGTTATTTTCTAGAGGAATATAAAAAATCTCATGTTACAAGGAGGGTCAAAAAAGGGACTCATCCCATCACATGTCTGACACACAATTGAAACCCACAAACTCATTTCAAATTCCCAGAAAACATTCTCTCTCTCTCTCTCTCTCTCTCTCTCGGACCCCCTAAAATAAAACCCACAAACCCACCTCTCTCACTATCTCTCTCTAAAACTCACCTCTCTCTCTAAAACTCACCCCTCTCTCTCTCTCTTAAATCGCCCGTCGCCGATCCTCGACCTCCATTACAGTCATCGGCGTGTAGGTGCTGGGGCGGTTTCGAATCCAGGCGGTGTGAATGAGGCGCGGCTAAGATGGTCTGAGAGAAATGATTTCGAGCGGCGATAGACTAGCAGTTTCCGATGATGGCTGGAAAAAGGCGAGCAACGTGATCCCGGCAGCGACGAAGCAGATTGATGTTCCCCGTCGATTTGTTAGTTTAATTGTTGAAGGCGGTTTCAGATTTTTCCTTTGGGTAACGTTTTTTGGGATTTTTTTATTGACAACAGACTTTGGAAACATTTTTTTGATCAGTAATAGATTTTTTGTATCGAAATCATTATTGTGTATTCAATTTTTTTGATTTTTTGTTTTCAATTCGTCTCTCATCCCCAGATTCTCGTATTTTTTGTTTATGTTTTCGGATTTTTTTTAATGATTCTGGAAGCGTTTATGTTTTGCGTTGAAAATTTGAATTTTTTTTGGAAATTTGTTTTCAGTTTCATAGATTTTTTTTTAAATTTTGGAAAGGGTTTTTTTTTTTGAATTTTTTTTTTTTGAGTTAGAAATTTTTTTGCTTTGATTTTTTGTTTATGTTTTCGAATTTTTTTTAATGATTCTGGAATCGTTTATGTTTTGCGTTGAAATTATGAATATTTTTTTGAAATTTGTTTTCAGGTTCATAGAATTTTTGGGAATTTTTTTGGGGAATTTATTTAATGTAATATGTAAAGTTATTGAAATTATTTTTAGGTTCCGATGTGTAATTGAAGGTTCATTGAATCTACAAAAGTCATCGTAATTTGTAATTGAATATAAATTTGTAATCAGGTTTGATTTTTTAGAATTTTGTGATTTTTGTTGTATTATATGCAAATTTTTTTATTATATGCATTGTTTGTGATATACAGAGTTATAAGATTGATCTTAAGAATCGAAAAAAAATATATTCAAAATTAAAAAATATATATTCAAAATCTGAATATATATGCAGAATAAAACTTGATATATGTAAAATTGGCAATCTTAATATGTATATAAATTGAGCTATATCCATTAATGACCTAAAAAAATTAAATTTTTTAAATCAGAAAAAAAAATTAAATTAAATGTGAAATCTATAAAAATATTATATTTTGAATAAATTAAATTAATAATAATAATTAAATTAAATTTGAATTCAAATTTAAAATAAAATATAAAATCTGTAAAAGAATATTATATATTAAATCTTAAAAGAATTCAAAAAGAAGAAGGAAAAGTCACAGAGAGAATTGTGAGGACGTGAGGAGTGAGGTTAAAAAAAAAAGAGAAAAAAGTCAGAGAGAAAGTTGAGAGGACGTTAGGAGTGAGAGTGATGTGAGAGAAATTTGATTAAAATTGATGAGATAGATATTAATATTTTATTGGTTGTGGGTCATATAATCATTACAAAAGTGTTCCTTTGGGTAATAAAATGACATTATTGGTAACATAAGATTTTTGTTATTCCTTCTTGTAAATATGTTGTTATAAGTGGTCTCATTTTGTAATTATCTCAAAAAATAATTAAGAATTTTGTACTTATTATCTTATGAAAAGATTATCATTTATCAAAATACATGTGATAAATTCAAATTTTAAATTTGAACTATAAACTTCTATTTGTTAATACCTTACTTTTCAGAAAAAATGATTGTGCTTAATTCTAATATACAATTAATAAACTATAATATTATATGACAACTCTGATTTCATAGTTAACAATTATTGACCCAATTCACAGTTCGCTTTAGTGACCTGTAAAAATATTGGGTCAATAAATTTAATTAACAAATTTATTTTACTTTCACAATATATTATCATATTCATTAAAGTTTTTTTCAAATTTAATTATTCAATTACTAATTCACATAATTTCCTTACAATTAAAATAAAGAGACTACATTTATATTATAATAGTTTTTTTAAAATTTTTAATATGGATAAAATTTCAAAATGATCAATGACAATGAAAAATATAAATAATAAAATTTCTATTTTTCCTAAGTTATTATCTTTATTTTATTATAATCCACTTAAAAATTAAATATAAATAATTTAAGTATATAAATAATTATGAAAATTATATGTCTACTAATATATATATATATATATATATATATATATTAAATTGATTAACAACAAATGGTTAAATTATATTTGCAATGAAGGCGTGGAATATAGTTGTAAAAAAATGGGGTTAATTCTATGAAAATGCATCATCTTGTACTGAAATTTCAATTTAATCTTGGTCTTCACGATTATTAATAAAAAAAACCAAATTTCAATTCGATACATGTTCTTTTATTTTCGACTGGCAACTAATGACGTGGTTCATCGAAGCACGTGAAAATTTATCACACTAGCGTAAACACAATTAATTACCTTTTTATTTTTTAAAAAATTTTCACATCATATATCATATGCATATATATAAAAAAGACATACTTTTTATTTAAAAATATTTTTTGGTTGTAGAAGGGGAAAACATTTTATATGTTTGTAGTATTCAATATTAGATTCACAATATTGGTGTAATTGACGTGATAATAGCCACATAATCATGCTTATGAAAATTACTGTTGAACGATTTTACTAATTGTAATGTTTATGTGGCTAATTAATCATACGAAATCGCTCAATCAATAATCAAAGATATGATAATTGGAGTTGTAATATGGATTAAGGGTAAAAATATAGAGAGATAAATTTTGCAGGTGTATTTCTTGTATTTTGGAATCAGATCCTTTTCCACCGCCATATCATCTTCATTTGCTTCTTCATCATATTTGATTATCCTCCATGTCCGATGTTGGACCTCCACTGGGATGACTGCTTCAACTCCGAAAGCCATTGTGAACGGTGTCTCCCCGGTACTTGTTCTGTAAGATGTTCTATAGGTCTATAACACCTCCGGCAGTTCATCGGCCCAACTGCCTTTTCTTTCTTCTAACCGAATTTTCAGGATGTGCTTCAAGATCTTGTTCACGGCTTCAACTTGTCCGTTTGATTGAGGATGATATGGTGTGGAGTAATGCTTCTTAATGTCCCATGATGTGCAGAAGTCTCTTAACTTACTCCCATCGAACTGTCTTCCGTTATCTGTGACGATTGACTGTGGTAACCCAAACATACATACCAAGTTTTTCCAAATGAAGCTTATCATTTTCTCTTGGGTTATAGTCGCTAAGGCTTCCGCTTCGGCCCACTTGGTGTAATAGTCCACGACCACCACTATGAATTTTACTCCACCCTTTCCGGGAGGGAATGGGCCGATCAAGTCGATACCCCATTTAGCGAATGGCCATGGACTATACACTGATTTTAATTCTTGCGC
>JAPKLY010000338.1:0-53218 GCA_026898435.1 Prunella vulgaris | reverse complement strand
AAGATGCTTGAAGTGTCAACAGTTTGCTCCAAGTATCCATACCCCGGTTCAAGAATTAAAATCGGTGTATAGTCCATGGCCATTCGCTAAATGGGGTATCAACTTGATCGGCCCATTCCTTCCCGGAAAGGGTGGAGTAAAATTCATAGTCGTGGCCGTGGACTATTACACCAAGTGGGCCGAAGCGGAAGCCTTAACGACTATAACCCAAGAGAAAATGATAAGCTTCATTTGGAAAAACTTGGTATGTAGGTTTGGGTTACCACAGTCAATCGTCACAGATAACAGAAGACAGTTCGATGGGAGTAAGTTAAGAGACTTCTGCACATCATGGGACATTAAGAAGCATTACTCCACACCATATCATCCTCAATCAAACGGACAAGTGGAAGCCGTGAACAAGATCTTGAAACACATCCTGAAAATTCGGTTAGAAGAAAGAAAAGGTAGTTGGGCCGATGAACTGCCGGAGGTGTTATGGACCTATAGAACATCTTACAGAACAAGTACCAGGGAGACACCGTTCACAATGACTTTCGGAGTTGAAGCAGTCATCCCAGTGGAGGTCCAACATCGGACATGGAGGATAATCAAATATGATGAAGAAGCAAATGAAGATGATATGGCGGTGGAAAAGGATCTGATTGAAGAAACAAGAACTTCGGCGGAGTTGAGAAATGCCATCTACAAACGACGAGCTGAAAAATATTACAACTCACAGGTCAAGGATCGAAGGTTCAAGGTTGGCGACTTGGTGATGAGACGAATATTAGCAGTTCCTTCGGGGGTGTTTGGTCCAAAGTGGGAAGGTCCCTTCAAGGTGATAAAGAGTTGGCCAAATGTAACCTATGACTTGGAGGATATGCAAGGCAACCCTTCTTCATACACTTGGAACGCGGCACATCTCAAAAAATTCAACCAATGAAGACTTGTATAAATTTTCTTTTGAAACCTTTCTCGCCCAACATGTATAAGGGCAAGCAGGTTCGCGTTAGATAAGGACAAGTCTGTAAAGTCATATTGTGTTGAATAAAGAAGATGTTTCCTTTCAAGAACAATGTATTGGTGTTTCCTTTCAAGAACAGTGTATTGAAAGATGTCTCAAGTTATAAGCTCAAAAGACTTACGAGTCCAAAATAAAGGCAAGGTATTGAGACTAACCCTACGGACATAACCGGCAAAAGGGAGTCCTTACCAATTAATAAGCCCACATCGAAAAAGATGAAAAATAAAAGGTGTAAATTCTCGATTCCGCAAAAGGGAAAGTAAGACGAATCAATTAAAACACCATATACAAAAACGAGCAATAAATAACTTAGGCATGAACATTACTAAAAACATAAACAAACTCGATAGAAAGGAAACTGCAAGTTCATTAATGTCAAAAGGAAGTTCAAAGTACATGTGGGGCGCCTTCGAGGGCGAAGAAGCAAAAAAGTTACAAGAAAAGAACAAAAACAAAAAAGCACCAAGGCAAAAAGTATGAAGATATGCCAACCCCCTACTTCCCGCCGCCTTGCTCGCTGGTATGCTCACCCGGCTGAGCATCTGCCTGCCCAACGGCTTGAGCAACTTGCTCGCCGGCCTGCTAGCCTGTCTACCCGCCAGTGCCAGAAGGAGAGAGACCCGGGAGAACCTCGATGAGAGACAAGCCCTCGGTGTCCACCATCGCATCATCCTCGGCGTCAATTTGAAAGGGAGGATAGCTTCCACCAACGATCTTCAGAGTGGGAGGCACAACACTAAGGTCGACACCCATCTCCTCGAGATCTCCGATGTCAACCACCAAACCCTCCTTGAGAGGACGCTCGGTGAGGAAGTCGGTAAATTCCTTCTTCAGGGCCGTCCAAGGGTCCTCATTCTCACCAACAGCATGGTGATAGGCCCAGAGGTTCTCGGTGAAGGCATAAATGAACCCAAAGTCAGAAGACTCGGCTCGAATATCAGCAACGGCCTCGGCAGTGTAACAGTCAGTGTGCACAGCCTTAAGCTCATCAAGTTGGGTCCGTGTAGTTTGAAGTTCTCTCTCCAACTCAGCAACTTTCCCACGAGCAACCCGGTCCTCCTCTAGTTGAGCCCGCAAGCTCGTCAACTCAGCACGAAGGCTATCAGCTTCAGCCTGAGCCTCTCAGCACTTGCGATCGCTGATTGCTCGGCATCTAGGGAAGCCTTAACCTTAGCCTCAGAGGTGGCGACCTTCTTCTTCATATCATCTCTCTCCTTCCTCAAGGTGTCGTTCAACACCGCATATGACTTCTCCAAAGTCACGGCTTGCTCAATGGCGTGTTGAGCAGTGATGAGAGCAGTACTCGAATGATGCATGGCCGTGCGGATATTGTCGGTAAGCAACTGATGCTGAACGACAGCGTCTTGAGGCTGTGTCCAATGACGAACGGCAACACGAAACGAAACCTTTAAGCTCGTTAAGGGTCTTCGAAGGCCGAGCAAGGGCAAACTGATGCACAGTTGCACTTCGGTGAAGATATCGCGAGGGGTCATACCTGGATAAGAGATCATATAAGAAAACACTTACAAAAATCTTTGAAAATTTTCTAAGTATAAAGATATATCAGGGACTAAGAAGTCTTACGTCGCCGCCCTGTCTTGGTCCCATCCTAGGATAGAGATGTCCGACAGCTGCCCAACAGAGCGGATGGGTGCAGGGGCAGTCGAGGTGCCTACAGAAACTGGAAGTGTGGACTCCGGGACCTCGGCCCGACCCGAGCCTCCCGAGCTCAAAGCCCTCGTGATCCTTGCCCTCTTGGCAGCCTCGCCTTCACGCTCAACCCGTGAGCCATCACCTCGGTGTAAGCGTCGGCTACCACTGCTGGGGGAGCCGCTAGGGGCTTGGCGATCATCAACACGGGGAGCTCGAGGAGGAGCAATGGATCGTGTGCTCGGCCTAGTACCAGCACCCTTCTTGTCCTTGGCCGCCTGTTGAGCAGCTAATACAACTGATGGGGGATCCCTCTTGGTCCTAGCCATTCCAAATCTCTGGTTTAAAGCTCGAAAGGATGGGGGAATAGCAATAGTAACGGCTGCGGCTGCAAATGTCAATAAATATGAAAAGAGTGAGAAAATTTTTACAAAAAACTTCAAAGTACAAGACGAAAGCTCATAACGATTATACCTGCGGGACGAACGACTTGAGCTCGTAGGTGGTGAGGAGTCGTGATCAACCCCGAGGCGATGCGGCAACTGGATTTGTTCAAGTACTCGAACGTTCTATCCTTCTTGTTCCGGCGACAAACAAGGATACAAGTAAACTTGAACTCCTCAGAAAGACTTGTCTTCTTCCAACGCTGAGGAATCAAACCTGCAAACATAGGAACAAGATGTTGTTAGACACAATATCGAGAAACGAAATCCCAAGTACAAAACAAGTCCTACGCTGTAACTCGCCAAACTCTGTAGGCGACATAATATGTCCCCCAAGTCCTTCATTATTGTCCGAGGCTCGTCAATCTCCACCGATGAAGAAGAACTGCTCCTTCCAGTCTCTCACCTTGTTGGGTAATCCTTCAAGGATCTTCATATCACTCCTCGCCTTCAGGTAATAGTAACCCTGACCTTCCTCGGAACACTTACTGAGGCAGAGAGTGTAGTTCACCTCTTGAGGAGTCAAACGGTCCTTGTATTTCTCCAAGGCAAAGACCGTACAGAGGGATATCAGATATGTCCAGGCGTTGGGTGTTAGCTGTGTGATCGCCAAACCAGTCGTCTCCAGGAAACGGCCGATGAGAGGGTGGAGCGGCAACGTTACACCGGCGGCCAGTGTATGTATATTTATTGCTGTTAAACCTTCCGGAGGACGGTCAACTCTTTCCTTCTCCCGAGGAGCGTACATCGTAACGTCACAGGGAATGTGATACTCCCTCCGGATGCTGTCAAGGCCATCCTCATCAATAACACTCACCACAGTGTTCGCCTTGTAATTGGTGCGGTCACCCTCCTCAAGTTCTTGATACTGTCTGGGGGAGTTGGAAAGTCAGTGGTATACCGATCGTAGTAGGCTCTCCAATCAAACTCTCGCTCGATGCCTTCGGGGATGGATCTCTCAGACATATGAGGTTGCGGGAAACCAACGGACTCGAACCACTCGGTGATAGAGTCGTCACTATCATCACTAATGGAGAGCACCTCAACATCATCCCGGTCATCACCATCAGGGCGAGCAACAGACTGCTCGACTACCTGCTCTCCCATCTGCTCGCCGGCTTGCTCGCCTCCCTCCTCTGACGGTCGATCAATCTCTACGATCTCGGGATCGGACCCCGCCAAATGAACTGATGAGAGGCCGGCAATCGGACCGCCTTCCTCCATTGGTTATTTGCCCGGATTCCGGTTAGAAAGGGTGCAGCTTGAAGATGAAGACATTGAAAAATAGGAAGAGAAAAGAAGATTGGCCCTAGGATTGTGCTAACTACGGAATCAAAAGTTCACCGCCTTGATTCCGGTTAAAATTTGCCCAAAGAAAATTCTGGCAAACAAGAACAACATAAGAAATATAAACGAGAACAAAATTGGGAAACAGAAAATAAAAGTGGAGAAAAAGAGAAACTACCTGTGATTGAATCTCTAAGCCGCCACTCGAAATGATGAAAAAGCAAAGAAGTCGCCGGAAAAAGCTGAAGGATATGGGCCGCCGGAAATTTCAGTGAATAGATGAATGAAGAAGAAGATGAATAGTGTAGGAAAACCCTATTTATACATTCGGGTCAAAGGAAAAAGAAGAAGAAAATCCAGGGACCAATTTGCAAAGTATTTGAAAACTTTTTAATGAACGCACCTTTTCATGACTGATTGGCACACCAAATGAGGAGACGCCTCATTTTCTGGAAACGTCACCTCGGTTACCAAAGGAGGGGACGAGCATGAAGGCCGAGCATTGAGTCGAGCACCATACTGCCCACCAAGCTCCTCGCCTAATTGTTCGCCAGCATGCTGAATCAACTCCAGCATATACTTTGATAAAGAAAAATCAAATCAAAGCATATACTGAGGGGCAAATGTTGATAAAAGGAGTTAAGCTCAATATTTGAAGAATAGTTAAAGTGAAAGCAAGCCGAAGGGTAAGTTACTCACCACCCTGCTCTCCAACTTGCTCGCCAGCTTGCTCGCCTGGCTCAGGGATGGCAAGGCAACAAGCCCACGTGGCCACGCCCAAGTTGCTTGCCTGGATGCTCGCCAGGCTGTTCGCCAGGTTGGTCGCCTAAGCCTTGGTGGAACGAAGTAACAAACCCATGAGGCCAAGACCAAGTTGCTCACCATCATGCTCGTCTTCCTGCTCGCCGGCTTGGTCGCCTAATTCGTAGGTGACAAGGCACCATGCCATGAGGACAAGCTCAGGGTGGTCACCCACTTGCTCGTCTCACTTCCAGAAAGGGAAACACAAGATGTTCAAGGAACCTATAGGGAAGGCATAGGTCAGTAAGGTTAGAGTTAGTGAGGCAAGTCATTAAGGTGGTGACAAGTGGAGGACACTTGTCACCACCAGAGGCCACATAGCCTATAAACGTGTCACATCACCCTCAAGAGGGTATAAATACTTGTAAACTCCTCATTTGTAAGGATCTGATTCCAAAATACAAGAAATACACCTGCAAAATTTCTCTCTCTATATTTTTACCCTTAATCCATATTACAACTCCAATTATCATATCTTTGATTATTGATTGAGAGATTTCGTATGATTAATTAGCCACATAAACATTACAATTAGTAAAATCGTTCAACACACAAAACACTTGAAAAAACACTCAAATATTCTAGGAAAAATTGTCCAAAATTATATCAAATTCTGAAAAATTACAATACTGGAGATTTAAGTTTCTAAAATTTATGTATGCACGACAACATGATAAACTTTTACTCACCTCGACGAGACACATTATTTAGTACAATTCAGTAACACTTTGAATTTTGGAGTTCTGCTACCTTTTATTATTTTCTTATATAGAAGAGATTTATGGATTTCTGCTATTTTTGAAAAAAATATAGTTGCAATTGGTTATAATTTATGGATTGTTACTTTTATATCTTTGCCAAACCAAGCTATTAATTTTCTAAAATTTTCTTACTATTGAGAAATTTTTATTTTCTCCAGGAAAGTTGGAATCAATTGAATTTTATGTTGAATATATAGATTGTGATAATCAATAGAACAAAAAAAATGATGACTTTTATCTGAGCGGTAGATTTGCACTAATGAATTAATTGAATATTTGAATTTGTTAGTAATGAAATGGTGCAAATGCAACTAACTGGGGAGATAATTTTTAATTTTCACAAGTGAGAACTGAACAAGTAAGTAGACGATAACTAGTACATTGTTATAAAATTAACTACAAATGAGAAACTGATAAATTATTTTTTCTCCTTTAATTGATGATGAGATATTTTGTTATGTTTTGAAATTTTGGATGAGAAAAGGTAATTATTTAAAATTTATTCATCTATGTACCATTTTTTATATGTGTGTTTCACTTGTATAACAATACGTTGAAAAAGATTTAATGAAATTGAGCATGTGTTAATGAGGCAATGTTAATAATAAACTATTTAGCTAATTTATTGCTGAATAAATATTAATTGATGTTGATGATATATTTGGTAGATTAACTAGAATGATGATGCAGTCAATCAAGGAAATATTGGTTTGATTCGTTATGAAATCAGGTATTAAACTTAATTTATAATTGAGTTATTTTTTTACGGTTTTAATAAAAGCATTAATGAGTTAATGATGAGATTTTGTTTCTCTTAGGTGCCAACTGAAGATTGTGTATGCACCCCCAATTAAGATAGAAGATGAAGTTGTATAGAGAAATTTTCAAAAAAAATATTCTGACTACTATGTATTACTAGAGGTGTTTAAGAATATTGATGATTTTAAGAGTTTTAAATTTTTAATAGAATATTATTTAAATCTTGAAGTATAAAAAGAACATTTACAAAATGACTTAGCTATAAATAAACAAGAAAGATAAAAATTTGTATAAGATGGTATTATATATGATACATATTCTATATCTTCTATTATTATGATTCATGTGTTTATTGAGTTTCTATCTAATTATATTATAAATTAAAATACAATTCAAGTTTAGAATTATATAAATTTATTTCATTTATAAATCTATTCATATGTTTTATCAGGATATTTTAACACGATATTAAAAAAATTATCGTGCATCGCACGGGTACAATACTTGAATAAATTATTGTTGACCATAAAATTTATTGTGTGTATCATTCATATAATTGTTGTTCACATAAAATTTATATATATTTTATATTTAAAGACTGTGCAGATGCACGGGTGATATACTTAGTTATACATATAAATAGATAGATATATATTTTCTCTATTTAAAAATAGTGTGTGCTATTTAAGGAATAGGAATGGGATGGAAAGGGTATTTGTTTGAGAGAATAGGGAATTAAAACCATACACACACTTCATATGTAGGAGAGGAATGGTTGATTCTTGATTCAATTCCTAATACTCCAAAGGGCTTAATCGACCACATTTTAAGTGTCTTTCTTTCTTTTCTTTTCTTTTTTTTTAAAAGTGACACTCTATATGCATATTATTGGCTCTGAAAAATAAGTTTACATAAATTTAGGGGGCGCTTGTTACAAATTCTTCAATGGTAATGGAAATGAAATTTTATTTTCCTTTTTTGCCCTACATATGTTGAATGTGTGTTTGTATTTATGGTAGTTATATCAATAGTGTTGTGCTCCAATTTTGGAAAAAGTGAACAAAAAAAAAAAGATGTTGTGATATGGGGGATTGATTGAGGAGGATGATTATAGGGTGAAGGGGGTAATCAAATGGGAGTGTTGATTACCTTATTTAGGTGGAAAAATAATGTTAAGTACCTCATTTGTTCTCATTAGCTACTATAATTACTATAATTATATCTCAATTCCAATTACCATTGAAGGATTTCCATACCAAGCGCCACTTTAGTTTCACAAAGACCTAATGTAAAATTAAAATTTGTTATTTGAGTTCAATAATCCAACAAGTCAATCTTGAATAGATATAATAGCTCTCGGATAGACACAAACCTAGGATTTTAATTATTTTGATGTTAAATGGGACAAAATTCATTGAACTATATAATCATATGAATAATTAAGGTCATTTGAGTTTTATATTCACCAATTATATGAATTCTAGATTTGTATAATTAGGTTGACCCAACTCAAGTGGATCATACATAAAAAGAAATTATTTTAAAGGTTTTTGTTCATCCCTATATCATCATCTTCTTCTTCCTATGCACAACGTGCCCTCTTTACCAACATCCCTTTTATGCCCATTGCCATACACCTTTTTCCAACTGCATTTGCATTTTTCATACACCTTTTGTTAACTCATAAACTTTTTGGTTATGCTCCTTCAACATTCTTACTCCTTTGCACCATTTTTTTAAAATTTGCTTGTTGTACTTGTCTTTGAGACTCCCGATCTTGCCCTGTAGTTGTTTGGCGTGCAGTTCAGGTTCAGATCCCTTTTTATGAAATTGAGAAAATCACCCAAATTCGTCACCAAATTCGATTCTTTCTCACTGAAATACTTCGCTAAGCCTTTGAGGAGGACTATCTCATCATCTAAACTCCAGATTCTCTGAAAAACTGGAAAATTCCGGCATACTTCATGACGGTTAGGGCGCGACTCTAGATCTAGAGTCGGTGCAGTCAAATTCGAATCAAATTGCCTTAAAAGAAGATGAAATCACCTCGGGTTGGTTCGCCAGATGCAGAAATAAATTTGTATTTTTTAGTCATTTCTATGTGTAGAGAGACGGAGATGATGATTGACATTTTGAATTGTGAATCTTGATGTAGTCCATTGATTCATTTTTTTAGAGTATGAACAATAACATTTTAATTATATCTAGTGTAACTTTTTAGTTAAAATTAGTGTTACATTTATTTATAATTAGTGTAAAATTTCAGTTTAAGACTAGTGTAACACTTTAATTGAAGGTAGTATAATTTTTTTTAAATATAATGTAACGTTTTACTTATATCTATTATAATTTTTCAGTTAAAAACAGTACAACATTTCAATCTTATTTAGTGTTACATTTCACTTAAAGGCAGTATAAATTTTCAGTTAAAACTGGTATTAACCTTTCAATCATATTTAGTGTAACGTTCACTTAAAACAAGCGTAACTTTATAATTAGAAAAAATGTAACAGTTGCAATAATATCTAGTTTATATTATAAGTTAAAACTAATATAAGATATTATGATATTACAAAAAAGTCTTGACTAGACCATTTCTAGTATATGTAACAAATATTTTAAAAATAATTTATATAAGATTAAATTTTATAATAAAATAATTTATGATAGACTTATATGAAATTTAAAGTTTCAAAAATTTGATTAATAGTATCAAAAAATTTATAAGAGTATCAAAATTTAAATAAAAAAATCAATAAGAATTAAAATGCAATACCACTAAATTAATTTTTGATACTTTGAATAAATTTTTTTAAAACTCTTTATAAAATATTTAATATTTTAAAACAGTTTCACCATAAAACAATATTAATACAAATCTTTCCCAAGATTTTTTTGATATTTTACATTCTTTTGAAACAATGTATTTTTCTCGGGACATGAAAATAACTATGGATATGATGCCCAATTGGAGAATTCATACATTCAATTTGCTCCCAAGATTTTTTGATTCAACACAAAACATTACGTGGCAACTTTCTTCTTTTCATCATTTGTCACAAGTCCACGTTAAAATCAGTGTTCAAAACTGAAAGAAAGCCCATAACAAGTCAACAACAGGGCAAAAAGAAGAGCATTGAAAAACAGCCTAAACAGCAAAAAGAACAAACAACCAAGAACGTTTATTATTAGCACCACTCAACCATGCAAGATTTCCATGATCAATAAGAGGCCCATCCCGAGCCATATGGCTTCACTTCCACGTTAGGAGCCGAGCTCGTGTCGAACAGACCGAGCTCGTTCAGGAGCCGCTCGACTAGCTCACCCGCAACGTAAGAGACTCCCGAAACCATGAACCCCAGAACAACATATGTTGCCACTGTTTTCAAGTAAGGTTTGGGGGGTCTCTGTGTGTAGGCCTTGGCAATAGCCAGTATAAGTATGCACACAAGGGAAGTGGCTGCCACAATGACGAGCTTGAGCTGCCTGTCATCAGATCTGCGGAACGAGAAGCCATAAACGAGCGGTGGGACTAAGCCGAATGTGATGTATGATGTTATGGCAACAACGGTGTGGAGGATGAAGCTCTGTCTCCGGCCAAGGAGTTCTCTGTAGCGATCATTTCGCTCGTTTATTTGATTTGAGACATGCTCCACCTCATGATATCTTAAATCCCAAAGCTGCATGGTTTATAATGTGAGAGTAATGATACCCTTTTAGCTTATGAAGTATCATGTTTAGCATAAGAAAGAGTGATACTTAGTATGCTAAGCAGTATATTATGAACCAAGTTCATCAAAGACTTACATTGTGACAAATGATGAAGAGTCCTCCGATAAGATTGGCTGCTCCAAGAGCTAAAACGTTCACTGTATGTAGGTAAAACGGGGCGAACATCAGACGAAAAACGAGACCATAAACTCAAGTTCAAATGCAGAATATGTGAATTATGTTTCAAGTAAATAAAAGTGTGATAACAGCACAGCATACTAACATGTAGCAGCACCACCACCAGCAGCAGACGAGATGACACTTAGGCTAGTAATCGACTCAGCTAGCCCACCATATACAATGCTCTTAACCACTTCTATTTCATATTCTTTTCTTGCACTATCAGAAACACTAGTTTGACTCACCAATGCTGCTACACTTGGAGTTTCTGATGGAGGAGGGATTGTAATCTCTGTATCTGCATCACAGTTTCGCGATAATTTACTTGAGAAACATCGAGGGCATGATCTTTTTTTCCTCATTGAATTTGTAGTAGTAAAAATCATATAATGAAATATAGTGTACCTGGTGCAACAGTCTCATCTTTTACCACTGATATATTGTCAACTTTTGGTGATTCATTGGAGAACAAAATATTTGTTGTGGTGATTATGTGCTCAGATCCTTTAGAGGGATGAACATGACCTGTCACATTTTAACAACTGAGAATTAAAAAAAACATTGGACTTTAGATGATAATAATGATGTAAAAGAAAAGAGCAAATGCTGAGAAAAAGATACCGCTGTTGCTGCTGATGAAATTTGGATAATTATGTTCGTGAACAGTATCAGTTGTAATCGAGGCTCTAACGCCGTGCTCTTCGTGTGGGATAGATACTGAAATATTTAACTTGCCATCCACTTCTGATGCTGAAATCAATGTTGGTGAGTGATGGACAACCTCCTTGTCTGTAGATGCACCATTTGAATATAAACAGGATTAAAATATTTTGGAGACAAGTGAACATATTTCAATGGTTTTATTGTCGAAACTCCTGGTAGATTTTGAAGAACTAAGCATGATGTCCTTACAAACTTCTTCCAAGACCACAAAACTATATGAAAATAAGATTGGGATGACACTTTTCTGCATGACTTTGGTTGATATGAAAATGAAAGATTCAAAGTTAAAATTCAAACCTTTAGCTCCTGGATGCTCTTTTTGGTTTGTTATTTGGACTTCGTCTGATTCCTCGAGTTTCAATGATCCGTTGTTTTCGGAAATTGGAAACTTTCGACCTCCTTGAGAAAAGACGATTGCGTCCTTCACAGACTTCCAGTTAGGCACTTGAGTCCTAGCAGGAAATGTTGTAACAGATTGATCACTTCCTTGATTTTTATGAACTAGTTGGCTAAATTTTGGTTCCTTTAACTGGTCTTGGGTATATGAATCGAAAAGACCAACCGTAGTACCTGTAGCACCAGAGAAACCATATATTAATGTAGCATTTATCTCAATATAATGTATAAAGAAAGCATTCATCTAGATAAAAAAACTGAGCATCTTAGGCCTGTTTTGAGTTACAAATTTACCACTTAAATTTTATCTGTTTTCTGTTTTCCAATTCTATCCTGGACTACAGACATGGAGTCGTCTTGACAAAAGAACTGGAGGTGAAAAGCAAGCAATTATATATTCTTTTCAGGCTTCTAAGCAAAAAATTCAAATGAGAAACCATACCTATTGTTACTGTTTGGTTCAAGTCTAACTTATCTTCAACCCCATTTGCTGCATTTCCGTTTACTGAAGGCATTTTACTTAGACGAGGTAAAATCTCATCTCTGCCTTCCAGAGTAGAGTTGTTGCCAATAGTGTTCACATGCCCTTCAGAAACATTAGCAGGCGAACGAGGTTTTTGCGAAAATGATGGTTGACCACCTTCACCACTCAAGCTAGACGATGCTTCGCCCCTTTGCACAGCCTTCTGATTTATACTTCCTACATGTTACAAAAGGCACGAGCTTTATAAAAACCATTCCATATAATGATAGAGAAAATGAAAAAGCAAAGAAACACTACCTTGCTCGACTACAGGTCCCTGCTTACTTGGTGTAAACATCGAAGCAAACCAGTCCTTTATAGGTAAACATCTGAATCCATCCCCTGTATATCACAAGAAAGGTTATTTTATAGGTACACAAAGCTTATAGTACTGTGCTGTGTGCTATTTTAGAATATCATACAACAATACTTAGAAAGTTTCATGCATCTGGCATCTGCTTAACCCTTTATCCTGTTGAATGCATGCATATATACATATGATCAAGTTTGTCACTTCTTCGGCTTCTCGTGTTTCATTAGGATACGTGCAAAAGCATGCAAATAAGAACATCATGGCACTGAGTTAATGCCCAAACTAGAAAGATTATTACCAGATGGAATGAAAAAAGTGAAGCACGATAAGCATCTGAATAGAGCAGGCCCTCTATCACGATCATCTTCATCAGCTACTGTTATCTGAGCCTCATTACCAACTCCATCACCGTCTGGTTGAGCTGATTCGGTGCCTCGTGCAATCTCTGATTTGTTTCGCTTAAATTCTTCATCTGAAATGTGTATTCTACGTTTCCTTTTGCGAAGAATGACCCTCTTTGTGATACAAGAATTGCAATTGGGACAAAATAAATCATGTGTAGTTTGCTTCTCAATTACTCTTTCGACATCCAAATCATCCTCATTTATCAGGTCAACTGCTTCACTTTCAATCTCAGCTGAAGACTCTGAAACTTGAGTAGGCTTAGATAATGAACTAGAAATGCTTTTATTCTTGATCTCTCCCCCGTATCCATTGTTTAATATAGAAGTAGAATTGCTATTATTCTTGATCTCTCCCCCGTATCCATTGTTTAATATAGAAGTAGAATTGCTATGAACAACGAAATCAAGAGATGAGACGTCGAATTCTTTGGATTCGGGCTCTTTCAACGTAGAATCAAAACCTGAAACCATTTGAGAATTTTTTAAACTTATTCAGATATATGCAAATTGAGCTGCAAGTTTAAGTCTATGTAACAATTTGAGGAAAAAAATTGGACACATTACAGTTATTTGAAGCCATATGCATACTAACATGCAATGCAGAAAAAAAATCAACAAGATAAAAGAATCTAGATTCTCCATGAAAGTTAACTCATCGCCTTAGGATTAATATCAGTGGAATCTACAACCGAAAAATCTACCACATAGTTTTTGTAAGTTATTGAAGGGGAATGAACACAATGGGTAACTATTTTACTCTGTCTACTGACCTTTAGATTGAAAATTTAAAGTTTTGAGATTCATCAGCTTATGATGCAATTGTCCTTTATGATTCTGGAAATGGTCAACACAGATACTTCCATTGCGATAAGTCCAAGAGCAGAGTCGACACTTCCATACTCCTTCAGTCAGAAAAGCAAAGAAGTGATTGCAATTTCAAGAATTGCAAGTAGTGCCTAATACACACATATTTATAAATAAAACTCCATCCAAAAGGTTAATCTTTTCAGGTGCCCAAAATCGAAAATGGGAAGTGTTTGGAAGGAAGAAAGGGGATAAGATCTGGCTACTAGGCGAATAGTTGGATACAGAGTTAGAGAAAGAGGCTTCTGAGGAAGGCAGCTCATAAATCTGAGGCCATAGAAATAGAATGAAGAGATTTAGACCAAAATCATCCAACTTTAGAACCTAAATTGATGCTGCAGAACCCTCTCTCAAGAAGGCAGCTCATAAGTCTGAGGCCATTGAAGTAGAAAGAACAGCATTTACACCAGGAAACAGCTTATTTCAGAACCAACTATGATGGCCCCCCCTTCCCCCACCCCCACCCCCAACTCCAGACAGTTCATAAATCTGAGTCATAGTAGTTGAAAAAAAAAATCTAGACCACAAAATAGCTTACTTTAGAACCAACCATGATGCTTCGGGAACTCTCTCTCTCTCTCAAGAAATCTTTTGAGATAGAGCTAAATGCAGTGGTCATAATTGAGTCGATATCTTGTGATTTTACTCAGTAGGAGTGATCTTAATTCACTTCTCTAAGGCTCTCCCTGTACACTCAAGCAACCTATACATCAGAACCTTCTGGATCTACTCCAACCTTTACGCTAAGTGGCAATGATTGCTTCCACTAAACCACCAGCAATTTGAAAACTTCATATCTTTTATGGGATAGTATTAACATCAAGAATTTTTTCTCCAGAAACAGACTAATTTTTTATGAGAAAGAACACTTCTAATGGTAGATAATACCAGTTAGATACCTCCAGGCAAACAGAAATGGAAGAGCAATATCTGCTCTTCCACATCTGATTGCAGATGTGAATCAGCTTCTTAAAATCAAGAAGATAGTGATTTAACAGAACCGATTTATGTAATTATGGTGTACATATACACAAATATAAAAATTATGAGGGCCCTTTTCTTTATAACTATTTAACAAACAGGTAGGGTTCAAAAGTGGCCACACAGTGGGGTTTAACTTGAGCACAAGATTTTAAGGTTCTGTTCATAACTTCGGACAATCAAATACTAGATAAAAAAGCAAGTAAGAATTAAGAAACTAGGAAAAAAACAAGCAAATCATGACAAACGATAAACACTAGTTTAATCACTTACCATCAACATTGTCATGGAAAACAAGATTCTGGCTTTTCAGCTCTCCATTAATGGCTTCTGGTTCCTTTTCAAGAACCCCATTATTTTCTTCAAAATCTTGCTCTTCTGCAGGAGTTTGCTCTCCATTAATGGCTCCTGTTTCTGTTTCAAGAACCCCATTAGGCTTTTCAATTTCTTGCTCTTCTGCTGGAGTTTTTTCTTCATAAAGGGCTTCTGGTTCCTTTTCAAGAACCCCATTGAGCTTTTCAATTTCTTGCTCTTCTGCAGGAGTTTCCTCTTCATCTTCAGCTCCATTTTCCACCAATTCTGTGTGGCCATTGGTAGTAACTTCAGAAACTTCATCCCTCACTTCAGAATCGATTTCAGTGGTTTTGCTGCCATTTTCAGTTCTTGTTTTTCTTACTAACAAAGTAGTTTCTTCAAGATCCTCCACTTCTTCCTGCTCCAACAACTTCTTCTGTTCTTCCTTCTCCATTTTCACACACAGAGAAAGAGAGAGTGAGAGAGAGAGACAAGGGAGTAATCCTCTTTTTTTTTTTTTAAAGGACGCCCACGTCTATTAATGGAAAAAAGGCTGTCAAGCCCACAGCATTGCGTGATAATGTTGCAGAAAATTACAGAAATGTTAGTTTATGAGGGAGTTGAAGATTGAATTGATGAGAGAGAGAGTGGCAGCTATCTATTATACTCTATAAAGAGTTGACAAAAATTAGAGTAGTATTTATATGCATTATGCAAAGCAAATGTTGGTGCTAGAAAACAGGATTCTTGGATCAGAGCCGTCAAAGTAATCAAGACACTAATTAGATGATAATGGTCTGAAAGTGAGGTTGTCAGGAAAGTCATGTGAACCATGCCTCCCTCTATTCCTATTTCACCCTTTCCTTTAAAAGCAAAAACAAACATTTGAAACATGTAGTAGTTCAATCTCAACCACATCCACATCCACATCCACATGTGTAATATTCCACATCGGAAAATCATAAGTAGCAATTTGTTTCAAATTCTTCAATGGTAATGGAAATAAATTTTTTTTTTTTTTACCCTACGTATGTTAGATATATGTTTGTATTTATGGTTGTTATATCAATAGTATTGTGCTCTAATTTTGGAAAAAGTGGACAAAAAAGAAATATGTTGGTTGTGGTATGGGGGATTGATTGAGGAGGATGATTACAAGGTGAAGAGGGGGTAATCAAATGGGGGTGTTGATTACCTTATTTAGGAGGAAAAACAATGTTATGCACCTCATTTGATCTCATTAGTTACTATAATTATTACAATTATATCTCAATTCTCATTACTATTGAAGGATTTCCATACCAAGCGCACCCTAATTATTTTTAACTTTTTATTATAAGGAGAATATTTTAAAAGTAGATTTGATTTTTTTTTAAGAGAGAATATTGTGTGACTTGTGAGTAAATTTAATCATGAAACTTATTTGATTAATATGAGTTATTTTTATAAAAGAATATTAGTTTTGAAGGGTATTAATTTTTTTTAAATACTCTTTCCGTTTCATCTTTACGTTCACACTTTTCTATTTGGATGTCCCAATTTTATTTTCACACGCTTAAAAAGAAAATTTTTACACTCACAAAAGTCAATAAAATATACTCCCTCCGTCCACGAAATTTATGCTCACATTTTTGCACATGGTTTAATGCAATATGTCGGAAGGTATTATGGGATATTGTGAGGTCCGTTTTGAGTAAAGAAAGTATTTATGGAAAGTACATATGATATATTTTTCATAAATATTCTCTTTATTCAAAACGGACCTCACAATATTCCGTAATACCCTCCGACATATTGCATTAAACCACGTGAAAAAATGTGAGCATAAATTTCGTGGACGGAGGTAGTATATTTTTTATTTTATTATTTAATTTTACATTTACATACTCTTTTTTTTTCGTGATCAGAATAACTGAGACGGAGAGAGTATGAGTTATTTATCAATAAGTATTCACTCAAGCCAATTTTGCCATAAAGAATGCATGATCTTTCAAAAATAATAGTATAAAAAATAAATCCCGTATAAAATATGTACTTATATCTCTCTCACCTTCAAGTTAATAGCGTAACTTAGAAAATTTTCTAGTGTTATCATACATTTGAATTTAAAAAACAATTTTAAAAAGAAATATCTCAAGAGAAACCAGTTATATTCTAATCCGTAATACTCTAATTGAAAAAAAAAAACTTACAATTATATGTGTTTTGAAAAAAAATCAATTATATGTGTTTTGAAAAAAAAAAAAAAAACTTACAATTATATGTGTTTTGAAAAAAAATCAAAATTGAGCTTAAAGTTTAAATAATATGTTGCATGCTAAAATTTATTTATCTTGTAATTTGTTTATTTTGCTTTGGTCATATCTTCTTGATTGACTTTCTTTGTAATTATGATTATAAATTTGTATTACATAGTGAAATTCCTAATCACCAATTAACGGTGAAGCAAATCTCTTTCTTACAAAAGTGATACTTTTGGGTAGATATGATGGTGGATGAAGATAAAGATTGAAAAAGGAGGTTGGAGATAATCTTATGAATAATAAAGTGGCGTTTGATTAGGGTAGAGAATTATAGTTAGATATAATTTTATGTCAAGTCAATATAATATTGTATTATTTAATTATTGTTAGTTAGTGTGAAAATAATTGTGATGGTAAGTGATGTATTATTTTATTATTAAATATATGGGTAAAATAAAAGTTAGAGGGAAAATAAGTAAAACAAAAATAGGAGAAAGAATAGGTATGTTGATGAAAATGTGATGATGTAACTTTATGAGACTTTGTAAAAATGGAGATATATGTGTATATTAATAAGTATGAATGAATATTTGGATAGAGAGAGATTTATATATCCAAAATTGGATGAGACGGGATGGAGGATGACCCATCCTTATTCGGATGAGTCTATCCTTAATCGAAAATGTCCTCAAGTGTTGTCCAAATTTGTTTAGATTCGACAGATGTGTTTGTGGTAGTTGGGTAACAGAAAACAGTATCATTGCGCCCTTCAAGTTTCCCAACACTTTGGATGGGGAGATGGACAATGCCTTAGTGCGATATATTTTATTTAGGAGCATTTATATTTTGGTTTAAAAGAGTGATGATAATTATAAATTGGTTCAAAATATTTGCACATGCACATACTTTTTTTTTTTTTACACAAAATCAATTCTTAATTAATGTCATTTTTTTAAAACTAATTTTATAATTTCACTTTTTATTTACCCCATGAGATAACAATATGATTTTTTGTTCATCGGCAAATAATCCCTCCATCCCACTATATATTTATTACTTCCTCCATATCAACTCTTCTTCATAAGAGTGAACACATGATTTTCAAGAAAATATACGTAAGTGTGAAATTAAATAATTAAAAAAATTCTACTCCCTCCATCCCATAACTACTTTCATATTTTTCTTATTTTGACGTCTCAATTCTACTTTCACACATCCAAAAAGAAAACTTTTTACACTAACAAAAGTCAATAAAGTCAATAAAGGAGGTTGGATTCAAACTAATTTGGAAAAGCTTTGCACCTTTGAAGGTGGTGGGACATGCTTGGAGGCTACTTTGGAATAGGCTACCAACAAAATCAAATTTGGCTAGGAGAAACATACTTGACTCGAACGACGACCTAAGGTGCGTTTTGTGTGGGAATTGTGAAGAGACTGCAAAACATATTTTTTTCGAATGTCCTATTTCATATAAAATTTGGATGGAGTGGTCCAAATGGTTGGGAATTTCTACTGTACTTCACTCTCAAACCCTCTCAAATCTCATGGCTCAAAGTCGAAGTTTGAGATGAAAGTTTGGAAGTAAGGTTGCTGTTACTATTTGACTTTTTATTACTTGGAGGTTGTGGAAGGGGAGGAATGATGTGATTTTTAATGGTGCTGGTTTTTCAATTGATAGAGTAGTTGATGATCTTAAAGTTAGGTTGTGGAGTTGGTTCTTTGTAAACAAAGTAGGATGCTCAAATTTTTCCTTTAGTGATTGGTTGTGGAATTCAAGAATAGTGTTAGGATGCTAATTTGTACTTTTGTAATGGGTTGGGTATACCTTATACCCATTATTTGAATGAATTTATCTTTACCGATAAAAAAAAAGTCAATAAAGTATAATTTTTTTTATTTTATTATTTAACTTTACATTCACATACACACTTTTTCTTGGTTAGCGTGCCCAAGAAAACTATGATAGTAGTCTTGGGAGAAGGGAGTATTAACTTTTGTGATGACTAACTATTTTTCTTTTTAAGAGGTAAAAATGATTTAGAATATTATAGAAGGAAAATGTGAAAAAAAAAAAAAAACTGAAAAAATATATAGAGTGGTCAAATGACGATCCTTTTGTAAAGTTAATAGAGAGCTGTGAAAAATAAAGAATTATTATTTAAAAAATTGTATATTAATAAATAAAATATTGTTTTCTCTTTTTAAAAATATAAAATTTATTGTGATACGAAAAGAAAGGAGAATATATAATGAAAGGAGGGTGTACATATTATCCTCCTCACTTCCTCGCGCTGGCTTGAAGTAGACGTTCAATTTGTATTGAAGATTTTACTTATTAATGTTTGAGATATCGACTTTAACCATTAATGTGAAACTTGTCAACTTCCATTTTTTTTAAAGAAAAACAAAGCTACATTATTGCACATTGCATCTAACATAATTAACCATTTTTTTAATGATGATAACAAATATTTTTCAATAAAGACATCTACCACTAATAAATAATATTTTTTATCATATAAACACTTATGTGGTATTTGTATTTGTGAATAACTTTATTATGAATTAACGCGTAATGTGTACTAAAGAATAAAATATGGTATTTGAAAAAAATAAAAAATTGAATTCCACATTTCCAACTTCAAAGTTGGTGCTCTTCATGGCACTCGTTTATACGAGGGAAAATAATTTAAAAAAAGAAAAAAAACAAAAAATTGTGGATCCCATGCCCATGTGATGTCATTCGGATGTGTAGAAAGAAATGAATATGAAGTGCGACTTTGGGTTGTTAACCAAATTAGATTTTAGATTGGTGAGTAGACAATAATTGCATTTACAATTAAATAATACTAGGTGAAGTACGCCTATTAATCATATTTTATTAGGGCTGATTGAGACTATATATATATATAATTTCAATTATAATAAAATAATGGTTGAAGCTCTGCAGATGATACATATAAATATTACCAACCGTAAATTACAGAGTCATCGTCAACGCAATTATGTACTCTGCAAACAATACTATTCCATCGTTGAATTACAAAGTAGTATAAGGAGTAGTAATATTTTAGGCGTGTTTCCCGGAGATCCCTCCTGTATGAAACGGTCTTGGGATACCATTTTAAATTTTAAAATTGAATCGAAGCGAATATTAAAATTTTATATTTATATTAAAAAATAATTGAATTAAATATTTATAATCGAATTCAAATTATAAAATTTTGAATATAAATATCGAATCGAATCAAAAATATTTAATTCGTTATAATCCTATGCAAGAGAGCTGTATTTGAATAACACACTCATATAGGAGGTGTACATGAGTGTGATCTAAGGACACTTCATATCTGTATAGGAGAGGATCCAAATTTGAGTCTCACATGCACCAAACTTGTGTCATATTTTAGATAAAATTAGTGTTAAATTTCATCTCATTTTCAGTTAAATTTAATGTCAAGTTTCATTTATATTAGTCTGTACATTTCAATTTAAGTTGATGTTACACTTTATTCTTCTGCCGAGTTGCATGGTGCAAATGATTATGAGATGATTTTAATATTTAATATACATTTGTGAATTTTTTAAAAGAAAAAACTCATCATTTGATATTCTCTCCATTCCTAATTTGACTTTTCATTTAAGTTTGGCATGAATTTTAATATAAAAATTATTTATTATATTACACTTATAAAATGTGAAAGTCTTTTTAAATTTTAAATAAAGAGAATAATAAACTAATGACATGTAAAAATGAGATGTTTTCAAGTTATAGTTTAGAACTTTATTGTCATTTATAAAATAAAAAAATCTAAATAAAGGATATACTTTTTTGCATTTGGACAATCTAGGTAGGATAGGATGGAGGGTATTTTTTCTATCTATATATAAGTTTATCTTATAAAAAAAAATTTATTAGACGACCAAAAAATGTTCGATTATCAATTTTTGTTTTCTGCGTTGTTGCTGTTGCTAACACCCCAACATATTTTTTTAAAAATTTTCCCTCCTCGCTCTCTCTTCTCAACTAACTCATGACAACTCCTACAACCAACACAATGCTTATTCGATGAGTAAATTTGATTGGCCATATATGGTAGTGGTTTTGGGCATAGTCCTGTGTGATTGTGTTCAACGAATGAAACTTATACATTATTGTTGTCAATAATAAAAATATAATTTCTCTCAACCTCTGTCAGTCTTGTCAAGTATTCAATGAGCAATAACAAAGTAAAAATTTGTGATTCATTATATAATATTTTATTTTTCTCATTTGAATAAATTCTTTTAAATAATATTGACAAATAATTCAATATATCATCTTTTCTTAAAGCATCTTAATCTAATAATTTCTTTTTTCATAAAATTTTACAAAATGAATGCGCATGGTAAAAGTTAAAAGTTTACAAACGTGTATATCTATTTTTATATTAGTATATACTCCCTCCGTCCCAAAACTATTTTCACACTTTCCTTATTTGAACGTCCCAACTCTTCTTTCACACACCAAAAAATGAAATTTTTCTCTCTCACAAAAGTCAACAAAATACACTTTTTCTTATTTTATTATTTAACTTTACACTCACATATTTACTTTTCCTTGGTTCGCATGCCCGGAACTACTATGAAAATAGTTCCGGGACGGAGGTAGTATAAAATAACTTATAAAAGTTCCAAGAATTATACTCCCTCCGTCCCAGAGGAACTTGCAGGTTTTCCTTTTCGGGACGTCCCAGAGGAACTTGCAAGGCCAAAAATGCAAACCCTTTTATAAACTCCACCCACACAATATCTACATATTTACACAAAATGCAACTACTTTTTCACTTTTTGGGTCCACATTACACTCAATCCAACTTACTTCTTTACTTTTTACATAAAATTTTATCAAATTAACCCTCAAAACACTACTTTTTTTACTTTATTCTTTTTTTTCCTTAATTTGTGTGCCCTCCACCCCTTGCAAGTTGCTCCGGGACGGAGGGAGTAATAAATATGAACTAATGCATACAAAATAATAAAATTTGAAGAAAATGCCTGCTGCAGCCCACCAATCCGATCCACAAAATCACATACTCCCTCTGTCCCTGAAAAGATTGCACACCTTTTTTTACACGCTTTTTAAGAAAAGTGTATAAAAGTAGAGTATTGAGGGTGATGTGTAAAAGTAATGATATTTTGTGTAAATATGTGAATATTATAAGGATAAATTTAAAGTAATTTTTTTCATTTATAGAGTGTGCAAAGTATTGTGGGACGGACCAAAAAAAAGTGTGCAAAATATTTAGGGACAGAGGGAGTAATATTCATCTACGGATAAGCTCTCACAAGTTTGACTTAGTTGGCACTTATTTCATACTTTTCATTGAAAAGAAAAATAAGAATATATTTTCTTTCTATACTTTCAAATATATTAAAAAGGTTGTTATTTTCATAGTGATTATAAGATGAGTGACATGCTCTAATTTTGAAAAGAATGAAATAAAAAAAAAATTGTTGGTGGTAAATGAAAGGAATGATCTAAAAAAAGGATAGTGCATAGAAGAAGTGATTAATCAAAATAGGATGTGATTATTTTATTTAAAAAATAATAATTTTATTAACCACCATAATTGCTTTATAATTATTTTCATTTTTATCACCGTTCAAGAAATTTCAACCAAAAGTTACTTTAGCTCTTTTAATTGGTGGGGTGCGGCTTGCTGTCATTAAAATTTTCTGACCACCCTAATTTAAAATAAACAGATATAAAATTCTAAAATAAATACATGTAAACCCGCATTAAAAAAATAAGAAAAAAACAAATATAAATCCAAACTACTAATATATTAAATTATTGGGTAATTTACATATTGATTTAAAAAAGTCACTATTTTTACAAATTGGTTCACAAGATTTGCATAAAAATATATTTTTTGCTGCAGAGAAGTACGCTCTCCGTCCCAGAGGAACTTGCAAATTTTCCTTTTCGAGACGTCCCAAAGGAACTTGCAGACCCAAAAAAGGAAATCATTTTATAAACTCCACCCTCACAATATCTACATATTTACACAAAATGTCATTACTTTTTCACTTTTTGGACTCACATTACACTCAATCCAACTAACTATTTTCACTTTTTACATAAAATTTTACCAAATTAACTCTCAAAACACTACTTTTTTTATTTTATTCTACTTTCTTCTTAATTTGTGTCTCCCTCCTCCCTTGCAAATTACTCTGGAACGGAAGGAGTATATTTTTTTTCAGCACAAAACCAATTTATAATTAATGTTAATTTTGTCAACCATTTTATAATTATCCCTAGATTATTTTTTCAATTGGAGTGAGTTTACATGGATAATCCAATTGCAAGGATGTATGAATTGTGACACGTTTGTCACGAGCCAGTGTTGACTGGTCTCTCTCACTCGGAATAGAAATATTTTTGGGCCTCGGGTCCCACTCCCTCAGCCAACCATGTGCGACTGTTTCTTCCTCTTTTCTTTTTCTTTATTAGTTCTTTCCTTTTTTTGGAAAGGGAGTGTTTGTATTTTGCATTGTTTCATTCTCATGTCTTAGCTTTCAATGAGTTTGAGTGGATAGCCATTTGCAGGAATCTATTATTGTTCGTACCTTATTCGTTTCCATAGGATAAGTTCCATATATGATTTGATGAGAATTTTTTATATATAGTTTTATAAGATTTTTTCCTCAAACTAATTGTGGGACAATATCTATAGAATATAAATTTTTATGAGGTTAAAAGTGCAATTTATTTTAACAATTATGACTAAATATTTTAAAAATAAACCAAGAACGAATATGAGATCAGATTTGTTGAGCACAAATTCTCATGAGACGAAAAATACAATTTACCTTTTATAGTGATCAAAGTCACAAATAAGGATGGTGATGAATTAGAAATCTAAATATTAATTATGAATAACACACAAATTATAGCAAATACTCCCCCATCTTCTTAAATATTTATTCTCATTTCTCATTTTCGTTCGTCTCCTAAATTCATTATCATTTTTTATAAAAAAAATTATTATATTATCATACTGATCACAAACAATTATTTTATTTTTTAGTGGACGCCACAATTATTCCACAAAATCTTTGTTTTATCTTATTTTCCTTCGTGTTCACACAAAGGGAAATAAATTTGAGAGACATAGAGAGTATTAAAATAATAATTATAATGTAAATGATATGATAGAAGTATAATAATAATAATGTATTTAAAGTAAAAAAGTAGTGGAAATGAAAATTAAAAAGAATAATTTATAAAAAAAGGAGTTTATTGGAAAAGAGGGAATATAAATACTATCGAATATCGATGATCAAGACTCCCTGTGTTCAATGTTCCAACGTTGTTCTGAAACTGTTTTTCAATTGTGGTGTGGATGATTGTGTATGCTCAAATGTCCAAAAATGCTTCGTCCATTTCTGCAAATTTTGGCCAACATAAAGAAACTCCTTAAATCTAATTTGACAATGTGTTTGTTGGATATTATTGAAAGCTACTCCCTCCGTCCCTTAGGAATTTCCACCCTACGGGACCTATGTTTTAAAAAGCGGAACCGGACGTTGAACCGGACACCTTAGAAATTTTGGTCGGACCGGGTTCGATCGGTCGGACCGGGTTCGATCGGTCGGACCGTAAATAAAGCGGTTGAACCGGTATGATGTCATAATTATATAAATATATATTTAATATTAAAATAAATCTACCAAATATCATACAAATATCAAATATGAAGCTAAATCCACCACAAATCTAACAAATTAAGAATAAAATTTTTTAACATTTATGAGAAAACACGGGAAATAAATACCATGAGAAAGTTGGGCCCAAAAAAATGAACATATATATAAATGAGAAAGTTGGGCCCAAATTTCATTAATGGCCCATGAGACCTATATCTAAACCTAAAATTTCAGAAACCCACTTATCCACACTGTATTCTTGTTCTCTTCCTCCATTTTCAGCGGCGCTGCCTCCTCGTCTCAACCTTAACCACCGCCTCCCGTCTATTATACTCTTTGTAGTCTTGTTCTCTTCTAGTCTTCTTCCACGGATTTTCAGCGGCCAGACATCGCTAGAGGAAACGCGCCGCCGCTGCTGGAGGAAACGTGCCGCCGCCGCTGTTGGAGGAAACGCAGCCGCCACCGCCACCGCCACCGCCAGTCTTCTTCAATTTTTTTTTTTAAATTTAACTCCTAGCCGCCGGTTCAAAGGGTCGAACCGAGACCGGTTCGACCCGTTTATTTCCGTTTTTGGCCGGTTCTCGAGCGGCTCAATAGTTAGGCGGTCCAAAGCTTTAGAGCCGTACGTTACATATCCCGGTTCGCGGTTCAACCAGTCCGACCGGCCGGTCGGACCAGATTTTTAAAACATAGTACGGGACGACACATTTTTTAAGGAAAATTGTTTTATATATAAAGTAGTGGCATATGGGTAAATATGTGTAAAGGTTTGTGAGTGTGCACGTAAATCAATGTTTCCTTTTTTGGTAGTGTGCAAATTTGTGTGGGACATCCCAATAAGGAAAGTGTGCAAATTCCTGTGGGACAGAGGGAGTATAAATTATGGCTTTGGCTGAATAAATTCCCCAAATTTCTATATATACCCTAATTATTTAATACTTCCTCCGTCCAGTAGAAATTTGCATCCTACGGGACGACACATTTTTTAAGGAAAATGTATTTTATATATAAAGTAGTGACATATGGATAAATATATGTATAAATTTGTGAGTGTGCACGTAAATCAATATTTTCTTTTTTGGCAGTGTGTAAATTTGTGTGGGACGTCCAAATCAGAAAAGTGTGCAAATTTCTATGGAACAAAGAGAGTATATCCCATTAATAATAATAAAAATTAATAATGGCACCACATATTTTTACCATCATACCCTTTATCTTAAAGTAAAAGAATTATTTTCTCCAACACTGTTTGCCATCAAAGCGCATAAACTTTTTTTTTTCTCGGCTTTTAAATTTCCATTCAAACACAATGTATAGATTCAATAATAAGTCATTAATCTCATCTTAATTTCATATAATTATTTCATCCCTCTTAGTTTTAGGGTTTCAACTATATATGTAAAAAATAAGGAAGTATTCCATTAAATTGAAACCACAAACATATCTCGAATTGATAATTCATAGCTCTGGGTTCTAATCTAGTGCCTCTGCAACTAAAAAACATAATTATTTGTAAATTGATAATGCTCATCTAGTCATCGGACTCCTCACTTGAGTGAGTGGTCTGAGTTTAATTCCAAACAGGGACATATAAGATTGACTTGGAGATATTGAGGGAGATATAAGATTGACTTGGAGTGTCCGAAAAATTTAACGAATTAACTTGTAACTATTAACAACTACTCCCTCCGTCCCAGAGGTGTTTTCACCTCTGGGATAGCACAACTTTTAAGAAAAAGTAGAGTGTTGTGTAAAGTTATATTATTAAAATAATGAGATTAGTTGGATTGTGAGGATAAAATTAAAGTAATAGTTTCCATTTATAGGGTGTGAAAACAATTGTGGGACGGACGAAAAAGGAAAGTGTGAAAACAATTATGGGACGGAGGGAGTAACATTTATCGATTAAAAAAAAATTATAAATTGATAATTGGATAATCAAATTGCATTGGGAACTTAGAGAAATAGAGAGAGAGAAAGAGTTTTTGTAAAGGTGAATAATTTTCAAGATCTCACCAACAATTTTAGCAAAATCATAAATAATTATTTAATCTCTTCTTTCAGCATCAATTTACGGAAGCGACACTGATTTTTAACATAGAAGATGAGAGAGAAATTGAAGTGATGGAAAATCTAAAAAATATAAGGGTAATTTAATAATTTAATATAAGAATATTTTGTCTTAAATTATTTTGGGATATATACAGATACTATAGTAGGTTTTATATGAAAATAATTCATAATAAACTTATTATGAAACTGTCAAAAATTAGTTCAATAAAATTTATACTCTTTCTGTCCCGCAGGAATTTACACACTTTCCTTATTTGAACGTTCCACACAAAACATTTTGGTCTTAAAGGATGTTTCACTGAATTTATAACTTTTTAAAATAATTTATAATTTATTTATGAATTTATAAACACTCTCAAAGTATTTGGTAAAATATAAATTTAACAATTTATAAGATCTTAAAATAAACTTCATATTTAACGTTAAATTAACTTTGAAAAAAATCAGCCCCGGCCCACTCATGTGTCCCATCCGGATACCCTAACATAAAAAATATAAAAATATTTATTTTATGTTAAAATTAAATTAAAAAATTTATATGATAAATTATCTAAAATTTATAATTTTTACTAATCAAATATTTTAATTACTTATAAAATATTTAAAATAAATTTAGCCAAATCATACTTAGATATATTTTTTTAAAGAAAAACCTTACTTGTGAGATCACATCGTATATGTAGTTGGCCAAACTTTAAATGCAGATAATTAATAATTATGGTTATCTTGATTACAAATATTGAATTAGTAATAAATTCGAACACCTACCTACCTATCTGGTTGGCGTATAACTCTTCAACTACGATCCCTATCAATTTATTGTCTCATTCTTTATTGTTATTATTACTATTATTCAAATTCAAATTGTTGCTCAAATTGATTTGTACTTATTTCTTATCAGTTGGGTCACAGGTCACACTCTTTAATTAGTATGTAGAATATCTTTTTCGTGTCGCTTCCAACCATTCGTTGGGTATGATACACTGATTCTTCTAAAAATATTACTCCCTCTATTCTACAGGAATTTGCATATTTTTTTTATTTGGATGTCCCACATAAATTTGCACACTACTAAAAAAGAAGCATTGATTTACGTGCACACTCACAAACTTTTACACATATTTACCCATATACCACTACTTCATATATAAAACTATTTTTTTTAAAAAAATGTGCCGTCCCGTAGAGTGCAAATTCCTACGGGACGGAGGGAATATAACGTAGTATCGGATTCGCACCTGCACTCTAAAAGTGATAAGATTCTTGAATTCTCGTGTCAGATTCTCCACGCGGCGAATCCATCTGCCACGTAATGAATCTAGCTAACGGATTCTCGAATCCACTGCACGAATCTTATTTAAAAACATTAAATATATTATTTAAATTGAATTATATTATTTCGTATAATTTAAATTGATAGTGTGACACTCGTTTTAGATTGAATTAACTACTATGATTTATGTATTGAACTAATATAACTCAAATTGATATTTTTTTACATCATTATATTATATTATTGAATATACTCAAATTTTAGGTGATAAAAAATATAAATGATTTATAATTTTTTTTATAAAAAAATATAATTTTTAGATATTACATATAATAAAATATAAATAAATAGATGTATTCTTAACGAATCGCACCCTAATTTTTTAAAAATCTCGTATCCCCGAACTCGTATCGTATCGTACCGGCATCTGTGTATCTCCGTACCCGTGTAACATAGCTTCCCTTCATCGGACGGCACTTACGAAAGATAAAGTTGAATTTGTTTGAGTGCCCCAAATTTAATTCAAGTCATATTAGTGGACAAAGTATTGTTTGTAAAACTTTAATGATCAAGTGGATTTTTTAAAAATGTTAATTATTTTTATTGAAAAGTGTAGTTATTATTTTCATTTATTAGTAAAAATTGTTAATATGTACTATCTAAAAATACATTTAAATTAAACAATATTCATACTCAATTTATAAGGTTCAATCCATTTCGTACTATGAATTTTAATTATTTTGTATTTTGTCATTCAAGCATAAGCTATCTTTATAGTTTAATTAAAATATCCAGTTATAAAAGTATATGTTTAAGAATTTATAAATCGTGACATTTTAATAGTGGCAATATCGTGCTTTTATTATGAAAAAAATGGACAAAAGAATATATTGTTGATTGTGAATGATTGATGATTATAATTATAAGAAAAAAAATACAAATGAGTGTAATGATTATTTTATGAATTCAAATAATAATATTGTGAAATATATTTTATTCTCAATAACTATAATTATTATATATTTATCTCGTTTTCATTTTTATTAAAAAATTTCAAATTAAATGTCACCTTAATGCCTTATATCACAAAAGAATTGCTATAATATAGTAATATTTTTTAAATTATTAATGCAAAGTAAAAATTATTTAGTACAAAAAAAGCCTCTCTCTGAAAAGACAAACAAAATGAGAAGGGAGTATAAGACCAAAATTTTGAAGCCCTTAGACAAGGTTGGACACTTGAGTGTTGGCACCGGTTAGATAAAATAAATTCGGGCTTCATTTTTTTTTTTCGTTTTCTTTTTTAAATACGAATTATAAACTCAAAATAACTTATATTTATAGTTTGTTATATAGCTTAAATTTATTTTATTGAACACATAAAGAACTTATAAGCTATGGTTTAAAAGTAGAAGCTGAAGTTGACCCGGATATCCTAGTATTTTTGGTTGGACCGGGTTCGACCGGGTCTAATCATAAATATATAATAGGAGCTATTTTACCACTCTTGGTTTTGGCTTCAAACTTATTTGACCATTGATCTTTTTTTTTTAAATTGATCTTGATCGTCCAATCATTTGCACCAATCACTCATTCTTTTTACTTTTTTTTTACTTTTTACATTTTTTTTAATTATAATTAATTCACACAATAATTATATCTTATTATCTTCACATTCTGACTCTATAAATACTCATATAATTCTCATTTACCATTTATCGAATCGTGGTGGAATTCATAGCTATACCACTTCGCAATTTGGATCGTCCTCATGTTGAGCTTTTGGATCGGAGATTTTTGAAGCGAGCGAATCTTGTGGTTCTTCTTTTCAGTTGTGTAGCATATAAGTTTTTAAGTTTTCCTGCCGATTGTATGTCAATCCTAAAGTTCGAAACGTACTCATGTTGAGCTTTTGGATTGTATATTCTTAAGCTAGCAATCTCTTGGTTCTTCTTCAAATTTTTGTAATAGATTAGGTTTTAACGTTCCTGCGAATTGTATAAAAAAAAAGAAATATTAGTGTTTTTTTTTTTACTTCTTATTATCGAACAAAATTTAGCTCTAATATTCATTGAATTTACATTGAAATTCATAACATAGCTCTAATATTATGAAATCTACATTGAAATTCATTTCAATTGTAACCTATCAATTGAAATCATAACGCAAGATCGTCGAAATAATTAGTGGAGACAATGTCTATTATGATCAAAATTAACAAAAAAATTAAAAGAATATTAGTTCATGAAGTTATTATGGCCTTTTACTTCTTATAAAAATAATAAAATAATAAATCTTGCCTACATAAAAATATATAATTGTTTATTAGGAATTCCCTAAAGATTAAATTGACTAATTAATTTTGATTCTTGATGCATCCTTAATAAATGGAGATCCCCAAATTATATGAGATTACCAATCAAGTCTTCATTCTTTGACTTAATTCTAATAATCAATTGTCTTTAATCAGGTTTCATTATTTATTGATTAATTTAGGTATCTATATTAAATTAAATAATTAATGGATATCTATATATACTAGATAATTCTATAATTATGTAAATTAATTTATAAATTATTTAAGAGATAAAGACAAATGTTTCCCAAAAAAAAGTGATATCAATTACGTAAATTGAAGGAAAATAATTATGTACGTCAACTTAAAGAATCTCACATAATTTTAATGTAATTTTTTTTCAATATTTTGACGGAAAATTATGTACGTCAATTACACTTGCATATATTTTCATAATTTGACGAAAATTGGTATTTCAATTATCAATTATTACGTGATATCAATATCTATTAATTACATAAATTAATATCTATTACATGAATTAAACCAATAATTACGTGAATGGCCAATAACAAATGAAAAAATAATAGTGACTTTATTTATATCCATTATACCACTATCATGGCTCAAGTAATTCTTTATTATCAAGAATAAAAAATCTCAGAATAGAAAAAAATAATTAATACCGAGATTAGTTGGTTCACTTAGATTTTTTACACATTTATTGTAAATAATATTTAATTTACTATTCGTAAAATGTTCTCAATATTTTGACAGAAAATCTATTAATTACGTAAATTAATATATATTATGTGAATTAAATCTACAATTACGTGAATTAATATCTACCAATAACGAATGAAACATCTTGCACGATTGTTTATTAATATCTGCTTACATAATTATTAATAGAAACACTAATTTTATTTTCGTTAAAATTATATAAATATGTTACCAATGTTTTAGTGAGTATCCTAATCATTGAATTAATAAATAAACTTTTTTTAAAATATTTTTCTAATTAAAATTCAATTCCGGGAGAATTTGTATTACATGTATGTTTATTCATATTTTATGTACCTTTCATATACTTTTTTATTTACCTTTTTGTTTTTATGTAACTTTCGTAATCATTATACAAAATTATGGATTTATCCATATATTTTGATTTATTAAATATTCAGACTAAAGTTGTACACAATCAATAATACGTATTTTTTTTAAATTTTTTTTGAAATTTTTAATTAAATGTTAATATTTAATTTATCGATTCATAGCACATGAATTCCATTTATCATTCTTTTCTTAAATAAAGCTATTAAGTTTAGGTAATATGTGTCATTAAATATTATTAAAAAAATTAAGGTGATATTTCCATTATTATTAACAATATACATATATGAATATTTATCGGATATATATTCACTACAGATTAGGTCAATTTTTTTTTATTAGTAATAGCATAATAATTGAATATAATTGGACAATCTTCTTAAAATTCTTTTATAATTTGGTGATAATATTCAACTAATAATTATATAATTATAATTTTTTTAAAACTATTAAACATATAATTAATTATATTGGACGTTTAGATATTTTTAATATCCCTAATTATCCCTAATTATACGAATCATATATTCAACTAATGATAACTGATTTATATAAGTTTTTAATTTTTTAAAATATAATTGGCCAATCTTTTTGACTAAGCACCCTCATATATTAATCACCGGAATTGTAGCCCAAATTTTGGCATTACCAAAAAAATTAAAATTAATAATAATTTAATTCCAAAATAAATAATCACTAAAATTATGCCTTATAAATATCAAAACTTAATGTACATGTATCTTTTCTAAACTTAATGTACGACTTAATATTTATGATTGGGAAGACTAAATATATGCCCAAAAATATTATCCATAGTTGTAGTTCTTGCTTTTATTTTTATCCATTTTTAGTTAATATATTTATTTATGAAGACTGATTATTGTGCTCAAATTGAAAATTTTAACTAAATATTGATATTTAATTTATCGATTCATAGCCCATGAACTCCATTTATCATTCTTTTCTTAAATAAAGCTATTAAGTTTATGTAATATACATAAATGAATATTTATCGGATATATATTCACTACAAATTAGGTCAATTTTTTTTATTAGTAATAGCATAACAATTGAATATAATTGGACAATCTTCTTAAAATTCTTTTATAATTTGGTGATAATATTCAACTAATAATTATATAATTATAAATTTTTTAAAACTATTAAACATATAATTAAGTATATTTGACATTTAGATATTTTTAATATCCCTAATTATCCCTAATTATACGAATCATATTGTTGAGCAATTTTGTTAAGTAAGGATTATGTGGCTAATTAATCTACGGAAATCACTTAAATAATAATGAAAAGATGTAATTTAGATTTATAATATGGATTGTAAATAGAAATGTAGAGAGAGGAATTTTGCAAGGTATTTTTTGTATTGGAAATTTCAGATCCCTACAAATGAGGGTTTTACATCTATTTATACCCTCTCTTTGATGAGGTGGCACGTTTAGGGGCCATGTGGCCTCTGGTGGTGACAAGTGTCCTCCACTTGTCACCACCCTAATGACTTGCTCCACTAACTCTAACCATAACGTTCTGCGCCTTCCCTATAGGTCCTTCGAACATCTTGTGTCCCCTTCCTCGAAGTATGGCGAGCAACATGGCGAGCACTGTGGCGAGCAAATGGGTGAGCACTACAGGCTTGTTCTCAGAGTCTAGTGCCTTGTCACCATTGAGCCAAGCGAGCATGCTGGCGAGCAACTTAGCGAGTAACCCAGTCTTGGCCTCATGGGCTCGTTGCTCCGTGACACCAGGGCTTGGGCGAACAACTGGGCGAGCAATCTGGCGAGCACATAGGCGAGCAACTAGGGAGTGGCCACGTAGGATTGTTGCCTTGTCACCTCTAGGCTCCGGCGGGCGAGCATCCTGGCGAGCAGCCGGCCCACTTCAGCTTGCTTATACTTTAGTTTATTTCCTTAATCCTCGAGCTTAGATCCTTTTATCAACATTTGCCCCCCAGTATATGCTTTGATTTGATATCTTATCAAAGTATATGCTGGAGTTGGTCTACCATGCTGACGAGCATTTGGGCGAACAGTAGGGCGAGCAACTCAGCGAGCAGCTTTGTGCTCGTCTTTGTGCTCGCCTTTTTGCTCGCTCCCTCTCTCGGCAAGTGAGGCGACGTTCCGGAAAATGAGGCGTCACCTTGTTTCGTGTGCCAATCAGTCACACGAAAAGTCGCGCCCCTTCAAAAACTTTTCAAATCTTTTGCAAGTAAGTCCCTGAGACTTTTTCCCTCTTTCATTTTTACCCGAATGTATAAATAGGGCTTTCCCATTCACTGTTCATTTTCTTCCTTACTTGCTTCTTCTCTGAAATTTTCGACGACTTCAAATTTCTGAGCTTTTTTTTTTTTCCGGCGACCTCTGCTATTTTCATTCCGACGAGCGATTTCAGTGTTCCGATTGAAGGTAATTCCTTAACTTCTTTTCCTTTTGTTTCTTTTTTTTGGTATTATCCTCTTTTTCTTTTAATTTTCGTGTATCTATTTTTTGTACTTGTTCGTCGGATTCTTCGGCGAAATTTCTGATCGGAATCCCATTGGTGATACTGGCAATCAGTAGTTAGCACATCCTAGGGTCAACTTTCTTTTTCTCATCTTTTCTCGAGCAATGTCGTCATCTTCCAGCCGGACCATCTCACATCGGAATCTGGGTAAATGTCCGGTGGAGGAGGGCGGCCCGATCGCCGGTCTTTCCTCAGTACACTTGGCGGGATCTGAGCTCGAGTTTTTAGAGGTGGATCGCCCGTTGGAGGAGGGGGCGATCAGGCCAACGAGCAGGCCGGCGAGCATTCGGGCGAGCAGCTGGGTGAATAAGTAGTCGAGCAGCCCTCTGCTCGCCCTGATTGTGATGACCCGAAGGGTGTTGAGGTGCTCTCCAGCAGTGACGATAGTGACGACTCCATCACCGAGTGGTTCGAGTCTGTCGGCTTCCCGCAACCTCATATGTCCGAGAGGTCCATTCCCAAAGGTGTTGCGCAAGAGTTCGACTGGAGAGCATATTACGAGCGATACACCGCCGATTTCCCGACACCTCCTCGATAATATCGGGAACTTGAAAAAGGTGACCGCACAAACTACAAGGTGAACACTGTGGTGAGCACCATCGAAGAGGATGATCTTGACCACATCCGGAGGGAGTATCACATTCCCTGCGACGTTACAATGTATGCTTCTCGGGAGAAGTAAAGAGCTGACCATCCTCCGGAAGGCTTAACAGCCATAAACGTGCATACTTTGGCCGCTGGTGTAACGTTACCCCTTCACCCTCTCATTGGGCATTTTTTTGGAGACGACGGGTTTAGCGATCACACAGCTAACACCCAATGCCTGGACATACTTGATATCACTCTGCACGGTCTTTGCCTTGGAGAAGTATAAGGATCGCCTGACCCCTCAAGAGGTGAACTTCACACTTTGCCTTAGCAAGTGTTCCGAGGAAGGCCAGGGTTACTATTATCTTAAGGCGAGGAGTGATATGAAAATCCTTGAGGGACTGACCAACTAGGTGAGAGACTGGAAGGAGCAGTTTTTCTTCATTGGTGGAGATTAGCGGGCCCCGGACAATAATGAAGGACTTGGGGGACGTATTATGTCGCCGACTGAGTTTGGTGAGTTGCAGCGTAGGACTTGTTTGTACTTATTTTTTGTTTTTCGATATTGTGTCTAATATTCTTTGTTCTTCTTGCTTGCAGGTTTGATCCCTCAGCGTTGGAAGAAAATGAGTCTTTCTGAGGAGTTCAAGTTTACTTGTATCCTCGTCTGCCGTCGTAACAAGAAGGACATGATGTTTGAATATCTGAACAAGTCCAGTTGTCGCATCGCTTCGGGGTTGATCACAACTCCTCACCACCTACGAGCTCAAGTTGCTCGTCCTGCAGGTAGGGCTGTCTTATATTTTGAGATTTTATGAAGAAATTTTTCTAACCTATTCCTTGTCTCTTGGTGTGTGTAGCGCCTGAGGTTACTATCGCTATCCTTCCGTCCTTCAAGACTTTGAACCAGAGGTTCGGGATGGCTAGAACTAAGAGAGATCTGCCCTCCGTTGTGTTAGCTGCTCAAGTGGCTGCCAAGACGACCAAGAAGGCCGCTGGCACTGGGCCAAGTACCCGATCCAATGTCTCCTCGGGTGGACGATCGACAAGCTCCCAGTGGTTCCCCTAGTGGTGGCAGCCGTCGGTTGCAGCGTGGCGATGGCTCACGTGTTGAGCGTGAAGATGACGCTGCCAAGAGGTTACGGGTCACAAGATCTTCGGCATCCGGGGGCCCAGGCCGGACCGAGGTTCCACAGTCTACTCTTCCCGCACCTGCTGGCACGTCTACTGCTCTTGCCCCCATACGGTCCGTTGGGCAGTTGTCAGACATCTCGATCCTTGGATGGGATCAAGACCGAGCAGCTGGGTAACATTCTTATGCCTTGAGCATACTTAGTGTTAGTAAAAACTCTCTAAGTGTCTTTTTGTGTCTTCTTGTACGAACCTGTATGCAGGTATGATCCTTCGCACTATCAGCACCGTAGTCCAGCCGTGCACCAGTTCGCACTTGCTCGGCCTCCAAAGTCCCTCAATGATCTTAAGGGTTCAACTCGCTTGGCCATTGAGTCTACCGTTCGTCATTGGACTCAGCCCCAAGATGCCATCATTCAGCACCAGTCCCTCACGGATAACATCCGTACAGCTATGCATCATACCAGCGGTGCCCTCTTCACTGCACAATGCGCCCTTGAGCAAGCTGTGACCTTGGAGAAGGCTTACACAGTGCTGACGGATAGTGCGAGGAAAGAGAGGGATGAAGCGAAGAAGAAAATCGCTACTGCGGAAGCCAAGGCAAAAGCCTCTTTGGACGCCGAGCAGTTAGCTATTGCAAGTGTTGAGAAGGCTCAAGCCGAAGCTGATGGTCTCCGGGCCGAGCTAGCAAGTGTTCGAGCTCAACTGGAAGAAGGCCGGATTGCTCGTGGGAAGGTCGCTGAATTGGAGAGAGGTCTTCAGGCAACCCGGACCGAACTTGCCAACCTCAAGGCCGCGCATACCGACTGTTACACCACCGACGCCGTTGCTAATATACGAGCCGAGTCTTCTGATTTTGGTTTTGTTTATGCCTTCGCCGAGAACCTTCAGGCTTATCACCATGCTGTTGGTGAGAATGAGGACCCCTGGACAGCCCTGAAGAAGGAGTTCACTGATTTCCTTACCGAACGTCCACTTAGGGATGGTTTGGTCGTCGATATTGGGGACCTCGAGGAAATGGGTGTTGATTTGAGCATCGTTCCTCCTACTCTCAAGATCGTTGGTGGGAAATATCCACCCATTCAGATCGATGTTCAGGACGACGCGATGGTGGATACCGAGGGTTTGTCCCCATTCGAAGTCCTTCCTGGTCTCTCTCCTTCAGGCACCGGCGGGAAGGCGGGCGACCACTCCGGCGAGCAGCCCAGCGAGTAGGCTGGCCAAGGTGATGGACAAGCTGGCGCCCAGGCTGGCGAGCAAGCTGGAGACCAGCCTGGCGACCAGTAGAGAGTTAAGGATTTTCTTCTTTTTCTTCTTTGTGCTTTTGCTCTTTGTTTGCAACTTTTTGCTTTTTACGCCCTCGAAGGCGCTCCACATGTACTTGAACTTCCTTTTGATGTTAATGAACTTGCAGTCTCTTTTTTATTGGGTTTGCTTGCGTTTGTAGTAATGTGTGTGTCTAAGTTATTTAGTGCTCGTTTTTTTATGTACGGTGTTTCAATTGATTCGCCTTACTTTTTCTTTTTATGGAATCGCGAATTTACACCTCATTCTTCATCTCTTTGGATGTAGGCTTATTGATCGGTAAGGAATCTCTTTTAATGGTATAACCTTAGGGTTAGTCTCAATACCTTGCCTTTATCATGGACTCATAAGTCTTGTGAGCTTATAACTTGAGACATCTTTTGATACACCAATTTGAAAGGAAACCTTCTCTTTATTCAGCATAACAATGACTTTACAAATTTGTCTTCATCTAACACGAACCTGCTTGCCCTTATACATGTTGGGCAAGAAAGGTTTTCAAAGAAAATTTACACAAGTCTTTACTGGTAGAATTTCTTGAGATGCGCCGCGTTCCACGTGTATGTCGAAGGGTTGCCTTGCATATTCTCCAGGTCATACGTCCCATTTGGCCAACTTTTTGTTACTTTGAACGGACCTTCCCATTTTGGACCAAATACTCCAGTCGGGGCTGCTAGTATCCGTCTCATCACCAAATCGCCGATCCGGAACTTTCAGTCCTTTACTTGTGAATTGTAATACTTTTCGGCCCGTCGCTTATAGACCGCATTTCTTAATCTTGTCGAAGTTTTTGTTTCTTCAATCAAATCTTTTTCTACCGCCATATCATCTTCATTTGCTTCCTCATCGTATTTGATTATTCTCCATGTCCGATGTTGGACCTCCACCGGGATGACTGCTTCAACTCCGAAAGCCATTGTGAACGGTGTCTCCCCAGTACTTGTTCTATAGGATGTCCTATAAGTCCATAGGACCTCCGGCAGCTCGTCGGCCCAACTGCCCTTTCTTTCTTCCAACCGGATCTTCAGGATGTGCTTCAAGATTTTATTCACGGCTTTGACTTGTCCGTTTGACTGAGGATGATACGGCGTAGAGTAATGCTTCTTGATGTCCCACGATGAGCAGAAGTCTCTTAACTTAGTTCCATCGAACTGTCTTCCGTTATCCGTGACTATTGACTGTGGTAACCCAAATCTGCATACCAGGTTCTTCCAAATGAAGCTTATCATCTTCTCTTGGGTTACGGTCGTTAGTGCTTCAGCTTCGGCCCACTTAGTGTAATAGTCCACGGCCACCACTACAAATTTCACTCCACCTTTCTGGGAAGGAATGGGCCGATTAAGTCGATACCCATTTAGCGAATGGCCACGGACTATATACTGATTTCAAATCTTGTGCCGGGGTGTGGATACTTGGAGCGAACTGTTGGCACTTCAAGCATCTTTTAGCATATCTGATAGCATCCTTCCGTAGTGTTGACCAATAATACCCTTGCCTAATAGTTTTGTAGGCCAGGGCTTGCCCCCCGGCGTGGGCTCCACATATTCCTTCATGGATTTCTTCTAACACCTTTTGACCTTCCTCTGGGGAGAGACATTTGAGTAATGGAAGTGAGATTCCTCTCTTGTACAACTGCCCCTCAACCATCGTGTATCTAGCAGCTTGCTTCACAATCCGTCGTGCTTCCCATGGATCTCCCGGCTGTTCTCCGTGGGACAAGTATTCACAGATAGGTGTCTGCCAATCATCAGTAGTCACTTGTTAGCTGTTGACCGTTTGTTGCCCCCTCTTCAACATTTGATTAATATAATCAAATGTTGAAGGCTTAGTTAGCTTCGTGACCACCACCTCTGAGATGCTTGGCTGTCCGGTGCTTGTTGCCAACCGAGCGAGAGCGTCTGCTTGTGTGTTTTCTAGTCGAGGGATTTGTTCGATGTACACCTGGTCGAACTTGGATATCAGGTATGCGACAATCCTTTGATAGATGATCATCTACCGGTCCTTCGCCTCGTATTCACCTCGGACTTGAGATACTATTAGCTGCGAATCTGTGAAAACTTGAAGTCTGGTTGCCCCCACAGCTAATGATAATCTCAAACCCGCAATAAGTGCTTTGTATTCGGCTTTGTTGTTGGTTGCTAGGAAGTCGAACCTTATTGCTGAGGTGAATACTTATTTGTCGGGACTTAAAAGGACGACACCCGCTCCGGCTGCAGAACTTGTTGTTGAGCCAGCCATCCACGTAGAGGTGCCATGGGTATATACGTCCCCTCGTCGGATCTTGAGGGTAGGTTAGCTCTACAATGAAGTCTGCTAGAGTCTGCCCTTTGATCGCTGTTCGGGGTGCGTATGTTATACCATACTGGCTGACCTCTAGTGACTACTTTAACAATCGTCCGGCAGTATCGGGTCTGTGTAAGATTTGTCTCAAGGGGAAAGTTGTTAAAACTTCCACTTGATGATCGAAGAAGTATGGCCGGAGCTTTCACACGCTCATCACCAATGCATACGCCAACTTTTCCATTGGGGAGTATCGGAGCTCCGCCTCATGTAGCACTTGGCTGACATAGTATATCGGCAAATGTGTCTTGCCCTCCTCACGCACCAAGGCTGAGCTTATGGCTACCTCTGATGCTGCCAGGTATAAATACAACTTTTCCCCCGGCACCGGCTTTGACAGGATGTGGGGGTTGCTGAGATAACTTTTCATATCCTCAAATGCCTTTTGGCAAGCATCCGTCCACACATAGTTGGTCTTCCCGGTTCTCTTGCAGATGCCTTTGCCTTTGATAGACTCGAAGAAGGGTCTATTCTTATCTCCAGATCTGGATATAAATCTGTTTAGTGCCGCGAGACATCCGGTAAGTCTTTGAACCACTGGTATATCCTTCGGTGGTCCCATCTCCAAGATGCATTTAACTTGTGAAGGGTTAACTTCTATACCCCGTTGACTTACTAGATGTCCCAAGAACTTGCCGGATTGCACTCCAAAGCTGCTCTTCTTCGGGTTAAGTTTCATGTTATATGCCCTTATGATGTCGAACGCTTGTTTGAGGTGCTCCAGATGGTCTTCTTTTCTAAGACTCTTCACTACAATGTCGTCCACATATACCTCCATTGTGTCACCAAGGTGTTGGTCGAACATCTTGTTGACTAATCTTTGATATGTGGCACCGACATTGATTAACCCGAAGGGCATCCTCTTCCAACAAAACAAATTTTTGTTTGTATAGAAGGCTGTATGCTCTTGATCATCGGGATGCATGGCAATCTAATAGTAACCTGCAAAGGCATCCATAAAAGTCATTAGTTCATGTCCCACCGTATTGTCTACCAGCGGGTCGATGTGAGGCAAAGGGAAGTTGTCCTTTGGACACGCGGCATTAAGGTCTGTGAAGTCTATACAGAGCCTCCATGTTCCATTCGGCTTCTTGACCAGGACAGGGTTCGCCACCCATTGAGGATATAGTGCTTCCTTTATTAGCTTATTGTCTAAGAGCTTCTTCACCTCGCAGGTCAAGCTTCATACTTATCTGGTCCATATTTTCTTCTCTTCTGACGGACAGGCTTCTTTGTGGGATCTATGTTAAGGCGATGGCATACGTGCTCCACCGGTATGCCCGTCATGTCCTCGTGAGACCATGCAAATACATCGAGGTTAGCCAAAAGGAATTCTTCCATCCTGCTTCTATAAGGCTCCTCCAACTTCGACCCAATAAAGAGTTCTAAATCTTTTTTATTTGGGTCAACTTGTATGGCGCGTCGCTTTTTATCTTTCCACCTGGGGTCATCAATCGGTCCTTCGAGGTGCATATCCATCTCTACTGGGATGGGTTCATAACCCAACCGAGGTTCAATGTCTTCCGGGGCACTTGTCTGGCCTTCAGGTGTTAACTCCATGCTTCAACTTGCTTCGGCCATCGTTGTCGGATCATGATCCTGAACTTCCGGGTCACTCCCCGTTTGCCTCCCAGTCTGTTAATTTTGTTGAGGTGTATCATCCACTTCCATGTTTTCTGGCGTTTGATCTATCTCCATCATCTCGGTATCTATTGAGACATCATCCAAACTGCTTGGCTCGTCCGGGGAGGGTTATGATATCAGATCTTCAAACACCAACACCTGGGTAACAGGCTTCTTCAGAGTTAGTAGGCATTCCCGCGCCTTCTTCTGATCCCCTTTGACCGTACCTGCACCCTTAAGAGTTGGGAATTTGATACATTAATAGTAAGTAGAACATGCGGCTTTAAATTCGGAAATGAAAGGGCGGCCGAGGAACCCGTTATATGTGGACGGTTGATCTACGACTAAAAAATCTAGCAACCTAGTCATCCTCCTTTCCGGGTCCTCTAGCGCTACAAGTTCTACATGCAATCTTATTACACCTAGTGGGACGGTCACAGCCTCTCCGAATCCCACTATTTTGTGATTGCAATCTTCTATGTAGGATTCGTAATCTCCTAACTGGTCTAGTATCTTCTTGAACAGGATGTTCGTGTAGGCTCCTGTATCCACTAGCAGTAGGTGTACTCTTGTGTTCATGATATTGGCGCTGATTACCAGGGAGTCGTTGTGCGGTGTTAGGACCCCTTCGAGATCTGCTTGTGAGAAAATCAAGTCTGCAGTTGGCTTAGCTGATGCTTTTGATCCGGACCCCGTCTCCTGGACTTGATTGACCGCCTGAATTTCCACTTTCTTTTATCTTTTCGATGTTGGACGGTCATCCACCATTCCTCCAGCCGAACCAATCTCTTCAAGTACAAGAATCTCTCGGTTAGGTTCCAGATGTGTCGGCCTTGCCGGTGGACCTCTCCTCACTTGTCTATTTGGGGCCCTCTATTCCTCATCGCTATCTTCATCATCCGAGGCCTCTTGTTGTTGGGAAATCCCTTATGTTTTGATGCCATTAAAACCAGATGATCTTGGGAGGTCAGCTGATCAGCTGAGGTCAGATCAGCTAAGGATGGTCAGCTTAGGTGAAGGTCAGCTGAGGTGCTAGATATCAGCTGATGTCAGGTCAGCTGATGTCAGATCAGCTGATGTCAGATCAGCTGAGGTCCAGGTCAGCTGATGTCAGACCAGCTGAGGTGCCAAAATCAGACGAGGACAAAATCAGCAGAGGAGCACCCAGATCAGCTGAGACACGTTCAGGACAGCTATGACTCAACATACCAGCTGAGCCCTGAACATATCAGACGAGGACCACCAACAGCAGTTGAGGTCGTCTGAAGCTGTTGCATAGAAGATCTATTTACAGAAAGTCAATCATGTCAAGGGGATAAGATCACAGCAACATGATTTCCAGAATCATAGGCAATCAATCAAGTTAAATTAGATTGAAGATCAAGCCAAGATGGAAAGATATCAACTTGGAGATCAAGAATCAATCAATCACTTTGATTGATTGATTACATATTTATAGGGATTTCAAATTCTAGTCAACTCTAACGGCTAGTATTTGACACCTATAAATATGAGTACCATAGAGAATATTTATATAAGTTTTACACAAGATCAACTAGTAGAATCGCTACACAATTCTCTTTGTACTCACACAACCCTACATATTTATTTATCATTTGTAAAGACTTTGTAGAAGTCTAGAAGTTAGATGCAAGTGTGCACTAACAAGAGTTGTAAGAGAGTTTTCTCTTGAAAGTTGTAAGGAAGAAAGTTAGTAAGTGAGTAGATAGCCCCTCAAGTCCAATTTGGTTTGAGGAGAGTGGATGTAGGACAGTTGGTCTGAACCACTATAAATCTCGTGCCTTTTACTTGCTTTATTTTAATTGCTCTTACTTGCTGCACTAAATAAAAGATTTTCATTAAAAGAATTTAATTTAAAACGTTTCCGCACACAAAATCACTGCTCACTCAGCTGATTGTAAAGTCAGCTGTTTTCAAAACAAGAAGACTCAAAGTCTTCTTTAGGGACCAACACTTGTCTTGGCTGACGCTGCCTTTTCCCCGGAGCTTTCTTGACGAATTCGGCAAGTTTCCCATCTTCGTAAAACTTCCATAATTGTTTCAGAAGGTCCCGACACTCACTGGTGAAGTGTCCGATACTCTGATGATATGCACAGAACTTATTCGGGTTTAACTTGCTTCGATCCTGCCTGATCCTCCGGGGTGCGGCTAACATGTCCTGGTCTTTCACAGCTGTGAAGACGTGGTCAATTGTGGTAGTTAGTACTTGGTTTAGTTTTTCTTTGTACTCCGCCGTATCTCCAAATGATTTCAAATTTTTTGGGGCTTTGTAACCACTACCACTAGACTTCTTCCCATTTTTTTTGTCATCAGCCTCTGATCCCAACTGTTTGGCCATTGCTTCTTGCATTGCAACATACACACCGGCTCTGTGGCGGAACTCGGCATATGTACTAGGACAAGCTAAATGCATCTCCTTCCATAGGTCCGTTCCTTTACGCAGTCCCGCCATGACTGCCACAACCTTTGTGTCGTCGCTGACCGACTCACCTTCTAAAAGGATCTTGTCGAAGCGTTCTAAGTATTGTTGATCGGTCTCCTCGGCCCCTTGTGAAATATTGGCCAGCCTATGCTTTTGTGTCAGATATGTTCCGAATCCTGAAAAGTGGGATAGGAATTCCCGGGTCAACTGTCCAAACGATTGAATTGATCCGGGAGTCAAGGCTGAGAACCATCTGTCTCCAAGGGTTAAGTGAAAGTTCCGGCATTGCATCGCGTCTGATGCCCCCATTGAGATCATGTAATCAACATATTTTGAGATGTGAACCTTGGGGTCAGACTCTCCCTCATACAACACTAATGAGGGAAACTGTATTTTCTTATGGATGGGTGCTGTAAGGATGACCAATGACAGTGGTGAAATTGGAAGTGACGTGTACGTCTCAACCTTGTCTTTGATGGCCACCTGGTGTTACAAGTCCTCCACAGCTTTCTTCAACTTTTCTATCTCCAGGACCGACGACCCCCGGGACGATCCCCCTCCTCGAGGCTATTCCGGGTGCACCTCATGATGACGTGCTGCCTCTGGCAGTCCCTCACTTCGGGTGATCTCTCGGTGCGGTCGTTGGAGGATACTCGCGGCATTGAGTCCTAACCTCTCGGACGCTCTCCTCCTCAACCTTTCCTGGACTGGCCTTCGTTGATGCCTAGCATCAGACTCACAAGGTTCATGATGCTGAGAATGCTCGGACCTTCCACTTCCGGTCCGATGACTCGACACATTGTGTCTTCCACCTTGTGATCCCTCCTGGTATCCTAGATGATCTCCTGCTCGCCCAGCTGATCGCATAGCTGGTCGCCCCTCCGCTCGCTCAGCTGGTCGCTGGTCTGAGCGTTGATGTTGTGGCCCCAGACGGTCACACATCTTCTGTTTGCCTTTCGAGTTTACCGAAGTAACTCGTCCACTACTAGCCTCCTCCTCCTGGGCATGATAACTCGTACGGGTGTCATGCCTAGTCTCTGTTGGTGCCGCCTGAATTACAGGTTGACGCGCCACCACAATTTGCTGCCTTTGCATCTGTCTGAGGGTAGCCATCGCCCTCTCGATGTCTTCTGGGGTCCTGACCATTGACTCGATGGTTGCTTCAATCTGGGGTCTCTCTGGTGCCGCTGGTAATACTGGGATTCGAGTCGTCTCAGCATGACGACATCTCGAAGGCTTCTTTCCCTTCCACCTTCGACTTGTTGAGGTGGTATGAGATTCATCGTGGGAGGCCTCGTACATTTGTCTTGTCATTGTTTCCGGTGACAATTGACTATAGTAGATGAGTTTTTAAAGAAATATTTTCTAGTTCATGTTTTCGAAGACAAAAAATTCTTGAAAACACTCACAATTGAAGATATTCCTCAAAACTTTACCGAACTTCGGAGGGCGTTCTTGGTGTTCTTGAGAATAATGAAGAATGAGTATCGAATTCTTCAATCGACGGGGGTTCGTACCCTCCTTCTAGCGCCAAATTGTTGAGCAATTTTGTTAAGTAAGGATTATGTGGCTAATTAATCTACGGAAATCACTTAATCAATAATGAAAAGATGTAATTTGGATTTATAATATGGATTGTAAATAGAAATATAGAGAGAGGAATTTTGCAAGGTATTTTTTGTATTGAAAATTTCAGATCCCTACAAATGAGGGTTTTACATCTATTTATAGCCTCTCTTTGATGAGGTGGCACGTTTAGGGGCCATGTGGCCTCTGGTGGTGACAAGTGTCCTCCACTTGTCACCACCCTAATGACTTGCTCCACTAACTCTAACCATAACGTTCTGCGCCTTCCCTATAGGTCCTTTGAACATCTTGTGTCCCCTTCCTCGAAGTATGGCGAGCAACATGGCGAGCACTGTGGTGAGCAAATGGGCGAGCACTACGGGCTTGTTCTCAGAGTCTAGTGCCTTGTCACCATTGAGCCAAGCGAGCATGCTGACGAGCAACTTAGCGAGCAACCCAATCTTGGCCTCATGGGCTCGTTTCTCCGTGACACCAGGGCTTGGGCGAACAACTGGGCGAGCAATCCGGTGAGCACATAGACGAGCAACTGGGGAGTGGCCACGTAGGCTTGTTGCCTTGTCACCTCTGGGCTCCGGCGGGCATGCGGGCGAGCATACTGGCGAGCACTTGGGCGAGCAGCCGGCCCACTTCAGCTTGCTTATACTTTAGTTTATTTCCTTAATCCTCGAGCTTAGATCCTTTTATCAACACATATATTCAACTAATGATAACTGATTTATATAAGTTTTTTATTTTTTAAAATATAATTGGTCAATCTTTTTTACTAAGCACCCTCATATATTAATCACCGGAATTGTAGCCCAAATTTTGGAATTACCAAAAAATTTAAAATTAATAATAATTTAATTCCAAAATAAATAATCACTAAAATTATGCCTTATAAATACCAAAACTTAATGTACGTGTTTCTTTTCTAAACTTAATGTACGACTTAATATTTATGATTGTGAAGACTAAATAAATGCCAAAAAATATTATCCATAGGTGTAGTTCTTGCTTTTATTTTTATCCATTTTTAGTTAATATATTTATTTATGAAGACTGATTATTGCGCTCAAATTGAAATTTTTAACTAAATATTGATATTTAATTTATCGATTCATAGCCCATGAATTCCATTTATCATTCTTTTCTTAAATAAAGCTATTAAGTTTATGTAATATACATATATGAATATTTATCGGATATATATTCACTACAAATTAGTTCAAATTTTTTTATTAGTAATAGCATAACAATTGAATATAATTGGACAATCTTCTTAAAATTCTTTTATAATTAGGTGATAATATTCAACTAATAATTATATAATTATAAATTTTTTAAAACTATTAAACATATAATTAAGTATATTTGACGTTTAGATATTTTTAATATCCCTAATTATCCCTAATTATACGAATCATATATTCAACTAATGATAACTGATTTATAGAAGTTTTTAATTTTTTTAAAAATATAATTGGTCTATCTTTTTGACTAAGCACCCTCATATATTAATTACCAGAATTGTAGCCCAAATTTTGGCATTACCAAAAAAAAAAATTAAAAATTAATAATTTAATTACAAAATAAATAATCACTAAAATTATGCCTTATAATTACCAAAATTTAATGTTGGTCCCGAAACGAGTTAAATCAGTGTATGGGGAGGGGGAATACACTGATGTCAGATTTTTCTGAAAGACTCAAAAAAATGCTCTAACGCACTCAGTCAGGATTCCCTGAAGTACTCAGTACGCTGAAGGTCCACAGGAGCAGTATGGACGGTTCAGTAACGAGTCAGATAAACTGAGTGTGAGTAATGTGCTCGGAGGCTCAGTAGAGATAACAAACCTACTGACTGCTCGGAAGTGAGTCAGTTGGACCACTATCTTAGTGAGCCAGAGTACGTGCGGAAAGTGAGCCCTTAGATTCTACTCGTTTTAGTTTCTGAAAACGTTTTCTCTGAGTTGCTTAGTAAATTGGTGGTTAAGGCTGAGTGCACAGTATTCAGATTCAGGATGATTGATTCAGTCCTGAGGTTAAGAACAATGCAGTATGTTCAGTTTAATATGATAACAGTTATGATCCTGATTTAACAGGAAGCTATCCTCAAAACCCTGAGGATAGGTACTTGGGTTTTACGTGCCAAGGGACACGAGTAGCCAACTTCCTCTCTTAGGAACTGACCCCTGGGCGTTTTACAAGTCCCAGTCCTTCTAACCAACCGATCTCACACCTTGAGTTGTTTGGTATTCTGGTTTCCAACTAAGATAGCTCTAGCAATACAAAACAATGCTAAATAATAGAGCTATCGATCTAAGCAAATACAGAGTGAATCCTACTACAACACTAGGGAAATTTAATTGCAGAGTGTTGTTTATGATATGCTTTGTGTTCTTGGATTCTTGAGAGTTTTCTCTTGGAAATTTCCCGTTAACCTTGAATGGGTGCAAGGTTCTCCATATTTATAGGCAAGATTCAAAATAGATCCGTTGGAGGAGATCAAATCAAATCTTTCCTATTTTAGGTAGATTGCAGGCTAGAAATACTGTTTGACCTACCCGCCATGCTTATTCTGGCAAGTTGTCACATCACCTGCAACTTTTTGAGACGCATTAAATGCCGCATTAAATGCTGCGCAGACTCCGTGCACGCGTGTCGAAAGATCATTGGCTCTCCGCTATAATGGCTAGTTGACCTTCAGACATTTGTCCTTCCTCGTACATTCAATGCTCTGAGTCTCTTGTTAATAACTCAGTCTGAACGTGTGTCTTAATGGAGTCTTACTGACATTCTTTTTGTCTCTTGTCCCATAGCATAAATAACCTTTTGCTTTGGACTTACATGATTCAGGTGATCTGAACCACAGCATGAGTCAGGACCTATGTGCATTCAGCACAGCCTGATAGGTTATTCAGCTCAGTATGTGTTACCTTTTTGCTTCGGACTTACAGGATTCAGGTGAACTGAACCAAGGCCTAAGTCAGGTCCTATGTGCATTCAGCACAGCCTGATAGGTGACACTTACTCTTCACTGACTGACTTCTGTCCTGAGTATGCTTAGTGTACTCAGTAGAAACATCAGCCAATGCAGGATGGTTTACACTTCAGACTTCAGTAAATTGGGTCGACTCCAATATTCTTCAGTCTTCAGCATGGTCCTCCTGTACTGAATCTCTAACCTAACTATCCTGAACTATTTTATCCTGAACAACTATACTTAGGCAAATTCATCAGGGGTTTTGGGATCTAATCAAAATACTCAGATTGTCCCAACAATTTCCCCCTTTTTGATGACGCCAAAACCCTTAAGCAAATTCCTATTCATCTATACAATCAACGTTAGTCAGTGAAAATAACTCAGTACCACCTGACAAACTATGTACTTAGTCTATAAGATGAAAACAAGGAATGGGTTAGTACAGTTCTTGATAAGGATTCAGAAAAGTAAATTCAGGAGTCAACAAGAAGTTGTACTCAGGAAAAATAAATAACTTCATTGGTTGATAAGAAAATACAAGTATCCTGAAGCTATTACAAAATTCCTGAACAACTAGCTCCTGATCTAGTCTTCATCCTTATTCCAAGCAGTCAGTGGAATCTCGTACATCTCCAGTACTCGGTTCAGGACCTGCTTCATCCTGTTCCGATCAGCAACGGCCCCGACAGCTCGTCCTACTCTGACGACTTCTTCAGAAATTGCTTTCCGGTCCAGCTGCTTAGAATTCCTAAAGAGTGGAAGAGGGTACTTGATGAATTCTGGAGGAGAGTGTCAGCATGTCTGATGATTTCAGCCCATAGATCAGGATGCTCCTGTGCCATCCAGTGATGGAGTATGACGTCTTTTTTTTTCCAGTCAGATCGTCCCATAACCCCACCACATAGAATAAGTATGCCCACCTATTCCGGATCGGAATCCATACCTCCAGCATCTCAATCTGAATGAAGTCTTCAACAAACTTCAATGGAGGATGACTTTGATCTGGTCTGACCACAATCTTCCTCTGAGTCTTCATCCGAGATCCAGATGATACAGATTTCTTCTTCTGGACCTGAGAAGTCAGATACTCATTGGACTCTTTTAGGCGCTGGATCTGACTGAGCAGCGAAATTTCTTTCATTTTTACTATCTTTTCAGCTTCAGTCATCACCAATTTCTTCTGAGTGGTCAGCCCAGATGGCATTATTTGTTCCTCCATCTCCTTATATAACGGCTCAAGAGCCGGATCTTCAGAGGGTCTCAACTTCTTCGGATTTGAGCCTTCAGCAGTTTCGATGGCGGCTACGGATCTAGTCCTCTTTCTATCCGCAGCCTTCAGTTCAAGGGGAAAGTTTTTCTTCTTAGCTTTACCAGTAGTGGCAATTTGCTTCTTCCCTTCTTCCCCCTTTTTGGCATCATCGTCGTTAATACGTTTGACAACTTCATCCACTGACTACGCCAAAAGATTGAACTGACTGTCCATCTCAGACTGCTTCACCTGCAATTGCCCAATCTGCCCTGCCATTCCTCTCAGGCCGATACTGAGCTGATCAATGGCTGAATTGTGTGCAGCCTTCAGTCGACCCTCGAAGTTTTCCATCCTTGTGTCTAGGGCAGATGCAATTTTCTCCTTCTCCTGTGCAGACAACACCCTCAGCAGGTCCTCCTTCAGTTCAGCTTTTAGCTTGACCAACTTCTCATCAACCAGTTGATCAACCTTTTCAGAGAGTTGTTGATCCAGAAAATTGGCAAGCTTAGTCTCCTGCTGAGTCTGCACATCTGAAACCATCTGATTGCAGTTCTGAATAACATCCTTGGCTTGCTCTGAAATGACAGTGAGTTCTACATTGATTCCAGTTCGAGCTTCCCCAAGGAGATCAATCGCTGCATGCATATCAGTGGCCATATCATTCAGGTCACGGTCTAGTCTGTTCACTTTCTTATTCAGCAATTCAGAATTTGAATTAGCCCTACTAGATTTTCGCTCAACGAGGATGACTCTCCTGTGCAGATTGCCAAGAGCTCATGAGGAATTCTGAAGATAAATTGCTTCTGGTGTAATCCAATTGCCTCTGGCTCGGACCATGCCTGGTGGACCCTCTCCTGAAGCCTCCGCAATCCCGGGTCCCAGGATTGCTTCATCGGCCGGTGCACTGACTCCCTCAGTGCCACCTTGCTGATCGTCATCAGCAATTATCACCACCTCCATTTCAGTTTCCTTCTCCTCTTCCTCTCTTCAGCTTTCTGAGTCTCAGGCTCAGGATACGTTCTGCGGACTGTTCTGATAAAATCTACCATCTTGATCAGATGATGTAGAGAGTTTACATCAAAATGATCAAAGAGGGCGGCTTCTAAATCTGCAATGCAGTCCCATCCTCTGGACTCTCCTAGCTGGCTGAGCTCAGACCAAGTAGCATTTCTGATCATGGCAAAAGTGCGGAGTTGCACAACTGCCTCCTTCTGAGCCTCAGTGAGATCAGGGAATCTTCTCTCCACCATCTCAGCTCCCTCTCCCCTTGCAACTATCTCAAAATCTGAAAGAATGTTCACATCGGGCGCAGGGAAAGGCCATGGTGTTTCAGCCTGAACTGATTCAGCAGCCTCTTGCTCAACTCCTCCTTCCTGAGCAGGCTCTACCTGACCCAAACTCTGATAAGTTTCAGCAAAGTTGAGAAATAGTTGGTTGGGATCAGGGGATGCAACCTCCGGAACAGATGTAATCGGAGCAATTTCAAGAACAGCCTGCGCCTGAGCTGGTTCCTTCTCCGGAGTTGCATGCTGAACAGCTTCAGCAGCTTGCTCTTCCATAAGCTTCTTCTCTCGCTCTTCCACGAGTTTCTTCTCTCGCTCTGCTGACCCTGAGTAGAGAAATTTCAGCTTTTGTTGCTTGGGTCTGGAGGGCTTAGATTTATCCTCCGCTGGCTTTGCTGTATCAGACTCGGAAGACTTGCCTGCTTGAGCCTGGACTCTTCCAGTCATGCTCGCCTGAGCCTTCTTCTTCTGAGTCCGAGGCCTTCTCCTTGTGCCAGCATCATCGGAATAAGCTCTGAAGAGATGGATTTTCGCTGGAATCTCGAGTGATTGGGCCTGATCCACATCACCGAGATCCAGGGTATCCAAGAGCATAGAGATCTTGGTGCCGAAGTGCATCTTGGCCTCAAAAGTCGCCTGCCCCTCTTGCGAGTACTTGATTTTGCTGGTCTCAGCCACCAGCATTTGGAGGAAGTAACCCTCCCAGTCAAAATTGTGCAGAGAGGCGTCGGAGATAGCCATCATCGTGTATAACTTCGGTCTGGAGATCTGCTCCAATCCTACAGCAATCCCCATCACTCCCTGACTTGTCAGGTCGAAGAAGTGACGGTTTTCAGTCCTCAAGACTGATTTATTCAGGCCAGATTTCAGGACGACATCTCCATCGCACTGGGACTGGAGAAAATCCTTCTCATTCCCAAACCCATAATCCACTGGGCTTCGTCCTGTATTGGGAAGATTAAAAACCTCCTTAATCTTCTCCCGGATGTTGAGAGTGACCCACCTCCTGATCATCTCCTCCTCACCATCCTTTCCCTTTTCACAGGTGGTCAAGGGAATACAAGTTTGCCACTCCTGGGAGTCCTTGTTTTGCGCCATCTTCAGGTAGAAGGCAGCAATAAGTCGTGGGTGGAGCCTCTGAGGCTTTGCAGTAATGAACTGCAGAAGACCTGCATTATCAAAAAGTTCTCGTACAGGTAAAATGTCGGGGTTATTGGAAGAAAAATCCCCATAGAGCTCATAATGTATTTCGTTCCTTAAATGGAAAAGATTTCCAAAGAAGGTATCGGCAGAAGGTGAAGCCATGGAAAATTTGGAAGAATTGAAGAGTGAGAATCGGGTTTTTAGAGAAAATAAGTTAAGAAAATATTGGGTGCATAAAAGTTTTCAACAACACAATCTTCTCTTATTTATAGAAAAATTCAGTTTTAATCGGACGGCTTAGAAAATAGTGACCTATGAGATTCAATGAACAAGATTGAGCAGTGAAAAGCATTTGACTCTTCGGTTTTTCCAAAGTAATTGGTCAAATTTTATCGAAAACTGTTCCCGCCCACAGTGCATTAAATGCACATTAGAGCATGTCCGTATTTAATTCAAATAAATTGAATTAAATAATAACCGAATATTAAAACGAATGGCTGGGATCATTTGGCAAATTAAATTGATTTGACAATACAGCAAACAGTAAAAGGATAATGCACGCAATATCAGATGACTAGATAAAAATCAGGAAACATACCAGTCAGTCAGATATGTATTCTGACTGATACCACTTATTGCACTATCAGGGTGACAAGCCCTGAATTCTGTGTCCTGAATCTTAGTCAGTCTATACTGATCATCCATTTTATACTGAATGTTCCCCCTACAACCATTCACATTTTCTCTGGGATTCCTTCACCCTGAGTCCATATGAGTTATTCCCCCTGACCTTGTGCATTCTTATCAGAGATTCAGACTGAATCACCTAAGCCTGGGTCAAGGAGTCCTAACTCTACTGATAACTCAACAAACCTGGTTTCAGGCAAAGCCTTAGTCAGGATGTCAGCTCTCTGTTTTTCAGTAGGGACTCTCTCCATCCTGATGTCCTTCTTCTCAACATGATCTCTGATAAAGTGATGCCTGATGTCTACATGCTTACACCTTGTGTGTAAGACTGGGTTTTGGGATATGGCAATGGCACTATTATTGTCACAATAAATTGGGACTTCAGTGGCCTCTATTTGGTAGTCTCTCAGTTGTTGTTTCAGCCAAAGAATTTGAGAACAACAACTGCCTGCCGCCATATACTCAGCCTCAGTAGTAGACGTTGCAACACTGGTTTGCTTTTTAGAAAACCAAGAGATCAGTTTACTCCCTAGAAACTGACATGTGCCTGTAGTTGATTTCCTAT
>JAPKLY010000337.1:431322-498615 GCA_026898435.1 Prunella vulgaris | reverse complement strand
AGAAACCTTACAGCTGTAGGGTCATGTCTTAGTTGTAGATTGATCAAATTCACAGCTGTAGACTTCACTTACAACTATATGTTTCAAACACCAATTTCCTCAATACAAGTGTTAGTCAAATTCAACAAATAAACAAATTGTTTTGCACACATCAAAATCTAAACCAAGGTACTGACAAGCATGATGGGAAATCTGAATTTCTTTTTGGGATTACAAGTTAAGCAAATGAGAGATGGAATTTTCATCAATGAAGCTAAATATACTCAAGAGCTTATATAGAGATTTGGAATGGATAGTTCAAGGCCTACCAATATACCTATGACACCTTCTGTGAGTCTTGACAAAGATGAGAATGGCAAAAGTGCTGATGTAACCAAATATAGGAGACTAATTGGATCATTGCTATACCTTACAGCTAGCAGACCTGATATCATGGTTGCAGTAGGTGTATGTGCTAGATTCCAAGTAAATCCTAAGGAATCACTCTTAAATATGGTAAAGAAGATCATCAAGTATGTCAAATCCACACAAAATCTAGGATTATGGTTTCCTAAAGAAAGAGGAATTGAACTCATTGGGTACACTGACTCAGATTTTGCAGGCTGCAAAATTGATAGGAAGAGTACTAGTGGGATTTGTCAATTCCTAGGTGAAAGGTTGATGGCATGGCACAGTAAAAAGCAAAACTCTATTGCTCTTTCTACAGCTGAGGCAGCATACATTACTGTTGGAAGTTGTTGTGCACAAATCTTATGGATGCAATATCAATTACACAGAATCCAGTTTTACACTCTAGATCAAAACACATAGATGTAAGGCATCACTTCATAAGAGATCATGTTGAAAGAAAGGATGTGAAATTGACAAAGGTTCATACTGATTTGAATCTTCCTGATATTTTCACTAAACCTTTGTGTGAATCAAGATTTTCAATCTTGAGAGGTAATTTGGAATGTTAGAATTGTAGAAAGACTCTGTCAAAATCACTAAACTGCTAAGATAAACCCAGAAAATTGGAAAATTAGTGAAAAGGAAAACTGCAGCTGCAAAGTCATTCAACTATAGAGTTGAACTCTACTGCTGTAGACTTAGTTCAGAACTGCAAATTCCTTACCAACTGTATATTTCCAAAAATTCGAAGATTGTCAACTGCAAACTTAGGGAATTTACAGTACTTTGTACAATTCTGATAATTAAATGGAGCACTACAAAATTTAGAAACTTTTGTACTAAGTTACATAAATTTTGGATTTATTCAGGCATTTTAATTAATAAAATGTTTGAGCATGTGTAACATTTTAAATGGAATTAAATTCAATATGAGTTAGATTTTGGACAAATTTAATTATAAATTTTGGTCCAGAATTCAAAAGCTCATAAATTTTAGGTCCAAGACCGTTATACCCCTGTTCCTAATAGCTGTGAAAGGAAAGGTATTTAAAGGACCCTTCATCCTTTTTATATCCTTTTTTTAACATTTCGAACCCCCTGAAACCTTAAACACTCCATATCCCCTACTCAAACAAACCAAGAATTATGGCGATGAAAGTTATTTTCGGAGCCTTGTTTGATGCTATGGAGGATGTTGTAAAGCACATAGTGAATCAAGGTGTTCACTACTGCCTAACTCACAACCCAAAAGTTTATGATGACAAGATAGTTCACGAGTTCTACCAGAATGCTGAAGCAAATGTTGAAAGAAAAACATTTTCAGTAAAGCTACAAGGAATGAATGTAAATATTACACTGGTGAAATTTTCAAGGCTCTATATTTGAGGACTGGATGTGATTCTCATGACAACCTCAACTTTACAGATGAAGACGAAAAATATTGGAAGAGATTCACAGCAAAGAAGCCGTTTCCAAAGAACTGGAAGAGGACATCCAAGAAGACTGACTTAGCAGTTGAGTATGTCTATCTCTATGAGACTATTGATAAATGTTTATTATGTAGAACTGGTGCTCATGATACTGGTATTATATTAATGTGGGATCTAATGATAGCTTTTGTAAAAGAGATTAAAGTAGATATTGGAGAACTATGGTAGAGAAATATAGGAAACGATGTAGTTAAGGCTGGAAAAAATAAAGGATTTGGTCTGTTCTTAAACTATATCCTGAAAGAAGTTGGTTTTACATTGTTTAATGAGCATAAGGGTCAGCCCATTATCACTCATAGAATTATTGGAAGAGCAAATTTCAAGAGAGGAGCTGTCGATGCTCCTATGGCTCCTGAATCCAAAAGAAGAAAGAAGAATGTTGGGAAACCCCTTATGTTTTGATGACATTAAAACCAGCTGACCTTGGGAAGTCAGCTGATGTCAGATCAGATCAGCTGAGGATGGTCAGCTGAGGTGAAAGTCATCAGTTGAGGACAGGTCAGCTGATGTCAGGTCAGCTGATCAGCTGAGGATAAATCAGCTGAGGTGCAGAATTGAGACGAGACCTTATCAGCAGAGGAGCACCCAGATCAGCTGAGATATGTTCAGGACAGCTATGACTCTACATACCAGCTGCCCTGAACATATCAGACGAGGACCACCAGTTGCAGCTGAGGTTGTCTAAAGCTATTGCATAGAAGATCTATTTACAGAAAGTCAATCAAGTTAAGAGGACAAGATCACAGTAACGGCTAGAAGATTTCCAGAATCATAGGCAATCAATCAAGTCAATCAGATTGAAGATCAAGCCAGAGATGGAAAGATATCAACCTGGAAATCAAGAATCAATCAATCACTCTGATTGATTGATTACATATTTATAGGGATTTCAAATCCTAGTCAACTCTAACGGCTAGTTTTTTATGCCTATAAATATGGGTACAAGAGAGAAAATCACAATGTTCCTACGCGCGATTACACTAGCAGATAGGCTGCACTTTTTCCTCTGTACACAAACACACTCATTATACTTTATTATTCATTTGTAAGACTTTGTAGAAGTCGATCAGTTAGTTGCAAGGCTGTTTGCACTAACAAGTTGTAAGAGAGATTTCTCTCGAAGGTTGTAAAGGAGTTAGTAAGTGAGTAAGAGAGCCCCTAAACTCCAAGTTGGATTGAGGAGAGTGGATGTAGGACAGTTGGTCTGAACCACTATAAATCTTGTGTTTTTATTTGCCTTATTTTATTGCTCTAACTTGCTGCACTAAATAAAAGGTTTTCATTAAAAGGATTTAACTAAAAACATTTCCGCACTAAGACACTGCACACTCAGCTGATTTTCAAAATAAGAAGACTCAAAGTCTTCTTTAGGGACCAATAAAGAAAGCTGAAAGGAAGGCTCTTACTATCATAAGATCACCAAAAGAACCAGAGAAAAAGAAGAAGAAAAGGGTAAGAAGAAAGCTCTTAGTGGATGAACCCACTGATTCAGAAGATGATATTGATAGAGAAAGAAAGCAGAAGAAACATCACTCAAGGAAAGTCACAAAAGTTGAAATTGACAAGTCTACAGCTGTAGACTTGCTTATTGTACAGTCTGAGGTACAAGCTACTGAGGAATAGTTTGAAGAAGCTGAAGTTCCTGAACCTGAAACTAAACAACTCCCTGTTGTTCCAGTTGAGAGGGTTGAAGGATTTGAAGAAGAGAGGTAGAAATTTGAAGAATGGAAGCTATTGAGAGAAGAACTTGAGAAGTTGACAGCTGAGGAAAGAAACTTGTTCCAGTGGGTTGTTAATTGGACAAGTTGCAATGATATTAATGAATTGATGAAGCCAAACTTAATAGATGATTTTATTGCTAACAAAAGAAGGAAAGACAAAGGAAAAGGTAAGCAGATCATAGCTGAAGAAGCTACAAGATAGAAGATAACTAAATCAACAGCTGCAGCTTTGAGAGTTGCTCTTATGACTGAGGAAGATCCTGAAGCTCAATTCCCTGAAGCAGAATTTGATGTGGTAGTTCAGAAAATGATGAAGAAGTTCCACAAAAGATTGGTAAAGGAAGTACTCAAACAGTTGAAACTGAAGGCTTAGCTATTCTTGCAAAAGAAGCTATTCTAATGGAATCTGCAGGAGTTAGTGCTGCAGATCCAGTGAATATTGATGAAACAAATCCTACTAAAGATGAATCTGAGAAGGAGAAAGAAACAAGAAAAGATGATTCTCCTTGCAAAGATCCAAAGGAAAAATCTGATGATGATGAAGGAGGTGATGATGATGCACCAATGGGTGGTGCTCAAGCCCAATTGCAAGGTCAATCTAAATCACAGATTGTGGAAGTTGAAATTCAAATTGCTGATACTATTCAAGTTGATGAGCAAGTTGTAGATGACACTGCCAAGGACATTGATGAAAATGCAAAAGACATGTTAAATCCTATCACAAGCATTTTTCATCAATCTTCTCCTGCAATGTACACATTAAAAGAAATTTACAGGCACGGAACTCCCCCCACTGCAGAGCTATTCAGCTCTTGAAAGAGAGAATATTAAGAATATGGAAGATTACATCACTGAATTCTCTACAGAGGTTGCTATAACGCCTTGCAAGAGGAAGGCTTCTACTGAAGACTCTACTGCTGTAGAGTTGGCACCTTCCAAAGCTCAGAAAGTTATGAAAGGAAAAGAGTTGATTATTAGAGAAGGTTATTCTGAGGAAGAAGACAGTGATGCAAATCCTCAGATGACACACAAGGAAGTTGTGTCACACCTGAAGAATTTGGAAGAATCTTTCAAAAGCATTGAAGATGAAATTTTGAAGCAAGTTAAGCAAGTTCCTGATGCTATTATTTCTCAAAATGTGAGAAAAGGAATGGAAGACCTTGTAAAGAGGTTTGAGGAGAGAAGCTCAGAAGAAAAGAAGGTTCTTGAGCAAAATTTTAAAGCTGTTGTGGATAGCTTAATGGCTCAGAATGCTGATATTAGAAAAGAAAGTAGTCAAAAGTCAAGAGAAATCACAAATCTACAGTCAGATATCAAGCTGATGAAGAATGACTCTTTTGATCTGAAGGTCGAAGTGAAAGGAATGAAGATTGAAATGTCTAAGATGATCACTGTGAATGAGAATGTGAAGGAAGAAATGCTGATTAAGCTTAACACCTTTTTGTCACATATTGATGTTGGCAAAAAGGGGGAAAGCAAGATAGAAAAAGAGATTAAAGAAGGAGATCAAGCCAGTGAAAATATCCTTGGGAATGTGAAGGATATTGGAAAGGCATGGGCAAAAGACATTGAAGCTGTAAAATCTAAGAAATTGGGAGATCAAGGAGAAAGCAAGATCATAAAACTCCCTAAGTCTACAGCTCAGAAACCTACAGTTCACACTCAAAAACCTCTTGGTTATTGGGAACAAACTGTGAAGGAATCAAGAGAGAGAATGAAAGAGAAAGAAGAGAAAGAGAAAGAAAGACAAGAAGAGAAAATTTCTGATGAATCTACAGCAGTTGTGACTGCTCAACCTTTAAATGTTCAACCATTGAGCATGGTACCTATTGAAGATTCTGAGGAAAGGGTTAATCAAATGAAAGCTGAGTTTGACAATTTATGGAAGGAATTCTTGAGCATATGCAATAGGCATACTGTGATCTAGAGAATTAAGCTCAAGAAGGATAGATTTCAAAAATTCAAAGACCTGAAGGCTGATGGTTAATTATACAAAGGAAATAATGCTAGACTCCTTGGTGGAAAGATCAGAAGAACCTTATTGCCTAAGAGGGTATTCAAGTCTAAGAAGGAAGAGGAAGAGATGGAATCCTATGAACTACAGATGCTGATGAAATACTTTGAGGAGGATGAGAAAAACATGAAGTTAGTAGAGCAAGGAATTCTGAAAGCCCAAGATGAAGATTCTGATGATGAGGATGAAGAAGAAGATGCAGATCCCAAGCACAAAAGAAGATGAAGACTACACTCTAGATTAGACACTAAAACTGTTTAGTTTTTAGTCTAATTAACCTTCTGTAAGCTGTATCTTGAACCCCTTTTGTTTATGCAGCTTTGTGTTTTGTGCTTTGTGCTTTGTTCTGTGTTCTATGTTTTGCTTTATTTTCTGTAGTCTTGTGTCTTGTCCTGCTTTGCTCTGATTCTTGTTGTTCTTGTTCTTGTTAAGACAATTTCTTATTGTCTTTGTTGTTTTGTTATTTTGTTGATTGTTTTACCAACATCAAAATAGGGGGAAATTGTTAGTACCTTGGTTTAGATTTTGATGTGTGCAAAACAATGTGTTTATTTATTATACTGATCTAACACTTGTGCTAAGGAAATTGGTGTTTGAAACATATAGTTGTAAGTAAAGTCTACAGCTGTATATTTGATCATTATACAGTTAAGACATGACCCTACAGCTGTAAGGTTTCTCTACAGCTGATTTTTGGTATTGACAGGACTCTACAGCTACAAGGTTGAAAGACTCTACAGTTGCAAAGAACCGTTTGAAGAGATGGTACAAGTCATATTAATTGAAGATAATGAAGACCCTTTAAGCACTATTAGTGTAGCTCTCAAGCACTCACTAAACTGTACTTAAAGTGGAGGATTTTCTCTTAATTCTGGAGCTTAATGAAGATTAGTTACAAGGAGGCCATAATTCTGAAGAAAAGGACATAGTACAATCAGTACTATCCTGTGTGAAGAATGAGGACCACTTCACACATGCCAATAGAGAGAGACGAGCCTTATCTAAATTTCAAATTTGAAATTCCCAACGGATAAGTCACACCACTCAATCTATAAATAGAAGAAGTCCTCAGAGGAAGCAACAACAACAACCCTGCGCATACAAGCATTCAACCTAAGCAAGTCTACAGCCAGCAATATTCTGAGAAAAGCTTTACTCGTTTTATTCTTTGTGATTCATAGGATAGTTGGTAAGGATTTTCTTAGTAAGAATAACATCTTTTGTTGTAGTTCCCTCACCCATTTTATATTTCTACTTAGTGTAGATATCTCTTTGTGAGGTTTTGTAAAACTCTTTGTGAGTTGTATTCTGAGTGAATACGGTAGTTTATCTCTTTTTAGAATAAGAATCTGAGTGAACCTAGTTCTAAGGGGGAACTACTTGTATTGATCCTTGTTATCACTTCTTAGTGAATTTGGCACCTGAGTGGTGTAACAGTGGATATAGGTTGTCTTTTATAGACACTGAACCACTATAAATCTGGTCTTTTTACCTTCTGCTATTTATATTCTTGTCCTGCATATTTAATTCCCTTGTTACATTCATCATTGTTTTGAAATCTTGGTGCATAAAACTTTGTGTTCATCACAAGAGAAAAATTGACTCTACTGTTGTAGACTTCTCTAAGTCACTCAGCTGTTAAGTTTGTTTACATTGTTTTTCATTAACACTTACTTTATTCCGCTGCACATTAGAGTATTCTCAATACAATTTCAATTGTGAGAACTCCTCTGATATTTTTGTCTACAAGTGATTTGTTTTTTTGCAAGTTTCTGAACTCTGCAGCTGCAAACTTTTCTAAGTTCACAGCTGTAATCTTTGTGGTCCAGTTTTAAAAACTCTTGTAGACTTGTTCTTTTTAAACTTCAAAAAGGCTACTGTAAGGTTCTAGAATCCATCCTTTTGAAAAGTTTGAAAAATCTGATTTTGGACTCAAGGTCTATTCACACCCCCCCCCCCTCTAGATCTTGACCACTTTAAGGGACCAACAACTTTGGTTTTTTTAGTTTATTATTTCATTTATTATTGATAACAGTTATTGTTGATTGCTTTCTATTTATGGAGTTTTTTTGTTAATGCAAATAAATTTTTTTTATCTTTAATTAATTTAATTTTTGTTGTAATATTTACTATTTAATAATTGAAATTAATATATCTAGTATTATTATTAATTTAATAAATATAAAAATTCAAATAAATTGACAATAAAAGTAATTACTTCACGATAAAATAAATGTGTCACAATATTATTATTTTTATGATGAAATAATATTGTCATTGTATGTTAACTAATAATGACGATATACATCGTTATTATGCCAATTTCTTTAGTGACTATTATTATCATCGTCATTGAATAATATTTTATTATGACAGAAATATTTGTCACCATTTCACATCTTTTAACGATAATTAATATTTTGTCACTAAAGTCTAATTTTCTATGACGAAATTTAGTTGTCATTATATCTATATATATAACCACGATCAAATTTTTTGTCATTTTTCTGCATTTCTTTCATGACGAAAAATTTGAAATATGACAAAAAATATATTGTCACCACATCTGAACTATTAGTGATGATTATTATTTTCGTCACTAAATAGTATACTACGGTGATGAAAATAATTTGTCACAATTTCCACATCATTTAGCGACAATAATAATTTTATCACTAAATCATACTAATTAGTGACAAATTTTGTCGTCATTATATATGCACACATATAACAACGATCAATATTTCGTCACCAAATAACACCTCTTTCTTGACAAATATACAAAATGGGACAAAATAATTAATCTAATTGTGACAAAATTAATGTCATTAAAGTTTGTCGAATTAAGTTATATAAGGATAATCGTCACAAAAAATTACTTTTTAGTGACAATTAATCAAATCGTCATGTAAAATTTAACTATTAGTGACGAAACACCCTATTAAGTGACAAAATTTTGATGCCTAATGTGACACTTTATGCGTCACCATAGATGGAAAAATATAGTGACGATGACTTTTTTGTCACCAAAGGATGCTCTTTTGGTGACGAATTAAAACATCGTCACCTTTTACATAATACCACGCACATTAAATGACGATCTGTGCCACGAAAAATTTTGTCACCAAGTATCAATTGTGACAAAAAATGATGTTTCAGTGACGAATTTTTTTGTCACGAATTGTCAACTTTTTTGTAGTGATGGATTAAATTAGATTTTATTTTATTTTGGACTCCTAGAAAAGGACTAGGTTTCATATTATTAGGAGTAAGGAAGAGTAGTATTATTGTTCAAGTTTATAGTATTAGTCCACTAAGATAATTAATTCCTGAAGTATTGTTTCATTAAGGGTATAGCAGTAATTAAAGAATTAATTTTAGGGACTTGACTTTATGAGGCTTTGACCAAGAAAAAAGATTAAGATAATACTTGGGATTGTATTTGTAATTTTCGAAAAATAAGGCCTTTTATTTAGAGTGATATTTTCAAAAATTATAGGATACTAAGATTTAGAATTTTAGTACCTTTGTTATTTATGGAAAGTAGTCATATTTTCTTTATGCAAGAAAATACTTACCTGAAGATTAAGTATCAAGAGAATAAGAGTTAGTAAGGATTTATTATATATGGAAATAAGATGTCAAGTTTGGTACAAGAGATTCTTCAAGATATTGGGCCAATTATTCTTTCCTTTTTCTTATAAAATTCGGCCAGCCCATGGAAACCCTACCCAAGGTTTTTCCATCCTTATATATTTGAAATTGTTGGTCCCTTAAAGTGGTCAAGGCCTAGAGGGGGGGGGGGGGTTGAATAGACCTTGAGTCAAAAACAAATTTTCAAACTTTTTTAAAGAAGGAATTCTAGAACCTTATAGTACCCTCTTATAAGTTCAAAATAACAAGTCTACAAGAGTTTTAGAAACTGGACGACAAAGGTTACAGCTGTGGACTTAAGGAGTCTACAGCTGCAGAGTTTAAGAACTTTGCAAAAATAAAGGGTCACTTGAGAACAAAATATCAGAGGAGTTCTCACACTTAAGAGTGTATTGAGAATATTCTAATGTGCAGCGGAAATAAGTGAGTGTTAATGAAAAATAATATAAACCAAACTTAATAGCTGAGTGACTTAGAGAAGTCTACAGCTGTAGAGTCAGTTTTTCTCTGGGATAACCACAAAGTTTTATGCACTCGAATTTCAAAAGAATGATGAATGTAACAGATAAATTAAATATGCAGAACAATAATTTCAATGACAGAAAGGTAAATAGAACAAGTTTATAGTGGTTCAGTGTCTATAAAAAGACCACTTACATCCACTGTTACACCACTCAAGTGCCAAATTCACTAAGATGAGATAACTTAGATCAATACAAGTAGTTCCCCCTTAGAACTAGATTCACTCAGATTCCTATTCTAACAAGAGATTAAACTACCCTATTCACTCAGAATATAACTCACAAAGAGTTTACAAAACCTCACAAAAAGATATCTACACTAAGTAGAAATATAAAACAGGTGAGGGAACAACAACAAATGGGGTGTGATTCTTTCTAAGAAAATCCTAACCAACTATCCTATGAATCACAAAGAATAAAGCTCTCTCAAAAAATTTGTTGGCTGTAGACTTGCTTAGGCAGAATGCTTGTATGCTCAGGGTTGTTGTTGTTGCTTCCTCTGAGAACTTCTTCTATTTATAGATTGAGTAGTGTGACTTATCCGTTGGGAATTTCAAATTTGAAATCCAGATAAGGCTCCTCTCTCTCCATTTAGCATGTGTGAAGTGGTCCTCATCCTTCACACAGGATAGTACTGATTGTACTATTGTCCTTTTCTTAAGAATTCTGGCTGTCTTCAAACTAATCTCCATTATCCTCCAGAATTAAAGAAATATCCCCCACTTAAGTACATTTTAGTGAGTGCATGAAAGCTACACTAATTGTGCTTAAGGGTCTTCATTATCTTCAACTAATCTCTGACTTGTACTTCCTCTTCAAACGGTTTTTTGCAGCTGTAGAGTCATTAACATTGCAGCTGTAGAGTCCTGTTAATATGAAAAATCGGCTGTAGGGAAACCTTAGAGCTGTAGGGTCATGTCTGGCTGTAGAGAGATCAAGTATACAGCTGCAGACTTCACTTACAACTATAACTTTCAAACACCAATTTCCTTAGCACAAGTGTTAGATCAAATTACACAATTAAACACATAGTTTTGCACACATCAAAATCTAAACCAAGGTTCTTAACAATTTCCCCCTATTTTGATGTTGGCAAAACAACAACAAGAAAAACAAACAACAGAGACAATAAGATATTGTCTACAAGAAACAGAACAAGAACAACAAAAAGCAGAACAAAGCAAAGCAACAGAAGAAAAAGCTGCAATAAAATAAACAAGGGTTCAACATATAGCTTACAGTAGATAATTAAACTAAAAACTAAAAAGTTTTAGTGTCTAATCTAGAACAGAGTCTTCATCTTTTTCTGTGTTTTGGGTCAGCATCATCTTCTTCATCATCAGATTCATCAGGTTCATCTTGGGGCTTTAGAATTCCTTGCTCTACCAGCTTCATGTTCTTCTCATCCTCTTCAAAGTATTTATTCAGCATCATGAACTCATAGGCTTCAAAATCTTCTTCTTCCTTCTTTGATTTGAACAACCTTTTAGGCAATAGATTTCTCTTAATCTTCCCACCAAGGAGGCGAGCATTGTATCCTTTATACAAAGATCCATCAGCCTTCAGATCCTTGAACTTCTGATATCTGTCCTTTTTTAGTTTAATCTTCTTGATAAATGTATGCCTGTTGCATATACTCAAGAATTCTTCCCAGAAAATATCAAAATCAGTCTTCATTTCCGTATCTTTCTCAATCTGTTCTTCAGCAGGTATCATGCTCAATGGTTGAACATCCATGGGTTGAGCAGTGACAACGCTGTAGATTCTTCAAATTCTTTCTTTCTTTGCTTCTCTTTCTCTTCTTTCTCATTCTCTTCTTTCTCTTTCTTCCTTTCTCTTGATTCTTTCACAGTTTGTTCCCAGTAACCCAAAGGTTTTTTAGATGAAAGAGTTGTAGGTTTCTTTGGAGCTGTAGATTTAGGGAGCTTTATGATCTTGCTTCCTTTAGAGCTTCCCATCATCTGTTCAGGCATTGTTCTCTCTTCTGACTGTTCTCCAAGTCTCATGGACCAATCTTTTGATTTGGCAGCTTCAAATTCCTTTGCAAAAGATTTTCCTATGTCCTTCACATTTTCCTAAATATTTTCAGTGACCTTGTCTCCTTCTTTGATCTCCTTCTCAATCTTGCCTTCCCCCTTTTTGCCAACATCAATGTGTGACAAAATGGTGTTAAACTTGCTCATGAGATCAATCTTCAAATTCTCATTTCCATTTATCATTTTGGTCATCTCATTCTTCATACTCTTCACTTCAATCTTCAAGTTTAAAGAATCATCTTTCATCAGGTTTATATCTGACTGAAGAGTAGTAATTTCTCTTGTCTTCTGATTTATATCCTTTCTCATCATCTCATTCTGATTCAATAAGCTGTCCACAACAGCTTTAAAATTCTTTTCAAGATTTTTCTTTTCTTCCAGGCTTCTCTCTTCAAACTTCTTCACTAAGTCCTCCATTCCCTTCTTCACATTTTGAGAAATGATAGCATCAAGTACTCTCTTGACTTGCTTGAGGATCTCTGCTTCAATTCCTTTCAGTGATTCCTCCATAATCTTCAGTTAGGATACAACCTCTTTGGGTGTAATTTGAGGATTTGTATCACTATCCTCTTCTTCAGAATCTCCTTCTCCTATAACCAACTCCTTTCCTTTGGTAATCTTATGAGCTTTGGAAGGCACCAACTCTACAGCTGTAGAGTCTTTAGTGGAGGCCTTCCTCTTGCTAGGAGTCATAACAACTTCTATCTTATCTGTATAGAAGTCAGTAATGTAATCATCCATGTTTTCCACATTTTCTCTCTCAAGTGCTGAATAACTCTGCAGGGGAGGAGTTCCTTGTTGATAAATTTCCTCTAAAGTGAACATGGCAGGATGAGGTGGATTGAAAATGCTTGTGATAGGATTTGAAAAATCTTTAGCACTTTCATCAATCTCTTTAGAGGTATCTTCAACTATTTGCTCATCAGCTTGAACCTCTAGATTTGTTTGAACATCAGTTTGCACAATCTTAGCTTGAGCACCACTCATTGGTGCATCATCATTACCACCTTCATCATCATCATCTGGTTTATGTTTAATCTCTTTGCAAGGTGAGTCAGCTTTCCGTGCCTCCTTCTCTTTCTCTGATTCAGGTTGATCAGGGTCTTTTTCTTCAATATTTACTGGATCTGCAGCACTAGCTCCTGCAGACTCCAACAAAATAGCTTCCTCAGCCAAAGTAGTTAAGCCCTCAGCTTCAACTACTTGGTGACTACCTTCACCTGTTCTTTGTGGCATCTCCTCTTCACTTTCTGAGCTCACAACTTCAAACTCATTTTCTGGAAATTCAGCTTCTGGATCTTTCTCAGACATAATTGCAACTCTCAAAGCTGCAGCTGCTGACTTGGTGATTTTCTGTTTTGCAGACTCTTCAGCAACAGTCTGTTTTCCCTTTCCTTTATTCTTTCTTACTTTCTTAGCAATACAATCATCCAGAAAGTTGGGTTTCATTAATTCATTAACATCAATGCAATTTGTCCAGTCAACTACCCACTAGAACAAATTCCTTTCTTCAACTATGAGTTTGTCCAACTCTTCTTTCACAATCTTCCAATTCTCAAATCTTTGCCTTTCTTCTTCAAAACCTTCTACCCTCTCAACTGGAACAACAGGGAGTTGTTCAGTTTCAGGTTCAGGTTCAGCAATATGTTCCTCAGCAACTTGTTCCTCAGACTGTACAATTGGCTATAGACTTGTCAACATTCTCAACTGTAACTTTCTTGGAATGAAATTTCTTCTGTCTCTTCTCTCTATCAATTTCATCTTCAGAATTAGTTGGTTCATCCAACAAAAGCTTTCTCCTTACACTTTTCTTCTTCTTTTTCTCATATTGTTTTGGTGAACTGACAACTGTAGGTTTCTTTCTTTCTGATTTACTCTTTTTCCTCTTTTTAGACTTAGGGGTCATAGGAGTATCCACAACTCCTCTCTTAAAATTAGCCTTCCCTATGATTCTATGAACCAATATAGGTTGTCCTTCATGACCATTGAACAGGGAAAATCCTACTTCCTTCAAAATATAGTTCAAGAAAAGTCTAAAACCTTTGTTTTTCACAGCCTTTACTACATCATTGCCAATATTTCTAAGTAGCAATTCTCCTATATCAATCTTAATTTCTTTAACAAAAGCAATCATAAGATCCCACATAAGAATAGTGCCAGTATCATGAGCACCAGTTCTACATAATAAACATTTATCTATAGCTTCATATAAATAAACATACTCAAATGCAAGGTCAGTTTTCTTGAATGTCCTCTTCCAGTTCTTAGGAAATGGCTTCTTTGCAGTAAATCTCTTCCAGTACTTTTCATCTTCATCAGCAAAATTGAGGTTATCATGAGCATCACCTTCAATCCTCAAATGTAGAGCTCTGCAAATATCACCAGCTGTGATATTAACATTCCTTCCTTGCAGCTTCACTGATAATATCTTTCTTTCCACATTGGCTTCTGTATTTTGATAGAACTCATGCACAATCCTATCATCATAAGCTCCAGGGTTGTGGGTGAGAGAATAATGAATTCCTTGATTAACTATATATCTAACAACGTCTTCCATAGCATCAGTGGGATGCTTCTTCAGTAACTCGTCAAAGTTGAAAAGAGCTCCGAAAATAACTTTCATTGTCATGGCGTATGGTTTCAGAGAGTGAGGGATGGGGAGTGTTTCAGGATTCAGGGGGTTCCAATGTTAAAGTGTGATACAAAAAGGATGAAAGATCCTTTAAATACATTTCCTTAAACAATCATTAAAGAACAGGGGTATAACGGTCTATGACCTAAAATTTATGAGTTTTGAAATTCTGAGCCAAAACTTATAATTAAGTTTGTCCAAAATCTAACTCACGTAGAATTTAATTCTATTTGAATGTTACACATACTCAAACATTTTATTAATTAAAATGCTGAAGAAATCCAAAATGTTTGTCACTTAGTACAAACGTTTCTGAATTTGTACTGTTCCATTTAATTTTCAGAATTGTACAAAGTACTGTAAATTCCCTAAGTTTGCATTTGACAATCTTAGAATTTGAAAGTCTACAGTTGGTAAGAAATTTGCAGTTCAGAACAAAGTCTACAGCTGTAGAGTTACCAACTCTGCAGTTGAGTGACATTGCAGCTGCAATTTTCCTTTTCACAGATTTTCCAATTTTCTACAATTCTAGCATTCCCAAATTACCTCTCAAGATTGAAAATCTTGATTCACACGAAGGTTTAATGAAAATATCAGCAAGATTCAAATCTGTATGAATCTTTGTTAATTTCACATCTTTTCTTTCAACATGATCTCTTATGAAATCATGCCTTACATTTATGTGTGTTGATCTAGAGTGTAAAACTGGATTTTGTGTAATAGCAATAGCACTTGTATTGTCACAGAATATAGTTGTTTCTCTTACATCAATCCCATAGTCTTGTAATTGATATTGCATCCATAAGATCTGTGCACAACAACTTCCAGCAGCAATGTATTCTGCCTCAGCTGTATAAAGAGTAATAGAATTTTTGCTTATTACTGTGCCATGCCACCAACCTTTCATCTAAGAATTGACAAATCCTACTAGTACTCTTCCTATCAATCTTGCAGCCTGCAAAATCTAAGTCAGTGTACCCAATGAGTTCAATTCGTCCTTCCTTAGGATACCATAATCCTAGATTTTGTGTGGATTTGACATATTTGATGATCTTCTTTACAGTATTTAAGTGTGATTCCTTAGGATTAACTTGGAATCTAGCACATACACCTACTAGAAACATGATATCAGGTCTGCTAGTTGTAAGGTATAGCAATGATCCAATATTCCTCCTATATTTGATTACATCAACACTTTTGTCATTCTCATCTTTGTCAACACTCACAGAAGCTGTCCATTCCAAATCTTTTGATAAGCTCTTGAATGTATTTAGCTTGATTGATGAAAATTCCATCTCTCATTTTCTTAACTTGTAATCCCAAAAAGAAATTCAAATTTCCCATCATGCTCATTTCAAATTTCTCAGTCATGAGCTTAGAGAACTTTCTGCATAATTCTTCATTAGTTGAGCCAAAAATTATATCATCAACATAGATTTGGACAAGCAATATATCATTTCCATGTTGTAATCTGAATAAGGTCTTGTCAACCATACCCCTTTTTAATCCATTTTAGATCAGATGATCACATAGGGTATCATATCATGCTCTCGGTGCTTGCTTAAGTCCATAAAGGGCTTTTCTAAGCTTATAAACCATGTCTTCAGCTGTAGATTCCTCAAATCCTGGTGGTTGTTCAACATACACTTCTTCTTAGAGTACACCATTGAGAAATGCACTCTTTACATCCATTTGATAGACTGTAAAGTTCATATGTGCAGCATAGGCTAGAAATATTCTTATAACTTCTAATCTTGCAACTGGGGCAAATGATTCATCAAAATCTAAGCCTTTAGATTGACAGTAGCCTTGAGCAACTAGCCTTGCTTTATTTCTGGTCACAATTCCATCTTCATCAAGTTTATTCTTGAACACCCACCTAGTTCCAATCACTTTGTGATTCCTAGGTCTTGGAACAAGTTCCTATACTTGATTTCTTTCAAAGCCATTTAATTCTTCTTGCATTGCAATAATCCAATTGGCATCTTGCAGTGCTTCATGAATATCAGTAGGTTCTGAAGATGAAAGAAATGTAGCAAACATTGCCTCATGGATTTGTTTTCTGGTCTTTACATCATCTGATGGGTTTCCAATTACATGCTCAGGGGGGTGATCTTTCAACCAAATCAAATCTGACACAGGTTCTAGTCTTTGGTCATTATTCTCTACAGTTGTAGATTCACCTACTGCAGACTCATCGGGTCCTTTTGTTGGTGTTTCTACTTCTGTTTGAACATTCTCATAGACTAGGTCTTCAATATTCTCTAATGGAGGTAACTCAACTTCACAGTGCCAAAGCCTTTGTTGGTCAAATCTACAGGAGTTTTGATCTCAATATACTGCTGTTGACTTGTGACTGTAGAGTTGTCCTCTTTAGAATCTTCAATAACTTCTTCAGGGGAGCTATGTTGTTTATAAAAAATAACATGATGTGACTCTTCCACAATCATGCATTAATCTCTTGTTATACACTCTGAATGCTTTGATTACATTAGAATAGCCTAGAAAGATACCTTCATCTGACTTTGAATCAAAAGTCTTAAGGTGTTCTTTTCCATTATTCAGTATCAAGCATTTATATCCAAAAATGTGTAGATAAGAGATATTGAGAGTCCTTCCTTTCCATAACTCATATGGAGTTTTCTTATGATCCTTAACAATCAAGCATCTATTTTGAGTATAGCATGCAGTGCTTGTTGCTTCTGCCCAAAATTTCTTAGGCAACTTTGCTTCAACAATCATTGTTCTGGCAGCTTCCTTGAGTGTTCTAGTTTTCCTTTCTGCAACTCCATTCCAAGCTCGCGATGCTTGCTTAAGTCCGTAGATAGACCTCTTAAGCTTGCATAAAAGGTGCTCTTGGACTTTTTCAATGAAGCCTTCGGGTTGGGGCATATAGATTTCTTCTTCAAGACTTCCATTTAGGAAAGCTGTCTTGACATCTATTTGCCAGATCTCAAAATCAAGATGTGCAGCTATCGCCACGAGAATACGGATAGACTTAAGCATGGCTACCGGTAAAAAAGTTTCCTCATAATCGATCCCTTCTTTCTGAGTATATCCTTTTGCCACATGTCTAGTTTTGAAGGTCTCAACCTTCCCATCTGATCCTCTTTTTCTCTTGTAGACCCACTTACATCCAATGGGTTTTACCCCATTGGGTGGCTCAACAAGCTCCCACACCTCATTTTTATCCATAGAACCCATTTCGGCTTCCAATGCGGTTTGCCAAGAATCTGCATCCTTGTCTTGGAGTGCTTCGTCGTATGTCCATGGGTCTAATTCATCTTCCCCGGGGACCAAGTCAAATGACTCTCCCACGAACATGAATCTCTCGGGTTGTCTCACAACCCTCCCACTACGATGAGGCTCCAGTTGTGTTGGTGTGTCGCGTGGTACATCAACTTGTACCTTTAGTATAGGATTATGCCCTTTTATTTCATCTAAGGTAATCTCACTTTTGGGTTTTCTATTGTTAATATAGTCTTCTTCCAAGAACTTAGAATGCGTACTAATTACGATTCTTTGGTCCTTGGGACTATAGAAAATACCCCCTTGCGTTCCTCTAGGGTATCCTACAAATAACCTTAATTCCGAACGTGGATCCAATTTTCCGGCTTCCTTATCCAACACATATGCCGGACACCCCCAAATCCTTATGTGTCTCAAACTAGGCTTACGCCCGGTCCACAATTCTGTGGGAGTTTTAGGAACCAATTTGGATGGCACCAAGTTTAGAATGTGAGCCGCTGTTTCCAAGGCATAGCCCCAAAATGACTTGGGTAACTCCGAATAACTCATCATGGATCTGATCATTTCTAAAAGAGTTCTATTTCTTCGTTTCGCAACCCCATTTTGTTGAGGGGTACCGGGTGCGGTCAATTGGGATACAATCCCTTCACTTGACAAGTAGGTCAAAAATTCATTGCTGAGGTATTCGTTCCCCACGATCCGATCGTAGGAACTTTATACTCTTTCCCCTATGTTTCTCGGCCTCAGCTTTGAACTCTTTGAATTTATCAAAGGTTTCCGATTTGCGCCGCATAAGGTAAACGTACCCATATCTTGAGTAATCATTCGTCAATATTACAAAATATTCAAAACCTCCTCTAACTTGAATCGACATTGGCCCACATACATCAGTGTGAACGATTTCTAACACTTCACTAGCTCTATTCCCCTTGGCCCCGAAGGCCCTCTTGGTCATTTTCCCCTCTAAACAAGATTCACACGTTGGAAACGGCTCAACATGGAGAGACTCCAACGAGCCATCCGCCACCAACCTTTGAAATCTCTTTAGATTAATATGACCAAGTCTTAGATGCCATAGAAGTATTTCGTTCACGGTTGAAGAAAATTTTCTTTTCTTAGAAATGGTCGATGTGTTATAAGAAGCATTTTGGGTGTGGTGTGCACTTTTAATAGTATAAAGATTATTCACTAATGTTCCCGAACAGATGAACTCATCGTTTCGAAAAATAACAACCATATTATTAAAAGAAACTGAGTATCCATCAACGTACAATTTAGAAACTGAAATTAAATTCTTCCTAAAACTGGGAACATAATGAATATCCTTTAAAACTAAAACTCTATCTTCAAAAAAGAGGTGCACGTCTCCCACTGCGACAGCCACTACCCTCGTAGCATCGCCCAATGTGATGAGGATCTCATTCGCACTAAGTTGCCGGGTTTTCCAGAACCCCTCTAAAGTGAAACATACGTGATCAGTGGCTCCCGTATCCACTACCCATGAATGGGAAGCATACGCCGCTAAACATGTTTCAACAACAAGTGCATGAGAATTACCTTTCTTCCCGGCCTTCTTTGGCTTGGGACAGGCCGTCCTCCAATGTCCTTTCTTACCACAGTTGAAACACTTCCCTTTGGTAGCTTTCTTGACCCCTCCCCCATTAGTCACCTTGCTCTTAGCTTGGTTCGGGCCTTTGGTCTTCTTCTTCTTCTTCCCACCTTTCGGTGTGGAAGAAGTCGGACCGCTTGCCACCAAAATTTGAGTTTGGTGTCCCATGAGTGCTCTTGATTATTCATCATATAGTTCAATTGGAACTGCTCAATGCATTTCGGTAGAGAATGGAGAACAAAATCAACTTGCGTTTCCACATCATATTCTGCTCCAAGTACCTCTAACTTGTTGAGGTAGCCCATCATCTTGAGAACGTGATCCCTTACGGGCATTCCCTCCACCATTTTCAGCGATAACATATCTCGCATGGAGATTTGCCTAGCCGTACCATTCTGATGAGCGAACGTTTCCTTAAGGTTTAGCATCATATCAGAAGCGGATTCCATGTCTTGGTGTTGGTGTTGCAACACATCTGACATTGAAGCCAAGATGGTACACCTAGCCATTTCATCGGATTTCATCCACTCCCAATGATATTCCCTTTCGGCGTCATCCGCATCATCCATAGGCGTTGGGGGCTTTGGTGTGTCAAGAACCCATTTGTGTTGTTGTGCAGTTAGGACAATAAATAAGTGACGTTTCCAATCAACATAGTTTTCACCTTCCAATTTGTTATCTTTAAGTATTGTAAACAGTGGATTAAAAGGAGAAGACATGCTGCACTGATATAAAACATACATTGCATCAATACATACATCGATTCAAAAAGATTATCACAACTTTCGATCATGCTTTGTATTAAAATATAAAAAAAAATACATAACATTAATCAGCCGACATCTTAAAACAGTTCACATAAGCCACGATGCGTGTGGACGTTTATGCTAACACATTTAAGAAAGTTACAAACAAGAACAGTTACAAACTTTTAATTTCAAAAATTAATAGTCGGCTCCCACTTGACCATATAAAATCGGTAGGGACTCCGATGGGGAGTAATAAAATGTCAATTTTTTACCTAAGTATTAACCATGATTAAATACAGGATTATTACTTCGTTTTGAATAAACCACTCGATGGGAGGATCAATACCACCACTAATAATAATCCGCAATCATCCTTTTGGGAATTCATTCATGTGAACTTGTCTTTTGGCCTATCCGATAGGGAGAAAGGCGTTTGCCAATGCGTAGCCAAAAGACTTCACAAACAAATAAATCATGGAGGCCAAATAATTCAATTTTATTATCTAGAATAAAATACCGAATTATATTTAAAACATACTTAGTAATTTTCGGAGTTGAGATTTTTCATCACGGTATTCATGCAATCAAAATATTTAATCAAATTAAATAAATAAAGCATGCATCAAAACAAAATTAAACAAATTCGCACGTTATATCCAATTGTCATGGTTTAATTTTCTCATTTTGACTACGAGATATCGTAATCATCGTTCATCTTCAAGCTTTATCGTCCGTCTCGATTAAGCTCCCACTCGACCGCAAAAAAATTACAACAACTTCGTCTCTGGGCCTTAAAATCTCTGTTCTTCGTCTTCGATATTGGTTACAATTCATTTACAAAAATAAATAAACCTATCGTCTAGACGAGTCTATTACAAAAAAATATTCTAGTCTACCCGTGGATTTTCTCACGGGAAAAACGATCCGAACGAATCGGATTTAAAACAGCATCATCATACATGCATGCATAAAAAAATATTAAATACCATGACAATTGGATACCTGCAAAAAAAAACTAGCAATTCTACTATCCAATTTTCAAATTTAATATTAAACACTTAAATTACAATTTAACGTATAGAGCCCAAAACCTGCTCTGATACCAGTTGTTGGGGAAATTAAACGCGGATCTATTCGGGATTTAAGCTACATACAAATTTAAGCCTACAATTAATATCATGATTTAAACATAATTAAATCAAATAATTGTATAACCAACAACAGGCTTTGCATGCAAAACATATGAATAAAAATAATATCACTTAAAGCTCTAAACATGCGGAACTAAGGGATTTAGTGAATTATACCACTTGAAGAAAAAGCAGTTTCTGAGACAAAAGACGTCCTTTGTTCCCTTGGTGAAAGGCACTTTCTGAGACAAAAGGCGTCCTTCTGAGATGTTATAGGAATCATTTTCAAACACCCTATGTTCTGACTCCAAGCAATCAACTTGATCAACCCAACAAGCTTTCTCAAGTATTCCCTTGTCCTTATTCGTACACCCGGTGAGAGGCCACACGAATAATCACAACACAAGGAAAGAAAATAATTTTGTTGTCCTATGAACCCAAAATTTTCAAAAATTTTGGTTCTATTGTTGTGTGTTTGGAGTCTTGTATCATCTCATATTTATAATGAGAATACAAGATCTTGAATATCTTGAATATCTAATATTTCAAATGATTATCATGAATATCAAATATTCTAATCTTGAATATCAAATATTTAATTCTTGATATTTTCATTCCACAAATTTTCGAAAAATACACCATATATTTTAGTTTAATGAGATCTTAATTTTATTAGATATTCTTGTATTCAAGATACACATATCTATTTTCCATAAAATCTCCCATAAATTTAAAATATTATTGTTTTAAAAAAAAATAAGACAATTTGGGCCCAAAATATTTCTTTTATTTTAATCATCTTATTCATTGTTGGACATTTAATTGGGCTACTTGAGGGGCCTTTAGGAGAATTAAGATTGGACCTCCTAATGGGACTTGAATTCTAACATTGAGCCCAATGTCATTCAACCCATTAACATTAATCTCACTCCACTATAGGATTAATGTTGCACTATCCATCTTAACCCATATTACAATCATATGGCTCCCGGTCATTATTTCCAGTGTTAAAGATTCTCTTGTCCGTTAATTAATCAAGCCACTGAACACTTTAATTAATTTAACATCTTAACCTTGGAGTAAGGACAGCTCTTCTTTATCATCATACCGGAAACAAATTCCACTTGCAAGATTTAGTATGACGAACGTTTAGAGCCCACCAAGGGGACTAATCATGCAAGACTCCCCAAGCACACGTTCCTCTGTATTAAATCTTAGCAACTGTCATGTTCTCAATGGCGTCACCCAATATGCAAAGTATTGAGTCTTATTGACTCTCTACCCATAACAAAATAAATTACCACGCACGGATCACACACAGTCCTATTTAAGGGATAGAGGTTTAGAAATAAACGACCACTGAGGTCTAATTCTTCATCCCATAAATCAGTACGGAAGAATTACCTCTCTGTAGGTCCTCTTCAATGCATCATCATGCACTAGTGCAATCCCTTGGTCAAGATAAGCCAATCTGGGATCTACACATCAACCGTTTACCAATGGGGTGTTCAAATCTCATCTAGGTTGTGAATTTAGTACTTGTTACAAGAAACTGATAATGTGATCTTGCTGTGAGTTATCCGGGGATCACCACATTTATCTATAGTGTAACTTGTACTATTATATGAACGGATTGCAATAAATAAATAACATTCATATTTATCTAAAGCACAGTGATAAAAGATTTATTTTAGATGAAGCTCAAAGATTCAGTTTAGTTATACAAAGTAAAAGCATACTTTCTAGTATAACCCTAACAGCATCACCATTGTAAAAAAAATCATGCATAATACTTCTTTGAAATAAATCTTTAAAATATACTTATAAATCGCTTTTAAAACATCTTAAGCATTTCTTCGTAAACTTCCATAAAAACATTTTTTTTGAAAGCTCCTCATAAAATCCTTCTTTTGAAAACTTTCTCATAAAACATTCTAATAAAACTTTTCATATATTTTAGACTTGCATAACATTTCTTTGAAAAGAACTTTTAAAACGATTTCTTAAATCACTTCTTACAACTCATGTGGCCTTTCATAACTTTTATAAAATATCTTTCATTACCTTGTCATGCCTCATAAATCATAAATCATGCCTTTGAAATCATAAACTTGAACTTTTGAAAACTTACAAACCTTAGGGCTCGGAGATGGCTGCGGCGGCAGTGATGGATGGAGATTTCTCTTTTTTATTAAAACTTTACACTTTCATTTTTCATAAACCTTCCATGAAATTTTCTCATAAAACTTTGCATATAATCACATAGAGCACATAAAAATATTTTATTTTGACAAGCCTACAAGAACGTAGACCAGCTCTGATACCACACTGTCACGCCCTAAATAAATCCTTAATTGAAAATACATACCTCAATCAATACAATCATAGAAATCATGAAATATCATCTCAAATATAATTAACATAATTCACATGTGAAACTAACTTATTCTAATATCATACAACCTAAAGGACATCATATAAATCATGTAAAATCTGACATAAATTTCGTGGAACAGCAGCTGGGGTGTTACTTTCGAAAATAGTCCAGGGTGTATTCATCAAAACTGGGTGTATTCACAGCCGTGTTGTTGTTGCATTTGGGTTTCGTCTTGGACAGAATCTGCTGGACTTTAGGGGATGAAATGGGGACAATTATTCTGGGAATTGTAGCGTTTTCTTTCATTTGTGGGGGAGTTACTCTTAATTCCACTGCTGATTTATTGTTTGTTAATTGGGAGCTGTTTGGCGGCTGCACTTATGTTGAGGCTACTAATGATGCTATTTTTTGTAGTTTTTTTGAGGGGTTACATCTTCATTTAAGACTGCTCTGCAGTTTTTACCTCATACAAGCTGTTGGTTGTTTTTCATTTTGGATGGCCGAGGGAGCTTTGGCTTTCAATGAAGATTTAACTCCTGCTGTCTTTGATAAGCTGTTATGGGATGGGTGCAGCCACTATGGTTTTATGGTTGGGGTGTCATTTTGTGATCTGTGGGAGCTCTTGTTTGTTGCTGTTTATTTTTGGTTTTGTGATCAGCCATTATTCTTTGTTTACTGCTGGTTTTGAAGGCCTAAATACCATGGTGTATTTTGGGTGTGTAGCTGTTTTGCTGCGGTTACTTTGGTTGGGGTAGGAGACAGTTACTTCTGTCTTTTGCGATGATCAATGCTGAGGTTTCTTCGCATTATTGGGCTGGAATGGAGCTGGAACGTGTGCAGGCTGCGGTTTTCTGTTTGGGCAGCAATTGGAGGTGAAGGCCTTATAGCCTGGGTGTTCTTATTTGGGAAGGATGTAGTATGCTATTGAGCTTTACTTTGCTGTTACGATGTTGGAATATTATTGGTGCTTCCTTATGCGGATTTGGAGCTGGGAGAGTTACCACTGAGGCCGGTCAGCTGTTTGTTTGACGTTTTTTCTGGGCAAATTTGGCAGATTTTGTTGCCTTTTATGTTGTGACATTTGGAAGTTCTGTTATCTTTTTGCTTTTTATTATTTTTACCTATGGGATGACTTTAATTTATTTGGTACTCTTTTTCCCTCCGTCCGGTCTTTCCACAAGGGTGGTTTTTTGGCGAGGTTTTTAACGAGACCAACATAAATTGTTTTTTGATCCCGCCTCCCGGGTTGTGGGACTTCCGCTTAACCTTTTTATTTTTTTCCTCTTTTAATAAAAATTTATATGCTAACACTCTTATCTTGCCATACAATATAAGACCTCTAAATACTTAAATAAATCATACAAAACATAATACAAAGAGTTGCCACGAAAATCTCATTTAAAAACTCATGAAACACTCGTAATAGTTAGTTAAAGGACTAAAATAAATCTGGAATTTTTTAAGTGAATTTACCCAAAGGTTAAAGGTCAATTATACTCAATATTTAATGGCAATGAAACTTCCATACTTTCGAAAATAGGCTGGACATAAAAATCGGTATTTTAGAACTAGGAATTTAAGGACTAAAATCACATAATGGACTAAAATCAAACCCTCGACTTCTACTAGGAATAAACTCACGAAATTTGGCCAACATGCATAATAATTCATGGCAATAAATCTTCTAAAATTTCGGACTTAAAGGTATTGAAACCCGTGACTTATTAAGCATGCAAAATTAAGGACTATAACTAATTCTTTAGGACAATTAACCACATAAATCAACACATAACCATACTCATAAAAACGTCCAGCAACTGGTACTTTAAAATAATAAATTCATCAACTAAATCCTAATTTTTCATGCAATTTAACACATAACATCATTAATAAAAGTACCTCATAAAAATCCATAATAAAAGTCTCATAATTCATCAAACCATAGAAATCCTAATTCAAGCATCTACGTGTCCATGCACTCAACGAAATAAAACATGCCAACGTCCCAACTTGTGGAAATACTCATAGTACTGAAAACATAAAGAAATACTTGCAAACATAAAATAAATCCTACTTGATTTTTTATTAAAACTTCGTCCATTATCTTCTCTTTACTCGCATCACATCCACCCTCCTCCGCATTGCCGATCTCGTAGCCTTACTCATGATAATCTGTAAATATTATTCGGTGAAGGGGTGAGTAATTATAAAATAATCACTCAGTGGAGATAGTTAGTTCGAAATCTAAATATAAAGGACATGAAAACATGTAAACATACCCCTTTCTCTTAACATATGATACGACTTTCGTATCCCTTTTGATACTACATAAGAGCATCCCTTTTTGATACTATAAAAGCATCCCTTTTTTGATACTATAAAAGCATCCCTTTTTGATACTATAAAAGCATCCCTTTTTATACTATAAAAACATCCTTTTTTAGCATATAAATACATAAACACATCAACTAAACATTTAAAAATCGAACCATACAATACCACTTTTCACCGTTTAAATCCCCACCTTTGATTGTCTTGAAAAGAGATGTGTGTGTACGTCGCCTTTGCTAATTCCTTGTGCTCGAAATCCTACTCATTCTCGTCTAAGTGTGGCTGCCGAAACTTGCTCTCTCTCTAGCCTAAGTTGCTGCCCAAAAATCCGGTCCTATATCTTCCTAAAGTTGTAGAATATTGGGTGCTATAGTGGCTGACGAATTTTGGGGTGTCTAAGGGTTATGAAGTCTTGATCATTACATATATGTAGGGATGGAAAAACCTTGGGTAGGGTTTCCATGGGCTGGCCGAATTTTAGAAGAAAAAGGAAATAATAATTGGCCCAATATCTTGAGGAATCTCTTGTACCAAACTTGACATCTTATTTCCATAAATAATAAATCCTTACAAACTCTTATTCTCCTGGTACTTAATTTTCAAGTAAGTATTTTCTTGCATAAAGAAAATATGACTACTTTCCATAAATAACAAAGGTACTAAAATTCTAAATCTTAGTATCCTATAATTTTCGAAAATATCACTCTAAATAAAAGGCCTTGTTAACTACCTTGGTTTAGATTTTAATGTGTGCATAACAATGTGTTTAAGTGGATAAATTGATCTAACACTTGTGCTAAGGAAATTGGTGTTTGAAATTTATAGTTGTAAGTGAAGTCTACAGCTGTATACTTGATCATTTTACAGCAAGACATGACCCTACAACTGTAAGGTTTCTCTACAGCCAATTTTTGTATTTACAGGACTCTACAGCTGCAAGGTGGAAGACCCTACAGCTGAAAGAACCGTTTGAAGAGATTGTACAAGTCAGAGATTTATTTGAAGATTATGAAGACCATTAAGCACAATTAGTGTAGCTCTCAAGCACTCACTAAAATGTACCTAAGTGGAGGTTATTTCTAAAGAAATCTGAAGGATAATGAAGATTATTTTGAAGACAGCCAAAATTCCGAAGAAAAGGACAATAGTAAACACAGTACTATCCAGTGTGAAGGATGAGGACCACCTCACAAATCCCAATAGAGAGAGATGAGCCTTATCCATATTTCAAATTTGAAATTCCCAACGGATAAGTCACACCACTCATTCTATAAATAGAAGAAGTCCACAGAGGAAGCAACAACAACAACCCTGAGCATACAAGCATTCTGCCTAAGAAAGTCTACAACCAACAAAATTTTTTGGGAGCTTTATTGTTTTATCTTTCTATGTGATTCATAGGATAGTTGGTTAGGATTTTTCTTAGAAAGAATAACACCTTTTGTAGTTGTTCCCTCACCAATTTTATATTTCTACTTAGTGTAGATATCTCTTTGTGAGGTTTTGTAAACTCTTTGTGAGTTGTATTCTGAGTGAATAGGGTAGTTTAATCTCTTGTTAGAATAGGAATCTGAGTGAACCTAGTTCTAAGGGGGAACTACTTGTATTGATCTGAGTGATCTCATCTTAGTGAATTTGGCACTTGAGTGGTGTAACAGTGGATGTAGGTGGTCTTTTTATAGACATTGAACCACTATATACTTGGTCTATTTACTTTTTGTTATTTAAATTCTTGTTCTGCATATTTAATTTACTGATACATTCATCATTCTTTTGAAAATCGAGTGCATAAAACTTTGTGGTTTTCACAAAGAAAAACTGATTCTACAGCTGTAGACTTCTATAAGTCACTCAACTGTTAAGTTTGATTATATTGTTTTTCATTAACACTCACTTATTTTCCGCTGCACATTAGAGTATTCTCAATACACTTTTAGGTGTGAGAATCCCTATGATCTTTTGTCTACAATTGATATTTTATTTGCAAGTTTATTTTTAAACATTGCAGCTGTAGACTCCTCAAGTCCACAGCTCTTACCTTTGTTGTCCTATTTTAAAACCCTTGTAGACTTATTGTTTTTGAACTTATAAGATGCTACTGTAAGGTTTTAGAATCCCCTCTTTTGAAAAAGTTTGAAAATTTGATTTTGACTCAAGGTCTATTCACACCCCTCTAGACCTTGACCACTTTAAGGGACCAACAAGTGGTATCAGAGCAGTTGCTTACCACTGCTTTGATCAGTACCTAGCTAGATCCTTTTTGTTTTGGAAAAAAACACCTTCATACTTGCATGGCTCCCAAGATGGTGAAATCCAAGGTTCCAATGTTCTTTGCTGAGGACTATGATGAATGGAAAATTAGAATGCAAGCACATTTGTCTGTAATCAATGATGAGATGTGGTCTATCATAGAGGATAGCCCTATACCTATTGTGAACACTATTTATCATTCACTTGATAAAATTATGTTTAGCAAGATCAGAAACTGTAAAACTGCAAAAGATATATGGGAAAAGTTGGAAATGATTTATGAAGGAACTGAACAAATCAAGGAAAACAACTCATGATAGCAGTTGAAAAGTTTGAGAACTTCAAGATGAAATCTGGTGAAACTTTTGAAAAGTTTGAGTCAAGATTCATTGAAATTCTCAATGAGCTAGACTCACTTGGTAAATATTACTCACAAAGAGAAATGAACATGAAGGTTCTCAGAGGCTTACCTTCTGAATGGGACATGAAGGTCATTGCTATGAGAGAATCAAAGGATTTATCTAAGATATCCACCTTTGAACTCTTTTCAGACCTGAAGGCTTATGAATTTGACATAAGTAGAAGAAAAGAACTTGACAGCAGTAAGGTTACAACTCTAGTGGCTGACAACCCTACAACTACAAGTTCTGATGATGAAGACTTGACTCTTTTCATAAAGCAGCTCAAGAAGTTTGGCAAACGGACTAAGAAGAAGCAGTTAACACCAAAGAAAGATGGTAAGGTGAAATCTACAGCACCTAACTAAACTTATTTGTGCTATAACTATAGAAAACCAAGACATTATGTCAAGGATTGTCCATACCCCAAAGCTGAAAAAGTACACAGATGAAGAAAAGAGAATGAGAAAAGATAGAAAGAAAAAGTTTGACAAAGAGAGAATTAGAGCACTACTTTCTGAGTTTGATAAAAATTGGGAAGACTGTCCCTCTTCTTCTCAAAAGTCACCTGCAGATTTAGAAGACTCTGACTCTACAAATTCAGATGAAGAAGCCCTGATCTGTCTTATGGCTAAAGATGAATTGGTATGCTCATCATCAAGTTATATTACAGAAAAGGATTCTTCCAATGACATGCTTAGTGAAATCCAAAGACTACAAGAAGAAAATGAAGATCTTAGAAGAGATAATCATATTGGAAGGGAACATGTTAAAGCTTTGTTAGCTGGAGTAGAGGATTTTGAACAACAACTTCAAATTCTACAGGAACTGAAAGAAGGTTACAGTTGTCTGAAAAATGACAATGAAGAACTTTTTAATGAAGCAAGTTGTAGAGCTGCAGATTGTGCTGAATTGAAGTAAATAATAAGAACTCAAGAACTTATCATAGTTGATCTTGAAGAAAGCAATGACTATTATCAAAAGAAGTTAGATTATTTTGGAAAGTCATCCAAATAATTGAAGAAGATGTTGTCTGAGCAAAGACGTTCAAAGGACTTGACTGGAATAAGATATAATCCTTGTGTCCGGATGAAATACTTGCAAAAGTCAATTCCAAGACCTGAAAGGAAGTTCATCAAAGAATCAACCCCTGAAGAAGCTGTAAACTCAACCCTACAACCAGAAGATTTGAAATTCTTGAATTCATTCAAAGAATTGTCACCTAGAAGACAACAAAAGATCAAGGAAATCATAAATGATACTGAAGAAGATGTTACAAACATGTTGGAAAACATGATTCTGAAACCAACTGTAGAATCAAATATACAGTCAGAAGAAGAAGTCTTTCATAAATTGAATATTGAAAGAAGACTCCACTTTGATAGATTCTGGAATGGAAATATGTCAGATATGTCTCCCTCTTCAAGCACTCAAAGAGGAGGATCAAGCAAGAACTGTAGACTTAACAATTCTACAGCTCCTAAAAAGGCTTGGATTGCAAAGAGTAACACTGGAAGATATCCAAAACATTGGATTTCTAAATAACTCACTTTATTTTGCAGGGACATGTTACAACCACCAAAAGAGAGATTTGGTACATAGACAGTGGTTGTGCAAGACATATGACTGGAGATAGAAGTTTGCTACAAAATGTGAAAGATCACAAAGGTCCTAAGGTTGTTTTTGGTGATAATGCTAGTGGAACAGCTAAAGGATCTGGATGCCTACTCAAAAGAAATGTTCAGATCAATGATATTTATTTGGTAGATGACTTAAAGCATAACTTGCTTTGTGTAAGTCAATTTTGTGACAAAGGCTACATTGTAGACTTTACAAATGACACTTGCATAGTCAAAGATGTTGATTCCCAAACCACAAAACTGACAGGAACTAGAAAAGGGAATGTTTACATTGTAGAATAGAACTCTACAGCTGAAACTACCTGTTTTCTAGCTAATACTTCCAATGAAGTTAGTTGGCTATGGCACAAAAGAATGAACCTCATAAACTTTAAAACCATGAATGAACTTGTGAATAACAGACTTGTAAGAGGTCTGCCAAACACTAAGTTCTAGAAGGAACACTTATGTGATGCCTGTATCAAAGGAAAACAAATCAAGAAGACTTTCAAAAGCAAGACACACCCAAGCACTTCAAGTGCACTTGAATTACTGCATATGGATCTTTTTGGACCCATAGAACCTGTAAGCATAAGTGGAAAGAAGTACACTTTGGTTGTAGTAGATGATTACTCAAGATTTTCTTGGACTGTGTTTCTAAGAAAGAAGAGTGAAACTCTACAGAAGTTACCATAATTGTTTAGAAGAATTCAAAATGAAAAGAACTTGAAGATTGTGAAGATCAGATCAGATAGAGGAAGATAATTCACAAATCAAATCATTGAAGAGTATTGTTCACTATATGGCATAATGCATGAATACTCTGCAGCTAGAACCCCACAGCAGAATGGAGTTGCAAAAAGAAAGAATAGAACACTCAAGGAAGCAGCCAGAACAATGATTGTTGAAGCAAAATTGCCTAAGAAATTTTGGGCAGAAGCAACAAGCACTGCATGCTATACTCAAAATAGATGATTGATAGTGAAAGACCATAAGAAGGCTCCATATGAGTTATGGAATGGAAGTACTCCTAATGTCACTCCCTAAATTTCAATACATTTCTATTAAGCGGAAGTCTTGCTTTTAATTAATAAATTTAATAAAAACATCCTTTAGAACGTGAACCCTCATGCCTGTAATAAAATTTCTTTTTTAAAACCCTTTTGATCTAAAATCAGAGTAATACATTTTAAAAATTAAATCATACATCCAAAATAACTCATTCAATACATCCGTGGAAATCATAAAAATACCATCTCAACATATAAGACATCAATTAAATCATGCAATAATACATAAATAAATCGTGTACAGCAGCTGGTATTGTCCTTTTGAAAAACGGTCCAGGGTGTATTCATCAAAACAAAGTGTGTATGAAAACAGTCCACTAACTACCACCAAATCCATTTTCTCAGGTTTAATGGAATCGATGTCGGTCCGGATTTCGCATATTTATAGAGAAGGCAATTCTATAGCTGACTTATTAGCTCGCCGACGGGCTGTAGATATTTGGGAGGGTGGTTGTCCGGATTTTTTGGGTCGTTCCCTTTACATGGATTTGCATGTGGGTTTCCATCGGGTTACAGTTTAAGGATATGTGGTCATATGTTTTACTTTTTATTTTTGGGGGTACTGAGGTGTTTACAGTGTTTATTCTTTATTTCTGGCTACTTTTGGGTTGTTGGTTACTGCTCTTAGGTTGGTGCAGCCACTGACTGACATGGAGTTACGAGTAGGGAGTTTTTGGGTTCTGATGAGCCTTTTCTCTGCTTCTACCTTGTGGTTCTGTTTTTGGGTGTTTGGCTGTTTTTTTGGGCATTGGTTCTATGACCACTGGGAGTGTTTCTTTGCTCTCAAGTTTTGTTTGTGTTGGTCCTACACTCCAATTAGTTTTTTTGGGGTTCATTTTGAAGACAAATTAATGTTATTTTTGTTGCATATATGGAGGTTGGAATGTGGGTGGACCTTGCTGTGCTGCTATGGACGGTATGTTTTTTGGGTGGAATTTGGGGGTTTAACTTTGAGGTCTTTTTATTTATTGTTGGACGGTTTCCTTGAGGTTATACTTCGCTGGACAGCTGCTGTTGTGGGATGGAAGATTTGTGCAGGTTGTTGCTTTGATTGGGCAGTAATTGGGCAGAATGTGGGCAGTTTTCTTTTGATATGATGCTGTTTCACTTTGAAATTGGCAGCTGGGATTATAATTTTCTTACCTCAAATTATGGAAGGGAGTTACATTTTCCTTTTTTCATTTCGGATGGTCAGGGAGTTTTGACAATTCTTTGCTGTTGACGGATTTGAAGTCTCTTTTGATTGTGTTGGGGTGTTATATGCTGCTGCAGTGAGCTGTAGTCGGTTGGTTTATGATAGGTCGTTCAGGGGAGTTATAATTTTATCATTGGGACTAATTTTGTGGAGCTGCTGTTGCAGTTCACGATTCGGCAGGTTGGAAGGGTTTCCGTTCCTTTTTAAGGAAGTCACCCTTGTTGTACAGCTGTTTCGGTACTTTGGCTCTTGGTTTTTCTTCTGCTGGGGAATTGAATTTTGTGCTGTTGACGTTTTGTCTTTATTGATTGGGCATCACTTGGGTTTTACCTTTTATGATTTTGGGGGTTACAGAATGTTATTTTGGAGCGTTTATGTAGGGGGTTTATTGTGCCTTGCAGGGGCTGAAATGGGGGCATTAATTTTGGGAATTGTTATTCAGCGTTTACTCTCGTTTGTGGGGGAGTTACACTTATTTTCACTGCTGATTTTATGGCTTCAGTTTTTTGTTAATTATTTGTGGCAAGTGGGCGTTAATTGCTGCTACTTTGTTGCTGTGTTCTTGGGCGACCAGCTGTTAGCCCATTTCCATTTTGCGGTCGGCTTCGAAGGCATCTATACATGGATGTATTTTGCTGTTAGTTCTTATGTTGACAGCAGTCAGTTACAAAATTTTGAGAGCTTTTCATTTTTGGCGAATCAAGGGGTTGTAAATACTCCTTTGTACAGGATTCTTTTTGTTGTTATTATTATTTTTTTTTTTTTTTTTTACACTTATGGGATGGTTTAATTTATTTGGTACTCTTTTTTCCTCTGCCTGGTTTTTCCACAAGAGTGGTTTTTCTGCGAGGTTTTTAACGAGACCAAAATATTTTATACATGATCCTGCTTCCCGGGCTGTGGGAATTTTGCTTTGAACTTTTTTCTTTTCCACTTTTAATAAAATTTTATTCGCTAATACTATTATCTTGCCAAACCATCTAAGACCTCTAATTACTCAATTAAATCATACTAAACATAATATAAAGAGTTGTCACGAAAATCCCTTTTAAAAACGCATTAAAACCTTGTAAAACAAAGTTAAAGGACTAAAATAATTCTGGAACTTTAAAACGAATTTACTCCAGGTTTTAGGACCAAAATAACTTAATATTTTATGGCTAATAAACTGCCAAAATTTCGAAATATAGCTGGGCATGAAATTGGTATTTTTAAAACAAGGAATTTAAGGATTAGAATCACATAATGGACTTAAATCAATTCCTCGACTTCTACTAGGTAATAACTCACGAAAATCGGCCAACATGCATATTAAATCATGGCAATAGTTCTGGTAAAATTTCATGATTTTTGGTATTATAAAACGTAACTTTTCGAGCCTGCAAATCTAAGGACTATAACTAATTCTTTAGGACAATTAAAGACATAAATCAACACATAACCATGCATATTAAAATTGACCATCAGCTGCCAACTTAATAAAATAATTCCATCAACTTAACTCCTAATATTCATGCAATTTAACATATAATCATAATATTAAAACACCTCATAAAAATCCCTAATAAAAGTCTCATAATTCATCAAACCATAGAAATCCTAAATCAAACATCTACGTGTCCATGCACTCATCGAAATAAAACATGCAAACGTCCATATTGTGTAAAAACCACAATAGTACCGAAACTTAAGGAACAATACTTGCAAACATAAAAATATAAAACCTACTTGATAATTATTAAAATCTTCATCCTTTAACTTCATTTACTCACATCACATCCACCCTCCTCCGCATCGCCAATCTCGCAGTCTTTATTCTTGAAAATTTGAAAATATTATTCGGTGAAGGGGTGAGTAATTATAAAATAATCACTCCGTGGGGATAATTAGTTCGAACTCTAAATATAAACGACACAAAAACATGTAAACAAAGTCATCGTTCTTAACATTTGATACGACTCTCGTATCCATACTTTTTGTACTATCTGAGTACCATATGAATTATCTGAATGCCTTTAACATAGGTTGATACTATAGCTGAGTATCCATAACATATTAGCGCATAAACACATAATTGCATCAAACTAAACATTTAAAAATCGAACTAGAATGTTACCACTTTTCACCGTTTAAACCCCCAGCTTTTCTTGTCTTGGAAATTAGAGATGTGTTGTACGTTGGCTTGCTAATTCCTTGCTCGAATCCTACTCCTTCTTGCTCTATGAAGGCTGCCGGAACTTGCTCTCTCTATTGCCTCAAAGCTGCTAAAAATTTCGGTCCTATAACTCCATAAGTTGCCGATTTTTGGGTGTCTACAAGCTGCCAATTTTGAGGTCTTGATCAATACATATATATAGAGATGGAAAAAGTGTGTAGGGTTACACTTATGGGCTGGCCGAAAGTCTTAGGAAAAGGGGAAGAAATTGGCCCACTATCTTGATGTATCTGTTATTCCATACTTGGCAACTTATTTCCATAAATAAAAGATCCTTACTAATTCTTTATTGTCATGATACTTAACCTTAAAGCATGTGTTTTTCTTGCATAAGAAAATATGACTTCTTTCCATAAATAAAGGTACTATAAGTCAAAGTCTTAATACGTCGAAAATTACCTAATGTATAAGATCCATATTTTCGAAAATTCTTAATACTCTGCCAAGTATTATTCTTAATCCTATTCTTGGTCAAAACCTCATAAAGTCAAATCCTTAAAATTAATTCCTCAATTACTAACATACCCTTAATGTATTAATACTTAAGGAAATAACATTCTTATAGGACTAATACTATAACCTCAACAATAATAATTCTCTTCCTTACTCTAATATAATTCGGACCTAGAACTAAATTAGGAGTCCATATAATACTAATTGGGACAACTAATACTAAGCAAACAATTAAGAAATACTAAAGCATAACAACTTAAAGACTAAACCTTGCACACACATAACTCACACCCAAAACAACAAAATAAAGGACTAAAAGCTGCTGCCTATTTTTGGTGTGTTACAACCTCACCACCTTTAAAAAAATTTGTCCTCGAAAATATAAACGTACCTTGCAAAACTTCTTAATCTTATTCCACTTGTCGGTCGGGTGGAATTCCGGGTAACTCCCCGGTACTAGATCAATCGTAAATTCCACTTGTCGGTCGGGTGGAATTCCGGGTAACTCCTCGGGAAACACATCCACGTCTTCAATGTTCACTCCCTTTTCATCCGTGCCCATCACATGGACAAGGAATCCTTCACATCCTTCCTCTTGAAGCAATTCAACAGCTTGCATCGCGGTGACGATCAAATTATGCGTACTAGGTCGGGACCCAAAGTACGTCAACTCCTCTCCACTTGCCAACTTGAGCATCACTTCCCTCTTCTCGCAATTAATGGTGGTGTGGTACTTCGCTAGCCAATCCATGCCAAAGATAACGTCGAATTGTTCCATCTCGATGACATGCAACTCCCCCTCGAGACTCCTCCCAAAAATTTCAAGTTTTGCATTCGAAATAATTTTACTCGTAAAAATAGCCTTTCCCGAAGGGATACTAACTTCTGGAGGATTAACACTATCAACTAACTCACAACCAATCTTCATACAACAACGAAGCGAGATAAAAGAATGCGTAGCTCCGGTATCGAACAAAGCAGTTATTGGTACCGAATTCAGAGTAAGCATACCTACCAAAGTCTCCGTAGGAGATTGATCCTCATCTGGCTCTCCCGTAAGTGAAAACACTTGTGCCCTTGTAGTAGGTGCAACGTTCCTAGGTGGTAGTGGGCACTGGTGCGCCTTGTGTCCCGGCTTGTGGCATCGAAAACAAATATCCTTCCCAAAGAGGCACTCTCCTACATGATTCTTCGCACACTTAGAACATGCCGTACTCGCCACTTGATTTCCTTGCTTAGGCCTAATGTTTTGAGTCGCTCCTTGCCCACGATTAAGAAACTTCCTTGCTCCACCGGATTGATCCCATTTCCTCTTGTTATCCCATGACCTCCTATCTGCATCTTCCTTCAAACAAGCTGCCATTTGCTCGGCCCTCTAAAGTGCTTTGGCAAAGGTTAGGTTGCCCAAAGATAATAAAACGTGCTGAATCTCGGTCCTTAGCCCCTTGATGAAACGAAGGACACATTTTTGCTCGGTGTCGACAAGATGTTGAGCAAAATGTGCAAGCTGGCTAAACTTGAATTCATACTCCGCAACCGTCATGCCTCCTTGTCGAAAGTCTAGGTATCCGTGCTCCTTCCTATCCTTGTAAGATTGAGGGTAGTACCTCTCCATCACGACCCCTTAAAATGCTCCCAAGTCAAAGCGCGTCTCTCCTCAACCGGGCGAATCCTCCAATGACTCTCCCACCAATGGTCGGCATCCTCAAATAGTTGGAAAGCCACACAAGCAATCAGTTGTGCATCAGTGCACTCAATCAGCTGGAAAATCCTCTCCATGGAACGAAACCACTCCTTAACAGCGTCCGGTCTGTCCCGCCCGTTAAAGGTAGCAGGCTTGTACCTCCTAAATTATTCAACTACTTGCGCAGTAGCGTTAAGCATAGGTGCGACGTTATGGACCATGGGGTTAGCTTGGGGGACGACCCCTCCTATCCGCGTGTCCATCCGATTCGTTAGGGTCATAGTTCGGGTCACGTCTCGGAGGCATCTAAAACGAAAGACCCCGCAAGACAAAGAAACTGCTTAGACGATCTTAATAAATTAAAAATAGTCCTACTACCTCATCGTACTTAAAAACTTCTAAACATTTCTTAATGGGCATTCATACTCATCATAAATCTTAATCATAACCTCCTAAGCCATCGTACAAGCACAACATTTCATAAAACATTTTTACATAAAACATTTTCTTTTCGAAAAACCTTGAAAATAAGTTTTCTTAAATCACTTTGACCAATCATAAGGTCCTTCATAACTTCTCATAAAAATATCTTTCATGACCTCGTCGTGCCATAAATCATAAATCATGCCTTGAATTACATAAATCATTCCCATGAAACATTAAACTTTGAGCTTTCAAAAACTTACTTGCTTGAGGACTTGGAGATGGCTGCGGTGGTGGTGATGGATGGAGCTTAATCTTTTATTAAACTTTACATGTAATTATTCCATAAAACCTTTGCATTTACTCACATAAAGCACATAAAAATATTTTATTTTTACAAGTCTACATGAACGTAGACCTGCTCTGATACCACTGTCAGCGGAAGTCTTGCTCTTAATTAATAAATTTAATAAAATTATACTTTAGAACGTGAACCCTCATGCTTGTAATAAAATTTCTTTTTTAAAACCCTTTTGATCTAAAATCAGAGTAATCATTTTAATAAATAAATCATACATCCAAATTAACTCATTCAATACATCCATGGAAATCATAAAAATATTATCTCAACATAAAAGACATCAATTAAATCATGCAATAATACATAAATAAATCATGTACATCAGCTGGTATTGTCCTTTTGAAAAACGGTCCAGGGTGTATTCATCAAAACAAAGTGTGAATGAAAATAGTCCACTAACTAACACCAAATCCATATTCTCTAATACTATTATCTTGCCAAACCATCTAAGACCTCTAATTACTCAATTAAATCATAATAAATATAATATAAAGAGTAGCCATGAAAATCCCTTTTAAAAACTCATGAAAAGCTCGTAAAACAAAGTTAAAGGACTAAAATAATTCTGGAACTTTAAAAAGAATTTACTCCTGGTTTTAGGACCAAAATAACTTAATATTTTATGGCTAATAAACTGCAAAAATTTCAAAATATAGCTGGGCATGAAATTGGTATTTTTAAAACAAGGAATTTAAGGACTAGAATCACATAATGAACTTAAATCAATTCCTCGACTTCTACTAGGTAAAAACTCACGAAAATTGCCTAACATGCATATTAAATCATGGCAATAATTCTTCTAAAATTTCATGATTTTTGGTATTATAAAACGTAACTTATAGAACATGCAAATCTAAGGACGATAACTAATTCTTTAGGACAATTAAACACATAAATCAACACATAACCATGCATATTAAAATCGACCATCAGCTGCCAACTTAATAAAATAATTCCATCAACTTAACTCCTAATATTCATGCAATTTAACATATAATCATAATATTAAAATACCTAATAAAAATCCCTAATAAAAGTCCTATAATTCATCAAACCATAGAAATCCTAAATCAAACATCTACGTGCCCATGCACTCATCGAAATAAAACATGCGAACGTCCATATTGTGTAAAAACCGCTATAGTTCCGAAACTTAAGGAAAAATACTTGCAAACATAAAAATATAAAGCCTACTTGATAATTATTAAAATCTTCATCATTTAACTTCTTTTACTCCCATCACATCCACCCTTCTCCGCATCGCCAATCTCGTAGTCTTTATTCTTGAAAATCTGAAAATATTATTCGGTGAAGGGGTGAGTAATTATAAAATAATCACTCCGTGGGGATAGTTAGTTCGAAGTCTAAATATAAACGACACAAAAATATGTAAACATGTCCATCGTTCTTAGCATTTGATACGACTCCCGTATCCAAACATTTTGTACTACCTGAGTACCATATGCATTATCAGAATGCCTTTAACATAGATTGATACTATAGCTGAGTATCCTTAACATATTAGCACATTACCACATAATTGCATCAAACTAAATATTTAAAAATCGAACTAGAATGTTACCACTTTTCACCATTTAAACCCCCACCTTTTCAAGTCTTGGAAATTAGAGATGTGTTGTACGTTGGCTTGCTAATTCCTTGCTCGAATCCTACTCCTTCTTGCTCTATGAAGGCTGTCGGAACTTGCTGTCTCTATTGCCTTAAAGCTGCTGAAAATTTTGGTCCTATAACTCCATAAGTTGCCGAATTTCGGGGGTCAACAAGCTGCCGATTTCTTGGGGTGTCTAAGGGTTTTGAGGTCTTGATCAATACATATATATAGAGATGGAAAAAGTGTGTAGGGTTACACTTATGAGCTGGCCGAAAATCTTAGGAAATGGGGAAGAAATTGGCCCACTATCTTGATGTATCTCTTATTCCGTACTTGGCAACTTATTTCCATAAATAAAAGATCCTTACTAACTCTTTATTGTCATGATACTTAACCTTCAAGCATGTATTTTTCACGCATAAGAAAATATGACTTCTTTCCGTAAATAAAGGTACTAAAAGTCAAAGTCTTAATACTATCCCAAGTATTATTCTTAATCCTATTCTTGGTCAAAACCTCAAAAAGTCAAATCCTTAACATTAATTCCTCAATTACTAACATACCCTTAATGAATTAATACATAAGGAAATAACATTCTTATAGGACTAATACTATAACCTCAACAATAATACTTCTCTTCCTTACTCTAATATAATTCGGACCTAGTACTAAATTAGGAGTCCAAATAATACTAACTGGGACAACTAATACGAAGCAAACAATTAAGAAATACTAAAGCATAACAACTTAAAGGACTAAACCTTGCACACACATAACTCACGCCCAAAACAACAAAATAAAGGACTAAAAGCTGCTGCCTTTTTTTGGGGTGTTACACCTAATATGTCTTATCTACATATATTTGGATTTAAATGCTTCATACTGAATACTGGAAAAGAACGCCTCAAGACTTTTGATTCGAAGTCAGATGAAGGTATCTTTCTAGGTTATTCTTATGATAGCAAAGCATTCAGAGTGTATAACAAGAGATTAATGATTGTGGAAGAGTCACATCATGTTGTTTTTGATGAACAACATAGATCCCATGAAGAAATTGCTGAAGACTCTAAAGAGGACAACTCTACAGTCACAAGTCAACAACAGTATGTAGAAATCAAGACTCCTGTAGAATTGATCAACAAAGGCTTTGGCACTGTGATAGTTGAATTACCCCCTTAATGTGGAAGACCTAGTTTATGAGAATGTTCAAACAGAAGTAGAAACACCAACAAAAGGACCTGATGAGTCTGCAGTAGGTGAATCTACAGCTGTAGAGGACAATGATCAAAGACTAGAACCTGTATCAGATTTGATTTGGTTGAAAGATCACCCCCATAAGCATGTAATTGGAAACCTATCAGATGCTGTAAAGACCAGAAAATAGATCCATGAGGCAATGTTTGCTACATTTCTTTCATCTTCAGAACCTACTGATATTCATGAAGCACTGCAAGATGTCAATTGGATTATTGCAATGCAAGAAGAATTGAATAGTTTTGAGAGAAATTAAGTAAGAGAACTTGTTCCAAGACCTAGGAATCACAAAGTGATTGGAACTAGGTGGGTGTTTAAGAATAAACTTGATGAAGATGGAATTGTGACCAGAAATAAAGCAATGTTAGTTGCTCAAGGCTATTGTCAATCTGAAGGCATAGATTTTGATTAATCCTTTGCCCCTGTTGCAAGATTAAAAACTATAAGAATATTTCTAGCCTATGCTGGACATATGAACTTTACAGTCTTTCAAATGGATGTAAAGAGTGCATTTCTTAATGGGTTACTATCAGAAGAAGTGTATGTTGAACAACCACCAGGATTTGAGGAATCTACAGCTGAAGACATGGTTTAATTTATAAGCTTAGAAAAGCCCTTTATGGACTTAAACAAGCACCAAGAGCATGGTATGATACCCTATGTGATCATTTGATCAAAAATGAATTCAAAAAGGGTATGGTTGACAAGACCTTATTCAGATTACAAAATGGAAATGACATATTGCTTGTCCAAATCTATGTTGATGATATAATCTTTGGCTCAACTAATGAAGATATATGCAGAAAGTTCTCTAAGCTCATGACTGAGAAATTTGAAATGAGCATGATGGGAAATCTGAATTTCTTTTTGGGATTACAAGTTAAGCAAATGAGAGATGGAATTTTCATCAATCAAGACAAATACACTCAAGAGCTTATCAAAAGATTTGGAATGGACAGATCTAGGCCTACAAATATACCTATGACACCTTCTGTGAGTCTTGACAAAGATGAGAATGGCAAAAGTGTTGATGTAACCAAATATAGGAGGCTAATTGGATCATTGCTATACCTTACAGCTAGCAGACCTGATATCATATTTGCAGTAGGTGTATGTGCTAGATTCCAAGTTAATCCTAAGGAATCACACTTAAATGCTGTAAAGAAGATCATCAAATATGTCAAATCCAAGCAAAATCTAGGATTATGGTATCCTAAAGAAGGAGTGTTGGTCCCTTGGTCAAGGTCTAGAGGGGGGGGGGTGAATAGACCTTGAGTCCAAAATCAAATTTTCAAACCTTTTACAAAGAGGGGATTCTAGAACCTTATAGTAGCCTCTTTTAAGTTTAAAATTACAAGTCTACAAGAGTTTTATAAACTGGACCACAAAGGTTACAGTTGTAGACTTAAGGAGTCTACAGCTGCAGAGTTCAAAAACATGCAAAATAAAAATTACTTGTAGACAAAGTATCAGAGGAGTTCTCACACTTAAAAGTGTATTGAGAATACTCTAATGTGTAGCGGAAATAAGTGAGTGTTAATGAAAAACAATATAAACCAAACTAAACAGCTGAGTGACTTAGAGAAGTCTACAGCTGTAGAGTCAGTTTATCTTTGTGATAGCCACAAAGTTTTATGCACTTGATTTTCAAAAGAATGATGAATGTAACAAATAAATTAAATATGCAGAACAAGAATTTAAATGACAGAAAGTAAATAGACCATATTTATAGTGGTTCAGTGTCTATAAAAAGACCACCTACATCCACTGTTACACCACTCAGGTGCCAAATTCACTAAGATGGGATCACTCAGATCAATACAAGTAGTTCCCCCTTAGAACTAGGTTCACTCAGATTTCTATTCTAACAAGAGATTAAACTACTCTATTCACTCAGAATATAACTCACAAAGAGTTTACAAAACCCAACAAAGAGATATCTACACAAAGTAGAAAGTAAAACAGGTGAGGGAACAACAACAAAATAATATGTGATTCTTTCTAAGAAAATCCTAACCAACTATCCTATGAATCACAAAGAATAAACACAATAAAGCTCTCTCAGAAAATTTGTTGGCTGTAGACTTGCTTAGGCAGAATGCTTGTATGCTCAGGGTTGTTGTTATTGCTTCCTCTAAGGACTTTTTCTATTTGTAGATTGAGTGGTGTGATTTATCCGTTGGGAAATTCAAATTTGAAATCCGGATAAGGCTCATCTCTCTGCATTTGGCATGTGTGAAGTGGTCCTTATCCTTCACACAGGATAGTACTGCTTGTACTATTGTCCTTTTCTTCAGAATTCTGATGTCTTGCAACTAATCTCCATTATCCTCCAGATTTAAATAAATATCCTCCACTTAAGTACATTTTAGTGAGTACATGAAAGCTACTGTTAGGATATCTGTGTTAGATGTTTTGATGATATAATAAACCAATCAGTTTGTAATAGGACAAGCTGAACCTGTTACTCAGCTGATGAGTAGTTAGGATTAGATAGGTTCGAGTGAGGGGGAATCTACCTTGCTGCCCGAAGCTATCATAGAGAAGATGACCAGCTGAGACCTTGAGGACTTAGCCTATTTTAGAAGACAGAAGATTTAAGCAGCTGACACTGGAGTATCAAGAGCAGATCATCAGAGGAGTTAACATCAACTGATATCAGAAGAGTCAGATCAGTTGATATAAGAAGAGACAGATCAGCTGACATCAGAAGATCAGCTGAGAGCACGTCGCAGATAAGACAAAGACCATGGATAAAAGACATATTCAGACGAAGTCAAGAAGACCAGTTGAGGTGCACATCAGCTGAGGTCTAAGTATCAGCAGACTGGTACACCAGCTGAGGAGACAGATCAGCTGAGGTCTTGTGCTCTGCCCAGATTTTTCAGAATCATTTTTAAGGGTTGACTTGCGATATAGAAGGAAGATTCCCAGAATAGAGGATCAATCAATCAAGGGGACAAACTTGATTGATTGAAGATCGCGAAGATTGACGGGAATCAAGATGGAGATTCAATCAATCACAATGATTGATTGAATACGAGATTATTGGATCTCAGATTTCTATTCCATTACAACGGCTAGTTATCTGACCCTATAAATTAGAGTAACAGTGATAATTTCAGCATCGGATTTTACACGCATATTAAGTTGGCCGAAACTCTGTCAGAATTATCACTTGCACTCAAAAACCCACTCATACTTATTATTTGTAAAAGCTTTGTAGAAGCTGTGAGAAGTCAATTGCGTTTGTAGCATTGACAAGATTGTAAGAGAGTAGTACTCTCGAACTGTGTAAGTGAGCAAGTAAGTGAGTTAGTGGAGAGCCCCTATGGTCCAAGTTGGATTGAGGAGAGTGCATGTAGGACAGTTGGTCCGAACCACTATAAATCCCTTGTGTCTTGTCGTATTTCTTTCTGCTCTTAATTTGTGCACACCACCTAAAACTGATTTTCATTAAAAATGTTTCCGCACTATTCACAGCGCACTACTTTCAAATTAAGACTACTTCAAGTAGTCTGCTGGTTTTCTGAATAATCTAAATAATTTGAAAAAGAATTTTTGAATCCTTACAAGTCTATTCAACCCCCCTTCTAGACTTGTTCAAAGGTATTCTTCCTTAAAACCTGCCTTTGGGACCAACAAGTGGTATCAGAGCTGTGTGTCCAAAAGACCACAGCCTGAGAAAGCTTTTGGTGGTCACCTGGACAGATCCCTGAAAATCTGGTTTTAGAAAACTCTGTGTGCTTTTTGTCTAATCACTTGCAGATATGTCTTCTTACAAAAAGAGTGGATCCTAGACGAGGAAGTTGCCAGAATTCTCCATAGAAGATTATGATTACTAGAAATTCAGAATGGAGAATCACCTTGGAGCCATTCATGATCGAATGCTAGATGTTCTGGAGGAAGGGCCAATCAAGTTTTTCTGGGAAGGAGTAAGTGATGGCAAGACTCCAGAAGCTGAGATCAGCGAAAGAAGGAAGACAGAGAAGAAGAAGAGTGAATTAAACGATGCTGAAAGGAAACTCTTCAACTTAGATCAAGTGGCCAGAACAGAAATCATCGAGACTCTCTCCAAAGAATATATAGAGAAAATCAAGACGTGCAAAACCGCTTAGGAGATGTGGGAGAAACTCTCCTTGATGTGTGAAGGGAAAGATCAAATCAAAGAGAATAAGATTTAAGCCGTTCTACATACCTTTGACACATTTAAAATGAAAGCTGATGAAACCATTGATCAGCTGGATATGAGGCTGACAAACATACTGAATAAGGCAAGCTCCTTAGGAAAGGATTACTCGGAGAAAGAGATTAATAACAAAATTTTGAGATCTCTTACTCCAAGATGGAGAGTGAAGGTGACAGTAATTAAAGAGACAAAAAATCTATCTGAGATGAGTCATCATACACTGCTATCTCATCTGAAGGCTCATGAGTTCGATATCCAAGAAGAAGACCAAGAAGATGAGACTCCAACTTCATCAGCCAAAAAGAATGTCGCTTTCTCTGCTGTAGCTGATAGTCAAGAGAAGTCCTCTACTCCAGAGGACATGAGCTTAAAGGAGCAACTTGCTTTGCTGACCAAGAAGTTTGACAAGATGTCAAACAAGTTCCAGAAGTATAGATCTCACTGGAAGAAGAATAAGAGTGATTCTTCCAGAAGATACCAGAAGTCATCTGATGCCCGAAGACCATCAGATGAACAGGAGACCAGATACAAGTCTCCAGAGAGAAGGAGGGAACCAAGACCCAGAAGAGGAGGAGATGGTGTTTGTTTCACTTGCAACAAGCCAGGACATCTCAGTTATGATTGCCCTCAGCTTACCCCTAGGGAGAGAGAAGAGAAGAGGATCAAGAGAGATCGTAGGTTCGCTGATAAGAGAGCTCTGCTGGCAGAGGAGGAGAAGCAGGATATCAGCTCATCTCATCCTCATCTGATTTTGAATCAGAGGATGATATCTGCCTCATGGCTAAGGTAGAAGAGGTAAATTCTCCTACCCCCTCTGTTAGCTCATCTTGCTCCTCTACCTATTCTATGGAGTCAGACATACACAAGTTGTTGTCTGATCTCCAATCCTCCTTAAAAGTTTGTTCTAAGCTGGAAGAGGAGAACACTAGTCTGAAAGCTGAAATTCTAAGCTTAAGACAGGATCTGGAAAATGCTAGACTACCAGTTATACCCTATGACTCACAAGCTAACAAGTCTGCTGACTTAATAGCAAAATGTGAGGAACAGGAGAAGCTGATAGAAAAGCTACTTTCTGAGAACACTGTTTTGAGTGAAGAACATAATTTGCTGACAGCTAAGTTCGATGAACTCTTCAAGCAGAATGAACTGACAATAAAAAATTCACAGTAGCTTCAGCTGAAAGTGGATCAGCTGACTAAGGCAAGAATGCCTTGTCTGAAATAACTGAGTCCTCACAAAATGTGAATGACAAAAGGGGTCTTGGTTATCCCAAACCCAAACCACAAAAGAAGAAGAAAGGTGACAGTGGATTAATTAGGGATCCTCGAAAGGGTAAAGGGCCAGTTGAGCCTGCATCTGGATCAGAAGGGCAAAAGAGCAGAGGGAAAGAAAAGGTCCCAGCTGGACAGAAGAGCTCCAAAGCTCAGAAGTCTGCTGGTGATCACAAGGTTCCAGCAGAGCAGAAGAGTACTAAAACTCAGAAGCCTGTTGACAACCAACATAAGTCCAAAGCTCAGAAACCCCGAGACCAGAAGAGGAATCCAAGTCATAGCTCAGCTAAGACAAGGAAACCTCAGCAGAATCAGCAGAGGAATAATAAGCCTGGGTCATCTCAGCAGAGTAAACCCAAGCGAAACAGACCTCAGCCCTGGGTTACTTTTAATGTAACCAAAGTAGGCAAGCCTTCACCGGCTAAAGTTTATAAGTCATTTAGAGGCTCAAGCCAAAATTATCCTTTTGAGCAACCCACCTACAAACCTGCTGTTATCACTCATCGCCCCAGAAAAGATCCTCTGAGGGAGATGGTTTTTGTGGACAAATATGGTAGAAGGTTGAGATCCCCTAAACCACATAAGGATGATCTCTACCTATGGATCCAGAAAGTAGAAACTAACCAATCAGGACCCAAAGATAGGGTACCTAAAGCCTAAGTTTTAATTTCAGGTAAACTCTAGCCCTATAGAGAGAGGAGAAGCCAAGGGTCATGTCTGGTACATTGATAGCGGTTGCTCGAAGCACATGACCTTTGAGAAGCATCTCCTCCAGGACTTTGTAACGCTTGATGGGCTTAGAGTTGTGTTCGGTGACAACAATTTTGGAGTCACCAGAGGAGTAGGCACCCTGCTGATCAAAGGAACAAGAGTTGAAGAAGTCTACTATGTAGAAGGGCTCATGCACAATCTTCTGTCTGTATCCCAATTCTGTGACAAGGGATATTCAGTAAGATTCTCTAAGAACTCTTGTCTTGTTATTAATGATTTAAATGAGCAGGTGCTACTAACTGGCATCAGAAGAGGTAATATGTATCTTGCAGATTTTGCAAGTTGTCCAGCTGACTCATGTTCGGTTGCTAAAAGCTCATCAGAGATCAGCTGGCTCTGGCACAAGAGGTTAGGTCATATGAACTTCAAGACTCTTAACAAGGTTGCAAGGAAGGGTCTAGATAGAGGTCTACCAAATGAGGTGTTTGCATCTGAGCAGAAGTGTGATGCCTGTCAGAAAGGGAAGCAGACTAAAGCCTCATTCAAAGATGTGCAGAGTACTTCAACATCAAAAGCACTCCAGCTGCTGCATATGGACTTATTTGGACCAGTCTCACCTCTTAGCTTCAGTGGAAGGAAGTACACACTGGTGATTGTTGATGACTATACAAGATTCACTTGGGTAGTGTTCCTGTTCAAGAAGAATGAGACTATGGTCAAGATGTTGGAGTTGTTCAAGAGGATTCAGAAGGAGCTGGACCTCAGCATAGTCAGAATCATAAGTGATAAAGGTACTGAGTTTCTTAACTCTGTTGTTTCTGACTATTGCAGGGATAATGGTATTCAGCATGAGACATCAGCTGCCAGAACACCTCAGCAGAATGGGTTAGCTGAGAGGAGAAACATAACCCTCAAGGAGCGAGCAAGGACTATGTTAGCTGAATATCAGACTCCTCAAAGGTTTTGGGCAGAAGCCATCAACACTGCTTGCTTCATCCAAAATAGGTGTCTACCAGTCAAGAGACATGGGAAGACTCCTTATGAATTGTACAAGGGTAAAACTCCTAACCTTTCCTCTGTCCATATTTTTGGGTGTAGGTGTTTCATCCATGACAATGGAAAGACTAAGTTAAAGACTTTTGATGCTAAGGTTGCTGAAGGAATATTCTTAGGATATTTTGGAAGTAGCAAAGCCTATAGAGTCTTTAATAAAGTTTCTCTCTGTGTGGAGGAGACACCCCATGTTGTATTTGATGAATCTTTTCGTGAGTACAGCAAGGAGAAGCTAGCAGATGAGGTGGATCAGCTGAATCTGTCAGACAAGCCAGATCTGATTAAGGTAGTGGTACCTAGGACAGAATCAGACTCAGATTCAAATGATGAGCCCAAATCAGCTGATAAGCCCTCATCAGCATAAGATGATGGCACATTGACTCCTGACACTAACCAAGGGGGAATATCAGACAAAACCCAAGAGGAGCAGACTATGGCACCTCAAAGGGGCAAGAAGACATTGTCTGATTTCCCAGCTGAACAGATTCTAGGAGATCCAAGTGTAGGTGTTCAGACCAGAAGAAAGCTAAACTTGGGTGCTCAATTCAGCTGTTATGTGTCCCTGATAGAACCCAAGAACATCCATGAAGCTCTTGAAGACCCAAAATGGATTGTAGCTATGCAAGAGGAGCTAAATCAGTTTGCAAGACAAGAAGTTTGGACTCTAGTGGAGAGGCCCAAACATCAGAAGGTCATAAGCACTAAGTGGGTATTTAAGAACAAAAAGGATGAAAATGATGTAGTGGTTAGAAACAAGGCAAGGCTAGTAGCCCAGGGGTATTCACAGTCAGAGGGGATTGACTATGATGAGACATTTGCTCCTGTGGCAAGACTAGAAGCCATCGGATTGTTTCTGGCTTATGCTATTTTCAAAGGGTTCAAGGTATATCAGATGGATGTCAAGTCAGCTTTTCTGAATGGAATCCTGGCAGAAGAGGTTTATGTGGAACAACCACCAGGATTTGAGATTGGGAAAAAGGTTTATAGGTTGCAAAAGGCTATATATGGACTAAAGCAGGCACCTAGAGCCTGGTATGATACTCTATCACAGTTCCTACTGGATAGTAGATTCAGTAAAGGAAAGATAGATAAAACCTTGTTCAGAAAGGAAGATGGAGATGATATCCTCTTAGTGCAGATCTATGTGGATGATATAATCTTCGGCTCTCCCAACAAGCAGATGTGTGATCAGTTTAGCAAGCTGATGACTAACAAGTTCAAAATGTCCATGATGGGGGAGATGACTTATTTCCTTGGACTGCAGGTGAAGCAGATGTCCAATGGAAGTTTCATTAGCCAAGCTAAGTATGCCAAGAATTTGATAGAAAAGTTTGGAGTCAGTAACGGCCGAGAAGCTAAGATTCCAATGATGGCAAACTTTAGCATGGATCCAGATGACGCTGGTGAGAAAGTGGATCAGACACAATATAGAGGACTTATTGGTTCTCTGCTGTATCTCACTGCCAGCAGACCTGATATCAGCTTTGCAGTAGGGGTGTGTGCAAGGTTTCAGGCAAATCCTAAGAAATCTCATCTTGAAGCAGCAAAGAAGATTGTTAAGTATTTGAAGGGTACTTACAATCTAGGCCTCTGGTACCCAGCTGATGATAACTTTCAGCTGAGTGGGTACTCAGACTCTGACTATGGAGGGTGCAAGATTGATAGGAAATCAACCTCTGGCACATGTCAGTTTCTGGGAAGTAAGCTGATATCTTGGTTCTCCAAGAAGCAGACCTCAGTAGCTACTTCTACAACAGAGGCAGAGTACATGGCTGCTGGTAGCTGCTATTCTCAGCTGCTCTGGATCAGACAACAGCTGAGGGACTACTATGTGATTACAGAAGAGATACCCTTCTTCTGTGATTGCACAAGTGCAATAGCCATTACTCAGAATCCAGTTCTCCATACTAGATGCAAGCATGTGGACATAAGACATCATTTTCTTCGAGATCATGCTGAGAAGGGAGATATCAGGATGGAGAAGATTCATATGGAGAAGCAGAGAGCAGATGTGCTTACCAAACATTTAGCAGAGGTAAGATTCAGAGAATTAGTAGCAGAGTTAGGAATGATAGATGGAGGAGCAGTTCTATAGGAAGGAAGTTTTTGGGAATTGGGTAGTCAGCTGGTATCAAGCTGAGGACTATTCTGCTGAAGTAATCAGCTGATCCTCACATCAGCTGATCTGGTATGTCTTCTTATTTCTTTTCTTTTCTCTATCTTGTTATGTTTAACTTGATACAGGGATAAGTTATGAAAGTCAGACAAGACCACCTTGCTTCAGCTGGTCCATGTCAGCTGACATTAAAGACCCAGATGAGCAGAGAAGATTTTCATGAAGATGATTCTTATCAGCTGACCTGCCACGTCAGATTCTCGATAAGTATTTTTTTTATAGTCTTCATGTCGGTTTTAAAATTTCTTTTTCATATAAAATCTTTCCAAAAATTAATAAATCCCGTATTTCTAAAATTAATTTTAGAAAATTGACAATCAAATCTTTTCTCTTACAAAAAATCGGGGATTTATTACCTTTTTCAAAATAAGGTGTCAGTTGTAATTAATTTATAACCGCCTAAATTTTCTCAAAAAGCGCTTTCATCATTACCTTTTTCAAAAAGGCGAATCTTTTGGGAGGTCAAAACCTTTCGAAACCCTGACACCCACGCATCACCTCCAAAATTCTCAAAGGTCATCTATTTTGGACCTTTGATTTGTGTGATGCAAAATACAAATCTACGAACAAAATTGATCGTTTTTAATTTTGGAAAAACTGCTCTTCTTACTCGATCCCTATATATACCCCTTTAACTTCTTTCTGAAAACCTTCTGCTCCTAAATCTTTCTTCTCGTAGTATTCCTGCATATTATTCTCTGTGCACTTAATCTCTGTTTTGAAGGTATGGCGTCCAAGGCTATGCAAAAATTGTTTAAAGAAAAGATGTACGCAGAGATGTGTGTCGATTTCGACACGACTAGGGTTCCAGAAATTAGAGAAATCCTAAACCTGCTTCAACATCACAATCTCCGAACCTTCATCTCCATGACCCCCCCAGACCATAAAACCCTAAACTTCTATGCCTTTCAATTCCTTCTCAAGACCCAGTTTAGTTCAAACTCCGTAGGCTCCTTGGTTGATGGAAAAGTTGTGGTTATCTCCAAGGATGTGGCTGAAAATCTTTTTGGCCTATCCTCCGCTGGTGTCCAACCACACAAATACAAAGAAGCCGACTACCTGGACACCTTCAAGATTATGGCCAGGAAGAGTCATAGGGATACCACCACAAACCTGAAGAAGTCTATGTTGAGCAGACGGTTCCGGTTTTTGATGGATATGGTGACCAAGGTCATCTTGGCGGAACAGGGAAGTTTGGACGCCATTACCAAACTTCGCCTGAGCGTGGCCCGCACGATTCTTGACGGGGTGCAAGCAGGCTGGGTAAGTCTGCTATGGTTCCGCCTGGAACAGGAGTCAAAGAGGTGTGTTGCGAAGGAGGTGGCTGGACAACAGGTTTATAGTTTCAAATCAAAGTGTTCCATGGCTACCAAGATTACTATAATCTTGGATCATTTGCTGCCCCAACACAAGTGGGATGATGATTGGGTTGTTGAGTACAACCACACCAAGTTTCTGAGGGGAAGCAACTTGGATGTCATTGGGCCAGCTGACTCAGATTCTAAAGCTGATCCAGTAGCTGCTGCCCCTGGTCCTTCTGCTGGAAAGAAGCAGAAGAGGAAGGCTTCAAAGCCTGCTGGAGGAGGGAGGAAGAAGAAATCAAAGATAGACTCTACTCCTATTCAAAGGAAGCTCTCCTTTGATTCTGATGCAGAAGATGATACTGCTGTGCTGAGCAGTCTGAAGAAAAAGAAATCTTCAGCAGAGAGGGCTACTCTGCTGGTTGATGAGTCTTCTGATGAAGATGAAGAGCAGGCCGTAGAGGAGTCAGCTGAAAAAGATGATTCAGATGAGGATTCTGCCTCTGGCTCTGATGGAGGGTAAGAAGAGTCAGAAGAGAGGGAATCAGCTGAGCCTTCGGTTGCTGAGACAGAGGTTCTACATTCCTCTGAAGATGCTCCATCAGCAGATACACCATTAGCTGCCTCACCCATCAGGTCAGCTCAATCAACTCCCTTTTCTTATCCTTCCCAACACTCCACACCCCCAGCCGATCCTTCACCCTCAAAAATTCCAATTGGCAATGAACCAGAGGAGATAGCTACCTCTGGTGAGCCTTCAGCTATTCCCAAACCCTCTCACCCTGAACCCATTATTCTTGAAAACCCCAACTCCCCCACAGAAATGGCCAAACAAGCACGCATATCTCACCATCGTTCAAAAGGGCCTCTTGAACGAGGGATGATCATAACCGCCCTAGCCCACATCCCTTTACATCCAAGAACTTAACCCTTACCCTGCCTATCAAGACATACTTGCTGATGGTCTTGCCTGGGCACAAGCAAGAGAAGGGCCAGTTACCTTCTTTCTGGCTCTGATAAAGGAGATGAGGGAAGCTGCATTTACTGAATGGGAGGAAATTCTGATGGATGCTTTGGAGGTTAAGGCACCATCCCAGCTGACATCCCCTGAAGGGTTGAGGAAGGTTGCCCGTGCGTTATTGCTCAAGGATGGGGTTGCACTGGATTGTCCGGAAATTGCTGAGTCTGAGTTCATCCCTCCAGCAGCAAACTTTGAGATCACCTCAGCTGATCAGGTAACCCCTTCTATTTTGGGTCAACTGAAAGATTATTTTGATGATCATATCAGGGAGATCAAAGCCACTCTTTTGGCTGCCAAGTCTGCTGCCCCCTCTCTGATTTAAAAGCAAGTTCATCAAGTTCTACTGGATCATCGAAATAAGTTGAAAGAAGCTATGGAGGAAAGCTTGTATGCTACCAGGATAGAATTCTTCCAAACTCTACAGCACTTCAAGTCAACAGCCAGGGCTTTTACTGATGATGCTTCTGCTTCTCTCGCTGCTGAATCTGAGAGATTCAGACTGGTCTCTGAACGGTTGGAAGGGCAAATTGCTGAATGCAAAAATAGTCAGGAGGACCTTAAGGCCATTGTGGATAACCTTCCTACTTCTCTACCCTCTACTTCGATGATTGATGATATCAAAAAGGGGGAAGAGAAGAACTTAGCTGCTATTGCTGCTCTGCAATCTGAGATTGCCGCTCTGAGAACTCTACTGGTAGATAATCATGGTGTTCTGTCTGCTAGGGTAGAAAATGTTGAAGATTATATCAACACCAGAAAGATTGCAGCCCAGAAGACTCAGGAGCTGAGAGATCAAAAGATAGCTGAGGCCCTGCAGAGGCAAGAAGTGGTTGCTGAGGAGAGAAAGCAGAAGAAAAGGATTATGAATGCTGAATTAGACGAGAAGCTGGCTAAGGAGTTGCAGCTAGCTGAAAAAGAAACTCCAGAAGAGAGGAGGAAGAGGCAAGAAAGAGAAATGAATGATGAGCTTGAGAGATGATATCAGAGGAAGCTGAAGAAGCAAGGGAAGGCAGTCTCTCAGGGTAGCAGGACTAGAAGTGGAAAATACATTCGAGATCCAAATGAGCCTTTGATTGACGGGCCAATTGATATGTTTTACAATCAATTGTCTAATGAGCTGGTGGATCTTTGGAAAACCATTAACGCTAAGACCATGATCCACTTCTACGTTCTCAGAGGAGAAGATACCCGAGGAGAAAGAGAGAAGAATGCTGAGTTCAGAGACTGGTTGAAGGAGACCTTCCCGAAATTCTTCAGAGCTATTACAGATGAAGTGCTTAAGGTAGAAGTTCAGCCAGAGTTGCCTGAGATGGAGTATCTTCCAACCCCAACTAATGAGAGTGGGAAGATAGATTGGGTAGAAATCGGGAAGTATTGGTTGCAGATTACTCAACTCTTTTCTCAACTTTCTGACAACTCTCTGCTAGCTCTGAAGGAGATAGAGAAGAGATTCCTTGACTGGATGCAAGTTCCTCTCAGCAGCAGAAGACCTCTCCTTATGTAATAGTCCAGCTGAGTCAGCTGAGGTTTAGGTACTTTCTTTCTGACTGTACTCTCTCTTTTGATTTAATAAAGCTTTATGATTCCAGATAACTTCTTTTTGTCAGCTGCACTTTTATTCTGTCTAAAGACCTTATTTAAAGATCATCTTTTCTGTCCTATGATGATCTTAATTTTGATTGAATATGCTTATCTGTTGAGATCAGCTGAGTTGGTTTTGATATCATCAAAAAGGGGGAACTTGTTAGGATATCTGTGTTAGATGTTTTGATGATATAATAAACCAATCAGTTTGTAATAGGACCAGCTGAACCTGTTAGTCAGCTGATGAGTAGTTAGGATTAGATAGGTTCGAGTGAGGGGGAATCTACCTTGCTGCCTAGAAGATCCGAAGCTATCATAGAGAAGAAGACCAGCTGAGACCTTGAGGACTTAGCCGATTTTAGAAGACAGAAGATTTAAGCAGCTGACACTGGAGTATCAAGAGTAGATCATCAGAGGAGTTAACATCAACTGATATCAGAAGAGTCAGATCAGTTGATATCAGAAGAGACAGATCAGCTGACATCAGAAGATCAGCTGATCAGCTGAGAGCACGTCGCAGACAAGACAAAGACCATGGATAAAAGACATATTCAGACGAAGTCAAGAAGACCAGTTGAGGTGCACACCAGCAGACTTGCACATCAGCTGAGGTCTAAGTATCAGCAGACTGGTACACCAGATGAGGAGACAGATCAGCTGAGGTCTTGTGCTCGGCCCAGATTTTTCAGAATCATTTTTAAGGGTTGACTTGCGACATAGAAGGAAGATTCCCAGAATAGAAGATCAATCAATCAAGGGGACAAACTTGATTGATTGAAGATCGCGAAGATTGATGGGAATCAAGATGGAGATTCAATCAATCACAATGATTGATTGAATACGAGATTATAGGATCTCAGATTTCTATTCCATTACAACGGCTAGTTATTTGACCCTATAAATTAGAGTAACAGTGATAATTTCAGCATCGGATTTTACACGCATATTAAGTTAGCCGAAACTCTGTCAGAATTATCACTTGCACTCAAAAACCCATTCATACTTATTATTTGTAAAAGCTTTGTAGAAGCTGTGAGAAGTCAATTGCGTTTGTAGCATTGACAAGATTGTAAGAGAGTAGTACTCTCGAACTGTGTAAGTGAGCAAGTAAGTGAGTTAGTGGAGAGCCCCTCAAGTCCAAGTTGGATTGAGGAGAGTGGATGTAGGACAGTTGGTCCGAACCACTATAAATCCTTTGTTTCTTATCGTATTTCTTTCTGCTCTTAATTTGTGCACACCACCTAAAACTGATTTTCATTAAAAACGTTTCCGCACTATTCACCGCGCACTACTTTCAAATTAAGAATACTTCAAGTGGTCTGCTGGTTTTCTGAATAATCCAAATAATTTGAAAAAGAATTTTTGAATCCTTACAAGTCTATTCAACCCCCCCTTCTAGACTTGTTCAAAGGTATTCTTCCCTTAAACCTGCCTTTGGGACCAACAGCTACACTAATTATGCTTAAGGGTCTTCATTATCTTCAAATAATCTCTGACTTGTACTTCCTCTTCAAACGGTTTTTTCGGCTGTAGAATCTTCAACATTGCAGCTGTAGAGTCCTGTCAATAAGAAAAATCGGCTGTTGAGAAACCTTACAGCTGTAGGGTCTTGTCTGGCTATAGAGTGATCAAATATACAGCTACAGACTTCACTTACAACAATAAATTTCCAACACCAATTTCCTTAGCACAAGTGTTAGATCAAATTACACAATTAAACACATTGTTTTGCACACATGAAAATCTAAACCAAGGTACTTAACAATTTCCACCTATTTTGATGTTGACAAAACAACAACAAGACAAACAAAAACAAACAACGGAGACAATAAGATATTGTCTACAAGAACAAAACAAGAACAATACAAAGCAGAACAAAGCAAAGAAACAGAAGAAAAAGCTGCAATAAAATAAATAAGGGTTCAAGATACAACTTACAGTAGATAATTAGACTAAAAACTAAAAAGTTTTAGTGTCTAATCTAGAACAAAGTCTTCATCTTCTTCTGTGCTTGGGATTAGCATCATCCTCATCAGATTCATCTTGGGGCTTTAGGATTCCTTGCTCTACCAGCTTCATGTTCTTCTCATCCTCTTTAAAGTATTTCTTCAACATCATGAACTCATAGGCTTCAAATTCTTCTTCTTCCTTCTTTGATTTGAACAACCTTTTAGGCAATGAATTTCTCTTGATCTTCCCACCAAGGAGGAGAGAATTGTCTCCTTTGTACAAGGATCCATCAGCCTTCAAGTCCTTGAACTTCTGAAATCTGTCCTTCTTGAGTTTAATCTTCTTGATAACTATATGCCTATTGCATATACTCAAGAATTCTTCCCATAGAATGTCAAACTCAGTCTTCATTTCCTTTTCTTTCTCAATCTGTTCTTCAGCAAGTATCATGCTCAATGGTTGAACATCCAGGGGTTGAGCAGTGACAACAACTGTAGATTCTTCAAATTCTTTCTTTCTTTGCTTCTCTTTCTCTTCTTTCTCTTTCTTCCTTTCTCTTGATTCTTTCACAGTTTGTTCCCAATAACAAAGAGGTTTTTGAGATGTATGAGCTGTAGGTTTCTTTTGAGCTATAGATTTAGGGAGCTTTATGATATTGCTTCCTTTAGAGCTTCCCTTCATTTGTTCAGGCATTGTTCTCTCTTCTGACTGATCTCCAAGTCTCATGGACCAATCTTTTGATTTGGCAGCTTCAAATTCCTTTGCAAAAGATTTTCCTATGTCCTTCACATTTTCCAAAATATTTTCAGTGACCTTGTCTCCTTCTTTGATTTCTTTCTCAATCTTGCTTTCCCCCTTTTTGCCAACATAAATATGTGACAAAATGGAGTTAAGCTTGCTCATAAGATCAATCTTCAAATTCTCATTTCCTTTTATCATTTTGGTCATCTCATTCTTCATACTCTTCACTTCGATCTTCAAATTGAAAGAATCATCTTTCATCAGGTTGATATCTGACTGTAGAGTAGTAATTTCTCTTGTCTTCTGATTGATATCCTTCCTTATCAATTCATTCTGAGCCAGTAAGCTGTCTACAACAGCTTTGAAATTCTTTTCAAGAGTTTTCTTTTATTCCAGGCTTTTCTCTTTAAACTTCTTCACTAAGTCTTCCATACCTTTCTACACATTCTGAGAAATGATAGTATGAGGTACTCTCTTGACTTGCTTTAGGATCTCTGCTTCAATTCCTTTCAGTGATTCCTCCAAATTCTTCAGTTGGGATACAACTTCTTTGGGTGTCATTTGAGGATTTGTATCACTATCCTCTTCTTCAGAATCTACTTCTCTTATCACCAACTCTTTTCCCTTTGTGACTTTCTGAGCTTTAGAAGGCACTAACTCTACAGGTTTAGAGTCTTCAGTGGTAGCCTTCCTCTTTCTAGGAGTCATAACCACTTTTATCTTGTCTGTAGAGAAGTCAGCAATATAATCATCCATATTTTCTATGTTTTCTCTCTCAAGTGCTGAATAACTCTGCAGGGGAGGAGTTCCATGCCTATATATTTCTTCTAAAGTGAACATGGCAGGAGGAGGTTGGTTAAAAATGCTTGTAATGGGGTTTGACATATCCTTAGCACTTACATCAATCTCCTTAGAGGTGTCTTCAACTATCTGTTCATCAGCTTGAGAATCTAAATTTGATTGATCAACGGTTTGCACAATCTTAGCTTGAGCACCACCCATTGGTGCATCATCATCACCACCTTCATCATCATCTGGCTTGTGCTCAGGCTCTTTGCAGGGTGAATCAACTTTCCTTGTCTCTTTTTCCTTCTCTGATTCAGTTTCATCTGGATTTTCTTTATCAACATTTACAGGATCTGCAGCACTAGCACCTGCAGACTCCAATTGAATAGCTTCCTTAGCCAAAATAGTTAAGCCCTCAACTTCAACTACTTGGTGACTACTTCACCAGTTCTTTGTGGCATCTCCTCTTCACTTTCTGAGCTCACAACTTCAAACTCAGTTTCTAGAAATTCAACTTCTGGATCTTTCTCAGAAATAATTGCAACTCTCAAAGCTGCAGCTGCTGACTTGGTGATTTTCTGTTTTGCAGACTCTTCAGCAAAAATCTGCTTTCCCTTTCCTTTATTCTTCCTTACTTTCTGAGCAATGAAATCATCCAGAAAGTTGGGTTTCATTAATTCATTCACATCACTGCAATTTGTCCAGTTAACAACCCACTGGAACAAATTTCTTTCCTCAACTGTCAATTTGTCCAACTCTTCTCTGACAATCTTCCAATCATCAAATCTCTGCCTCTTTTCCTCAAATCCTTCTACCCTCTCAACTGGAACAACAGGAAGTTGTTCAGTTTCAGGTTCAGGTTCAGCAATATGTTCCTCAGCAACTTGTTCCTCAGACTGTACAATTGGCAAGTCTACAGCTATAGACTTGTCAACATTCTCAACTGTAACTTTCTTTGAATGAAATTTCTTCTGTCTCTTTTCTCTATCAACTTCATCTTAAGAATCAGTTGGTTCATCCACCAAAAGCTTTCTCCTTACACTTTTCTTCTTCTTCCCTGTGATTCTATGAACCAATATAGGCTGTCCTTCATGACCATTGAACAAGGAAAAGTCCAAAGCATTTGTTTTTCCCAGCCTTTACTACATCATTGCCAATATTTCTAAGTAGCAATTCTCCTATATCAATCTTAATCTCTTTAACAAAAGCAATCATAAGATCCCACATAAGAATAGTGCCAGTATCATGAACACCAGTTCTACATAATAAACATTTATCTATAGCTTCATGTAAATAAACGTACTCAACTACAAGGTCAGTTTTCTTGAAAGTCCTCTTCCACTTCTTATGAAATGGCTTCTTTGCAGTAAATCTCTTCCAGTACTTCTCATCTTCATCAGCAAAATTGAGGTTATCATGCGCATCACCTCCAATCCTAAGATGTAGAGCTCTGCAAATATCACCAGTTGTGATATTAACATTCCTTTCTTGCAGCTTCACTGATAATGTCTTTCTTTCCACGTTGGCTTCTGCATTTTGATAAAACTCAGGCACAATCCTATCATCATAAGCTCCAGGGTTGTGGGTAAGAAAAAAATGAATACCTTGATTCACAATGTGCTTGACAACATCTTCCATAGCATCATTGGGATGCTTCTTCAGTAACTCGTCAAACTCGAAAAGAGCTCCGAAAATAACTTTCACTGTCATGGCGTTTGGTTTCAGAGAGTGAGGGATGGAGAGTGTTTCAGGTTTCAAGGGGTTCGAATGTTAAAGTGAGATATAAAAAGGATGAAGGGTCCTTTAAATGCCTTTCCTTAAACAATCATTTAAGAACATGGGTATAACGGTCTTTGACCTAAAATTTATGAGTTTTGAAATTTTGAGCCAAAACATATAATTAAGTTTGTCCAAAATCTAACTCACATAGAATTTAATTCTATTTAAAATGTTACATGTACTCACACATTTTATTAATTAAAATGCTGAATAAATCCTAAATGTATGTCACTTTAGTACAAACGTTTCTGAATTTGTAGTGCTCCATTTAATTTTCAGAATTGTACAAAGTACTGTAAAGTCCCTAAGTTTGCAGTTGACAATCTTAGAATTTGGAAATCTGTAGTTGGTAAGGAATTTACAGTTCAGAACTAAGTCTACAGCTGTAGAGTTAGCAACTCTGCAGTTGAGTGACTTTGCAGTTGCAATTTTCCTTTTCACTGAGTTTTCAATTTTCTAGGTTTGTCTTTGCAATTTAGTGATTTTCACATAGTCTTCTTACAATTCTAACATTCCCAAATTTCCTCTCAAGATTGAAAATCTTGATTCACACAAAGGTTTAGTGAAAATATCAGCAACATTCAAATCTGTATGAATCTTTGTCAATTTCACATCCTTTCTTTAAACATGATCTCTTATGAAATGATGCCTTACATCTATGTGTTTTGATCTAGAGTGTAAAACTAGATTCTGTATTAGCAATAGCACTTGTATTATCACAAAATATAGTTGGTTCTCTTGCATCAATCCCATAGTCTTGTAATTGATATTGCATCCATAAGATCTGTGCACAACAACTTCCAGCAGCAATGTATTCTGCCTCAGCTGTAGAAAGGGCAATAGAATTTTGCTTTTTACTGTGCCATGCCACCAACCTTTCACCTAAGAATTGACAAATCCCACTAGTACTCTTTCTATCAATCTTGCAGCCTGCAAAATCTGAGTCAGTGTACCCAATGGGTTCAATTCCTCCTTCTTTAGGATACCATAATCCTAGATTTTGTGTGGATTTGACACATTTAGTGATCTTCTTTACAGCATTTAAGTGTGATACCTTAGGATTCACTTGGAATCTATCACATACACCTACTGCAAACATCATATCAGGTCTGCTAGCTGTAAGGTATAGCAATGATCTAATTAGCCTCCTATATTTGGTTTTATCAACACTTTTGCCATTCTCATCTTTGTCAAGACTCACAGAAGGTGTCATAGATATATTGGTAGGCCTAGAACTGTCCATTCCAAATATTTTGATAAGCTCTTGAGTGTATTTAGCTTGATTGATGAAAATTCCATCTCTCATTTGCTTAACTTGAAATCCCAAAAAGAAATTCAGATTTCCCATCATGCTCATTTCAAATTTCTCAGTCATGAGCTTAGAGAACTTTTTGCGTAATTCTTCATTGGTTGAGCCAAAGATTATATCATCAACATAGATTTGGACAAGCAAAATATCATTTCCATGTTGTAATCTGAATAAGGTCTTGTCAACCATACCCTTTTTTAATCCATTTTTGATTAGATGATCACATAGGGTATCATATCATGCTTTTACTGCTTGCTTAAGTCCATAAAGGGCTTTTCTAAGCTTTTAAACCATGTCTTCAGCTGTAGATTCCTCAAATCCTTGTGGTTGTTCAACATACACTTCTTCTGTCAGTAAACCATTTGATAGACTGTAAAGTTCATATGTGCAACATGGGGGCTAGAAATATTCTTATAGCTTCTAATCTTGCAACTGGGGCAAATGATTCATCAAAATCTATGCCTTCAGATTAACAATAGCCTTGAGCAACTAGCCTTGCTTTATTTCTGGTCACAATTCCATCTTCATCAAGTTTATTCTTGAACAACCACCTAGTTCCAATCACTTTGTGATTCCTAGGTCTTGGAACAAGTTCCCATACTTGATTTCTCTCAAAAACATTCAATTCTTCTTGCATTGCAATAATCCAATTGACATCTTGCAGTGCTTCATGAATATCAGTAGGTACTGCAGATTAAAGAAATGTAGCAAACATTGCCTCACGGACTTGTTTTCTGGTCTTTACAACATCTGATGGGTTTCCAATTACATGCTCAGGGGGGTGATCTTTCAACCAAATCAAATCTGACACAGGTTCTAATCTTTGATCATTGTTCTCTATAGCTGTAGATTCACCTACTGCAGACTCATCAGGTCCTTTTATTGGTGTTTCTACTTTTGTTTGAAGATTCTCATAGACTAGATCTTCAACATTTTCTAGAGGTGGTAACTCAACAAATACAGTGCCAAAGCCTTTGTTGGTCAAATCTACAGGAGTTTTGATCTCAACATACTACTGTTGACTTGTGACTGTAGAGTTGTCCTCTTTAGAATCTTCAATAACTTCTTCAGGGGAGCTATGTTCATAAAAAACAACATGATGTGACTCTTCCACAATGATTAATCTCTTGTTATACACTCTGAATGCTTTGCTTACATTAGAATAACCTAGAAAGATACCTTCATCTGACTTTGAATCAAAAGTTTTGAGGTGTTCTTTCCCATTATTCAATATGAAGCATTTACATCCAAAGATGTGTAGATAAGAGATATTGGGAGTCCTTCCTTTCCATAACTCATATGGAGTCTTCTTATGATCCTTAAAAATTAAGCATCTATTTTGAGTATAGCATGCAGTGCTTGTTGCTTCTGCCCAAAATTTCTAAGGCAACTTTGCTTCAACAATCATTGTTCTGGCAGCTTCCTTGAGTGTTCTATTTTTCCTTTTTGCAACTCCATTCTGCTGTGGGGTTCTAGCTGCAGAGTATTCTTGCATTATGCCATATAGTGAACAATACTCTTCAATGATTTGATTTGTGAATTCTATTCCTCTATCTGATCTGATCTGCACAATCTTCAAATTCTTTTTATTCTGAATCCTTCTGAATAATTCTGGTAACCGCTGTAGAGTTTCACTCTTCTTTCGTAGAAACACAGTCCAAGAAAATCTTGAGTAATCATCTACTACAACCAAAGTATACTTCTTCCCACTTATACTTACTGGTTCTATGGGTCCAAAAAGATCCATATGTAGTAATTCAAGTGTTCTTGAAGTGTTTGGGTGTGTCTTGCTTTTGAAATTCTTCTTGATTTGTTTCCCTTTGACACAAGCATCACATAAGTGTTCCTTCCTGAACTTAGTGTTTGGCAAACCTCTTACAAGTTTGTTATTCACAAGTTCATTCATGGTTTTGAAGTTTATGTGATTCATTCTTTTGTGCCATAGCCAATTAACTTCATTGGAACTATTGGCTAGAAAACAGGTAGTTTCAGCTGTAGAGTTCCACTCTACAATGTAAATATTCCCTTTTCTAGTTCCTGTCAGTTTAGTCGTTTGAGATTCAACATCTTTAACTATGCAAGTGTCATGTGTAAAGTCTATAGTGTAGCCTTTGTCACAAAATTGACTTACATTAAGCAAGTTATTCTTTAAACCATCTACCAAGTAAACATCATTGATCTGAACTTTTCCTTTGAGTAGACATCCTGATCCTTTAGCTGTTCCACTAGCATTATCACCAAAAACAACCTTAGGACCTATGTGTTCTTTCACATTTTGTGGCAAACTTCTATGTCCAGTCATATGTCTTGCACAACCACTGTCTATGTACCAAATCTCTCTTTTGGTGGTTGTAACATGTCCCTGCAAAATAAAATAAATTATTTAGAAATCCAATGCTTTGGATTTCTTCCAGTGTTACTCTTTTCAATCCAAGCCTTTTTAGGAGCTGTAGAGTTGATAATTCTACAGTTCTTGCTTGACCCTCCTCTTTGAGTGCTTGAAGTGGGAGACATATCTGACATATTTCCATTCCAGAATCTATCAAAATTGAGTCTTCTTTCCATATCCAATCTATGAAAGACTTCTTCTTCTGACTGTATATTTGATTCTGCAGTTGGTTCCAAAATCATGTTTTGCAACATGTTTGAAACATCTTCTTCAGTATCATTCATCATTTCCTTGATCTTCTATTGTCTTTTTGGTGACAATTCTTTGAATGAATTCAAGAATTTCAAATCTTCTAGCTGTAGGGTTGAATTTACAGCTTCTTCAGGGGTTGTTTCTTTGATGAACTTTCTTTCAGGTCTTGGAATTGACTTTTGCAAGTATTTCATCCAGACACAAGGATTATATCCTATTCCAGTCATTTCCTTTGAGTGTCTTTGCTCAGACAACATCTTCTTCAACTGTTTGGATGACTTTCCAAAACAATCTAACTTCTTTTGATAATATGCGTTGCTTTCTTCAAGCTCAGCTATCATAAGTTCTTGAGTTCTGATTGTTTCCTACAATTCAGCACAGTCTGCAGCTCTACAACTTGCTTCATTAAAAAGTTCTTCATTGTCATTTTTCAGACAACTGTAACCTTCTTTCAGTTCTTGTAGAATCTGCAGTTGTTGTTCAGCATCCTCTACACCATCTAACAAAGCTTTGACATGTTCCCTTACAATATGATTATCTCTTCTAAGATCTTCATTTTCTTCTTGTTGTCTTTGGATTGCACTTACCATGACACTAGAAGAATCCTTTTCTGTAATATAACTTGATAATGATGAGCATGCCTCTTCATCTTTAGCCATAAGACAGATCAGGGCTTCTTCATCTGAATCTGTAGAGTCAGAGTCTTCTAAATCTGTAGTTGACTTTTTAGAAGAAGAGGGACAGTCGTCCTGGTTTTTATCAAAATTAGAAAGTAGTGCTCTAATTCTCTCATTGTCAAACTTTTTCTTTCTATCTTTCCTGATTCTCTTTTCTTCATCTGTGTACTTCTCAGCTTTGGGGTATAGACAATCCTTGATGTAATGTCCAGGTTTTCTGCAGTTATAGTACAAATAAGTTGAGTTAGGTGCTGTAGATTTCACCTTACCATCTTCCTTTGGTGTGAACTGCTTCTTCTTAGTCCATTTGCCAAACTTTTTGTGCTGCTTTATAAAAAGAGCCAAGTCTTCGTCATCAGAACTTGTAGCTGTAGGGTTGTCAGCCACTAGAGCTGTAACCTTACTGCTGTCAGGTTCTTTTCTTCTACTTTTGTCAAATTCATAAGCCTTCAGGTCTGCGGAGAGTTCAAAGGTGGATATCTTAGATAAATCCTTTGATTCTCTCATAGCAATGACCTTCATGTCCCATTCAGAAGGTAAGCCTCTGAGAACCTTCATGTTCATTTCACTTTGTGAGTAATCTTTACCAAGTGACTCAAACTTTTCAAGAGTTTCACTAGATTTCACTTTGAAGTTCTCACACATTTGAACTGCTATCATGAGTTTGTTTTCCTTGATTTGTTCAGTTCCTTCACAAACCATTTCTAACTTTTCCGATATATCTTTTGCAGTTTTACAGTTTTTGATCTTGCTAAACATAATTTTATCAAGTGAATGATAAATAGTGTTCTTTGCAACATTGTCAAGATTGGAACTTCTCTTGTCATCCTCTGTCCATTCCCTTCTGGGTTTGGAGATGATCTGAGCTAGTCCAGCTGACTGATCAGTTGTAGTATTGACCTTCACAATAGGTATAGGGCCATCCTCTACGATAGACCACATCTCATCATTGATTGCAGACAAATGTTCTTGCATTCTAATTTTCCATTAATCATAGTCCTCAGCAGAGAACATTGGAACCTAGGATTTCACCATCTTGGGAGCCATGCAAGTATGCAGGTGTATTTTTCAAAAACAAAAAGGATCTAGCTAGGTACTGATCAAAGCAATGGCAAGCCAACTGCTCTGATACCACTTGTTGGTCCCTTAAAGTGGTCAAGGTCTAGAGGGGGGGGTGAATAGACCTTGAATCCAAAATCAGATTTTCAAACCTTTTACAAAGAGGGGATTCTAAAACCTTACAGTAGCCTCTTTTAAGTTTAAAATAACAAGTCTATAAGAGTTTTATAAACTGGACCACAAAGGTTATGGCTGTGGACTTATGGAGTCTACAGCTGCAGAGTTCAAAAACTTGCAAAATAAAAATCACTTGTAGACAAAGTATCAGAGGAGTTCTCACACTTAAAAGTGTATTGAGAATACTCTAATGTGTAGGGGAAATAAGTGAGTGTTAATGAAAAACAATATATTACCAAACTTATCAGCTGACTTACATAGAGAAGTCTATAGATGTAGAGTCAGTTTTTCTTTGTGATAACCACAAAGTTTTATGCACTTGGTTTTCAAAAGAATGATGAATGTAACAAATAAATTAAATATTTAGAATAAGAATTTAAATGACAGAAAGTAAATAGACCAAATTTATGGTGGTTCAGTATCTATAAAAAGACCACCTACATCCACTGTTACACCACTCAGGTGCCAAATTCACTAAGATGAGATCACTCAGATCAATACAAGTAGTTCCCCCTTTAGAACTAGGTTCACTCAGATTCCTATTCTAACAAGACATTAAACTACCCTATTCACCCAGAATATAACTCACAAAGAGTTTACAAAATCTCACAAAGAAAAATCTACACAAAGTAGAAAATAAAACAGGTGAGGGAATAACAACAAAATAATATGGATTCTTTCTAAGAAAATCCTAATCAACTATCTTGTGAATCACATAGAATAAAAATAATAAAGCTCTCTCAGAAAATTTGTTGGCTGTAGACTTGCTTAGGCAGAATGCTTGTATGTTCAAGGTTGTTGTTATTGCTTCCTCTGAGGACTTCTTCCATTTATAGATTGAGTGGTGTGACTTATCCGTTGGGAAATTCAAATTTGAAATCCGGATAAAGCTCCTCTCTCTCCATTTGGCATGTGTGAAGTGGTCCTCATCCTTCACACAGGATAGTACTGCTTGTACTATTGTCCTTTTCTTCAGAATTCTGGTTGTCTTGCAACTAATCTCCATTATCCTCAAGAATTAAAGAAATATCCTCCACTTAAGTACATTTTAGTGAGTGCATGAAAGCTACACTAATTGTGCTTAAGGGTCTTCATTATCTTCAAATAATCTCTGACTTGTACTTCCTCTTCAAACGGTTCTTTCAGCTTTAGAATCTTCAACATTGCAGCTGTAGAGTCCTGTCAATAAGAAAAAATGACTGTAGAGAAACCTTACAAATGTAGGGTCTTGTCTGTCACGCCCCAATTTTCAAAAACATTTAATTTCAGCGGAAGTCTTACTTTTAATTAATAGTTTGGAAAATATATCTTTTAGAACGTTCACCCTCATGCTTGGAATAAAATTTCTTTTCGTTTAAAAACCTTTTTGATCTAAAATCAGAGTAATATATTTAAATAAGTAAATCATACATTCAAAATACATAGCTCATTCAATACCATCATAGAAATCATAAGATACCATCTCAAATATAATTAACATAATTCACATGTGAAACTAACTTATTCTAACATCATACAACATATAAGACATCATTGAAATCATGAAATAACTCATAAAAATTTCGTGTACAGCAGCTTGGAAAGTATAATTCGAAAACAGTACCGGGTGTACTAATCAAAACTGGGTGTGTACGAAAATTGCCCACTAACTAATACAAAATCCATTTTCTTTAATACTATAATATTTCCATACAATATAAGACCTCTACACACTTAAATAAATCATACTAAACATCATATAAAAATTTGCCACGAAAATCCCTTTTAGAAACGCATGAAAAGCTCGTAAAATAAAGTTAATGGACTAAAATAAATTTGGAATTTGAAATCGTATTTTCTCCAGGTTTAAAGACCAATTATACTCAATATTTAATGGCCAATAAACTGCCATAATTTTGAAAATAGGCTGGGCATGAAATTGATATTTTTTTAAAACAAGGAATTTAAGGACTAGAATCACATAATGGACTAAAATCAAATCTTCGACTTCTACTACGTATAAACTCACGAAAATTGGTCAACACGCATAACATATCATGGAAATAATTCTGGTAAAGTTTCATAATTTTTGGTGTTGAACTCGATGACTTACTAAGCATGCAAATCTAAGGACTATAACTAATTCTTTAGGACAATTAATCCAATAAAATCCACATACTCATAATCAAATAAATTCGTCCAGCTGCTGGTCATTTAATAAAATGAATTCATCAACTTAACTCCTAAAATTCATGCAATTTAACACATAACCTAATTAATAAAAATACCTCATTAAAATCCATAATAAAGTTCAATGATTCATCAAACCATAGAAATCCTAATTCAATCATCTACGTGTCCATGCACTCGAACGAAATAAAACATGCCAATGTCCCAACTTGTGGAAACACTCATGGTACCGAAAACATAAAGAAATACTTGCAAACATAAA
>JAPKLY010000337.1:386560-431312 GCA_026898435.1 Prunella vulgaris | reverse complement strand
AAAACCTCAAATGACGACTTATAAACTATAACTTGAATCCAATTATGCTGGGCGTTACATTGTCTGGCTGTAGAGTGATCAAATATACAGCTGCAGACTTCACTTACAACTATAAATTTCAAACACCAATTTCCTTAGCACAGGTGTTAGATCAAATTACACAATTAAATACATTGTTTTGCACACATCAAAATCTAAACCAAGGTACTTAACAAGGAGGAATTTAACTCACTGGTTACACTGACTCAGATTTTGCAGGCTGCAAGATTGATAGGAAGAGTACTAGTGGGATTTGTCAATTCCTAGGTGAAAGGTTGGTGGCATGGCACAGTAAAAAGCAAAGTTCTATTGCTCTTTCTACAGCTGAGGTAGAATATATTGCTGCTGGAAGTTGTTGTGCACAGATCTTATGGATGCAATATCAATTACAAGACTATGGGATAGATGCAAGAGAAACAACTATATTCTGTGACAATACAAGTGTTATTGCTATTACACAGAATCCAGTTTTACACTCTAGATCAAAACACATAGATGTAAGACATCATTTCATAAGAGATCATGTTGAAAGAAAGGATGTGAAATTGACAAAGATTCATACTGACTTGAATCTTGCTGATATTTTCACTAAACCTCTATGTGAATCAAGATTTTCAATCTTGAGAGGAAATTTGGGAATGTTAGAATTGTAAGAAGACTCTGTGAAAATCACTAAATTGCTAAGACAAACCTAGAAAATTGAAAATTAGTAAAAAGGAAAATTGCAGCTGCAAAGTCATTCAACTGCAGAGTTGCTAACTCTACAGCTATAGACTTAGCTCTGGACTGGAAATTCCTTACCAACTGCAGATTTTCATATTCTAAAATTATCAACTGCAAACATAGGGAATTTACAGTACTTTGTACAATTCTAAAAATTAAATGGAGCACTACATATTCAGAAACGTTTGTACTAAGTGACAGATATTTTGGATTTATTCAGCATTTTAATTAATAAAATGTTTGAATTTGTATAACATTTTAAATAGAGTTAAATTCCATGTGAGTTATATTTTGGACAAACTTAATTATAAGTTTTGGCTCGGATTTTCAAAACTCTTAAATTTTTAGGTCATAGACCGTTATACCCCTGTTCTTAAATGACTGTTTAAGGAAAGGTATTTAAAGGACCCTTCATCCTTTTTATATCTCACTTTTACATTCGAAGCCCCTGAAATCTTATACACTCCCCATCCCTCACTCTCTGAAACCAAAGGCCATGACAATGAAAGTCATATTTGGAGCTCTTTTCAACTTTGAAGAAATCCAGAAGAAGCACCCCACTGATGCTATGGAAAGTGTTGTTAGACACATAGTGAATCAAGGGATTCATTACTGTCTCACTCACAATCCAGGAGCTTATGATGACAAGATAGTACATGAGTTCTACAGAAATGCTGAAGCTAATGTTGAAAGGAAGACATTGTCGGTAAAGCTACAAGGAAGAAATGTCAATATTACTGCTGGTGATATTTGCAGAGCTTTACACCTGAGGATTGAAAACCTCAATTTTGCTGATGAAAACCTCAATTTTGCTGATGAAGACAAGAAATACTGGAAGAAGTTCACTGCAAAGAAGCCATTTCCTGAAAACTAGAAGAGAACATTCAAGAAACACGACCTTGCAGTTGAGTATGTCTATTTATATGAAGCTATTGATAAATGCTTATTATGTAGAACAGGAGCACATGATACTGGCACTATTCTTATGTGGGATTTAATGATTGCTTTTGATAAAGAGATTAAGATTTATATAGGAGAACTCTTACTTAGGAATATTGGTAATGATGTTGTGAAAGCTGGGAAGAACAAAAGATTTGAATTGTTCTTAAATTATATTCTGAAGGAAGTAGGTTTTTCTCTATTCAATGGTCATGAAGGACAGCCTATATTGGTTCATAGAATAATTGGAAAAGCTAATTTTAAGAGAGGAGCTGTGGATGCTCCTATGGCTCCTAAACCAAAGAAGAGAAAGAAAAACAAGTCTGAAGGAAAAAAACTTACAGTTGTTAGTCCACCAAAACACTATGTGAGGAAGAAGAAGGATGTGAGAAGGAACTGTTGTTAATGGATGAACCTAGTGAATCTGAGGATGAGGTTGATAGAGAGAGAAGGCAGAAGAGACACCATTCTAAGAAAATTACATAAGTAGAAGTTGACAAGTCTACAGCTGTAGACTTGCCAATTGTGCAGCTTGAAGAAGAAATTGTTGAGGAACAAGTTGCTGAACCTGAACCTGAAACTGAACAACTCCCTGTTGTTCCACTTGAGAGTGTAGAAGGCTTTGAGGAAGAGAGGCAGAGATTTGATGATTGGAAAATTGTAAGGGAAGAATTAGACAAGCTTACAGTTGAAGAAAGGAATTTGTTCCAGTGGTTGTTGACTGGACAAATTGCAATAATGTGAATGAGTTGATGAAGCCTAACTTCCTTGATGATTTTATTACTGAGAAAGTAAGGAAGAACAAAGGAAAGGGAAAGCAGGTTGTAGCTGAAGAATCTGCAAAACAGAAAATAACCAAATCAGCAGCTGCAACTTTGAGAGTTGCAATGGGATCTGAGAGAGACCCAGAGGATGAATTCCCTAAAGTTGAATTTGATGTTACTAGCTCAGATAGTGAAGAGGAGCTACCACAAAGAATTGGTGAAGGTAGTCACCAAGTAGTTGAAGTTGAGGGCTTAACTACTTTGGCTGAGGGAGCTATTCCGTTGGAGTCTGTAGGAGCTAGTGCTGCAGATCCAGTAAGTACTGAAGAAACAGCTCTTGAACAGCCTGAGTCTGAGAAAGAAAAGGATGCAGAGAAGGCTGATTCATCATGCAAAGAGCCTAAGGATAAACCAGATTTTGATGAAGGTAGTGATGATGATGCACCAATGGGTGGTGCTCAAGCTCAAGCTCAAGCTCAAGCTAAAACTGTACATATTGAAGCTCAACCTACTGAAGAAGTTCAAGCTTTTGAGCAAATCATTGATGATACTTCAAGGGAAATTGATGAAAAAGTGCTAAGGATATGTCAAACCCTATTACAAGCATTTTCAACCAACCTCCTCCTGCAATGTTCACTCTTGAAGAAATATATAGGCAAGGAACCCCTCCCCTGCAGAGTTATTCAGCATTGGAAAGAGAAAACATGGAAAATATGGATGATTATATAGCTGACTTCTCTACAGATAAGATAGAGGTTGTTATGACTCCTAGCAAGAGGAAGGCTACCACTGAAGACTCTACAGCTGTAGAATTGGTACCTTCTAAAGCTCAAAAGGTTACCAAGGGTAAAGAGTTGGTAATAAGAGAAGGAGATTCTGAAGAAGAGGATAGTGATTCAAATCCACAGATGACACCTAAAGAGGTTGTATCTCAATTGAATAATATGGAGGAATCACTCAAAGGAATTGAAGCAGAGATAATCAAACAAGTAAAGAGAGTTCCTGATGCCATCATATCTCAGAATGTGAAGAAATGAATGGAGGATTTGGTAAACAAGTTTGAAGAGAGAAGCCTGGAAGAAAAGAAAATCTTGAAAAGAATTTCAAAGCTGTAGTAGACAGCTTACTGGCTCAGAATGAATTGGTAAGGAAGGATATCAATCAGAAGACAAGAGAAATTACATCTCTACAGTCACATATCAACTTGATGAAGGAAGATTCTTTTAATTTGAAGAATGAAGTAAAGAGTATGAAGAATGAGATGACCAAGATGATCAATGGAAATGAAATCATGAAGACTGATCGCATGAGCAAGCTCAATACCATTTTGTCACTCATTGATGTTGGCAAAAAGGGGGAAAGCAAGTTTGAGAAAGAGATCAAAGATGGAGACAAGGTCACTAAAAACATTTTAGAAAATGTGAAAGACATAAGAAACTCTTTTGCTATGGAATTTGAAGCTGCCAAATCAAAAGATTGGTCCATGAGACTGGGAGAACAGTCAGAATAAATGACTCAACCAGAACAGATGAAGGGAAGTTCCAAAGGAAGCAAGATCATACAGCTCCCTAAATCTACAGCTCAAAAGAAACCTACAGCTCCTACATCTCAAAAACCTTTTAGGTTATTGGGAACAGACTGTGAAAGAGTCACGGGAAAGGAAGAAGGAGAAGGAAGAAAAAGAAAAAGAAGAGAAAGAGAAGCAAAGAAAAAAGTGTTTGAAGAATCTACAGCTGTTATCACTGCTCAACCTCTGAATGTTCAACCTTTGAGCATGATACCTGCTGAAGAACAAAATGAAGAAGCTGAGAAAGAGAAAACAATGAAAACTGAATTTGACATTCTCTGGGAAGAATTTCTAAGCATATGCAACAGGCATACAGTTATCAAGAGAATCAAGCTCAAGAAGGACACATTTCAGAAGTTTAAGGCTTTGAAGGCTGATGGATCTTTATACAAAGGACATAATGCTCGCCTCCTTGGTGGGAAGATCAAGAGAGATCCATTGCCTAAGAAGTTGTTCAAATCAAAGAAAGAAGAAGAAGAATTTGAGGCTTATGAACTTCAGATGCTGATGAAGTATATTGAAGAGGATGAGAAGAACATGAAGCTAGTAGAGCAAGGAATTCTAAAGCCTCAAGATGAATCTGATGATGAGGATGATGAAGAAGATGATGCTGATCCCAAACACAGAAGAAAATGAAGAAATTATTCTAGATTAGACACTAAAACTTTTTAGTTTTTAGTCTAATTACTTTTTGTAAGTTGTATCTTGAACCCTTTTTATTTATTCAGCTTTCTCCTTCTGTTTCTTGTTTGGTTGATTATCTGTTCTACTCTGTTCTGTTCTTGTTCTGTTCCTTGTAGACAATATCTTATTGTCTTTGCTGCTTGTTTTCTTGATATATTTTGCCAACATCAAAATAGGGGGAAAGTACCTTGGTTTAGATTTTGATGTGTGCAAAACAATGTGTTTAATTGGATAAATTGATCAAACACTTGTGCTAAGGAAATTGGTGTTTGAAATTTATAGTTGTAAGTGAAGTCTGCAGCTGTATACTTGATCATTTTACAGCTAGACATGACCCTACAACTGTAAGGTTTCTCTACAGCCGATTTTTGTATTTACAGGACTCTACAGCTGCAAGGTTGAAGACCCTACAACTGAAAGAACCGTTTGAAGAGATTGTACAAGTCAGAGATGTAATTGAAGATTATGAAGACCCTTGGTAACACCCAGCATAATTGGATTCAAGTTATAGTTTATAAGTTGTCATTTGAGGTTTTAAGGTTAAGTTGCGCATAGGATTAAAAATTGTGTTTTAGTTCATTAAGCTTTTCACGAGCCTTAAGCATTAATTTTTTGATGATTAAGTTAGTAAAGTTGATTTGAGTGTTTGAGAATTAAGATTAAGTTCTTAATAATTCATTTTGGGCTTTAGTATGTGAATTAAAAGTTAGAGAGCCAAATTAAGATATGATCCAATTAAAAATTTAATAAAGGATTAAGAGGATTTGACTTGATTGGTTATTAAGAGTTATGTGACACCCCATTTTTTTTTTTCTAAACTCGATATTCTAGAAACCCGAGTCGTCACTTGGTGACCCAAAAACCCAGCTAAATTTTTTTTAAACAATAATAATAGCAACATTAAAAGATAGCGGAAGCGTACGATAAAAGAAGCAGTGACCATTTTCCAAAACACCCCACAAGATCACGTTAAAGTTTGGCACAAAATAGACAAGCAAAATAAACATCACATAATTTCATCATTGAGGGATATAATAGTGTTCATTTCCTCGACGCACCGATAAGTCTTAACTTAGGTCTAGCATATTAATGGTATCCATCATAATAGTTAAATCCATAATGAAGTGCATATCATGATTAAAACAAACACAAGACACGGGAATTGTATCACTCTTCAACTGGCGCGAGCTCACCTTCATCAGTACCTAAAAAGATTTAAAATATGGGGAAGTGAGATTTGAATTATCAGTGTGGGTGACCCGTACCCTATTGTACAGGTTGACAGTACACAAATAAACAAAATATTTTCATAGCCACAGAGGCTCACCGTTCCAAAATACATCATTTTTAAAAAAGCTTCTTTCTCTTTTCTTTTCCATATACATATATATATAGCCATAAAGGCTCGTCATTCATACATAGCACACGAAGGCTCTCTTTCACCACGGCGCCTAGCCACACAGGCCAGACCATTACACATCATTTGAGATGTTTTAGCACACGAAGGCTCTATTCCACCGCGGTGCCTAGGCACACAGGCCAGACCACTACATGTCATTTTAGACAGTTTAGCACACAAAGGCTGTCTTCCACCATGACACCTAGCCACACAGGCCAGACTATTACACATCATTTGAGAAGGTTTAGCACACGAAGGCTCTATTCTACCGCGACGCCTAGCCACACAGGACAGACCACTACATGTCATTTTAGACACTTTAGCACACAAAGGCTCTCTTCCACCATGGCGCCTAGCCACATAGGCCAGACCATTACACATCATTTAAGATGCTTCGCCCGTGGGCGTTCACATAATAATTGGGTAATAACCGGGGTAATAACCGTAAGAACTCATGTAAACCGAGTAAATCCAGTAAACCAAGTAAACCATGTAAACCGACCCGTATGTCAAAACATTTTATTTTTGCACTTCCTTTTGTAAGTCAGTCCCCCTTTCTTTTCACCCAAAGTTCTCGTCACCGTAGAAGCACTTACACCTAGCATCATTTGTTACACTTCATTTAGTACTTGTACTTATTTAATAAGTCTTTTAGTTAAGGGCTCTTGTTAAGTCTCTTTTAGTACACTTGCATATTTTAGAGGTTTGTTATAAGAGTTTTAGACAAACAAGAACATATGACTCTCAACTTAAAGACAACACTAATCACCATGCATCTACCTACTACATGCATTCACATACCCATACATGCACATAATATACACATTCAAATAACATCATTCAAGGCTTTTAGACTTTAGTTTTTCTAAAGAAAAACATTTACTTAACTCCTAACATGAAAATAATACATACACATCAACATTTAATTTGTGCAGTTTGTATGTTGGGGCTGCACTTACAACTACTTTGAGCATTTTCTAAAAATACCAAAACACATTCACAACTCATGAAATTTTTACAGAAGATACCTCTTGAAGTGTAGAACACATAAAAAAATTTGTCCCAAGAGGTTTGACTCACGGAAAAGGTCAGTTTGAGTCATTCTAGAAAGTTGGTAAGTAGGCTTTTTAGCCTTTCCAGTGAGTTTTCACCAGTGTACCACCCACCAAATAATTTTTTAAATATATTTTGGCTGGTCTAAAAATTCCGGAAAAATTCATAGAGTTTTCTAACCTCATCTAATATTTAATAAAAAAATTACAAAAGGTTTTCATGAGCCGATTGTTACCAGAAATTCAAGAAACGTCACATGCAAGACAGTTCTACACACATTTTAAAAAATTCATAACTAATTGTAGAAAATTCCAAATGACATGTAACCAAGGTAAAAAGAAAGCTAACGCAACCTAGTTTCAGAATACGTAAACAAACATTTCAATAAAACAAGTATACTACATCGACTTTTGCTCAAAACACCCAAGAGGTGACAAAAATCCTAACTCTACAGACCCACATGCATTTCAAGCCTTTAATCCTATCATCAACATACCAAAACACCTTATAACCACATGATAATCATCTAAACAGTATATACTCTTTAAGACACTTCATCAAACATTCATTAAAAATATTTAGACTTGACAGGCAATAAAACTTCCAAGCTCCTAAGTGAGTAAAACTAACATGCAATCGCACATATGGTTATGGGTTATAGTCTTGAACCTTTTGGAGATATTTTTTTGGAACCAAGGCCTTGGAGCTTTAGAAATAAGTGTTGGGTGGAGCGCCTTGAAGAAGATAAGCTTGCCCTTGAGCTACAACAAGAAATAGAGCAAGTTAGAAGGGGAGTGATGAAGAAAATGAAGAAACCCACATGTAGTTGAAGAGAGAGAATTAGAAGGTTTGAGCTTCTTCTTTCTTAGAAATGGCCTTCAACCTTCAAGATGACTTCATTGAGGACTTGATACTTGAAAATGGAGACCTCCTGTGGTTGGAAATGGGAGAAGAAAAAATTTTCTTCTCCCTTTGGAGTGGTGGCCGAAAGTGAGGGGTAGGGGGAGAGGGAGAGAGGTTCTTTTTGTTGTATACTATCTTGCTAAGGAGGATGAAATGGAAATGAAATGAAAATGAGACTAAAGTCCATGAGGTTGTATTTATAGGCACAACATCATGAGTATCCAACTAGGGGCATAAGGGGGAGAGCATGTGAAGTGTAGAAAAGTAAAGAGCTCCATTGGTTGGTCTTAGGCCTAGAAGATTAGGTTGGGCAAAAAGCATAATTTTTCTCCCCAAAAAGCCCTTATGGCCGAAAATTTGAAGTGTTTGGCTGAATTTTTGCAGCCAATTTTTATGGTACGCGATATGGCTTTCGTCGGCAAAAACCGATATATTTTTTGTAGTAATTTCGGTTCAAAAATTTTGATTTTTGGTTGATAATTATAAGCGATTTTTAAGCATTAAGGAACTTAATTTAAACTAAATTTTCATGAACATTTTATGTCATTAACTATATTTAATTTAATTTACATTTTATGCTAGAAGTGCTTCCGGTTTCAGTTTTGAATAAATTTTTTCGAATAGAACCCAATTTTTCGAAACATATCGACAATAAGGAAATAAATGAATAACCCATAAGAATAACATATCTAAACATAATAATAATTACATAACTAATAATAAATAAAGGAAAAAAAATCCTAATTTGGTTCGGTGTATTACATCCTACCCTCCTTAAAAGAAATTTCGTCCTCGAAATTTGACTTACCCAAGTGTTCGAAGGCTTGCGGATACTTTGCAAGGATCTCGTCTTCTCGCTCCCACGTAGCCTCTTCCTTGCCGTGCCGGCTCCAACAAATTAGTACCAATGGGACCTCCCGATTCCTCATGGCATGCATCTTCCTTCCCAGTATGGATACGGGCACTTCTTGGTACGTCAAATCACGGCTTAGCTCCAAACTTTCATAGTTGATTACGTGGTTTGGGTCCCCGACATACTTGCGAATATATGAAATGTGGAACACGTTGTACACTTGTGATAACTTAGGCGGTAGGGCTAAGCGATAGGCTACATCTCCAACTCTTTCCCAAACCTCGAAAGGTCCGATGAAACGAGGCTTCAACTTTTCTCTCTTTCCAAGACGGATTAGCCCTTTCATTGGTGCTACTCGCAGAAAGACTTTCTCTCCGACCTCAAAATGTATGTCTTTCCTATGAATATCGGCATATGACTTTTGCCGATCCTGGGCCGCTTTAATCTTTTCCTTGATCTTGGAAAAAATCCCTGTAGACCTCTCCACTAACTCTGGTCCCAAAATCTTACGAACACCAACTTCATCCCAACAGATTGGGGATCTACACTTCTTCCCATAGAGCGCTTCATAAGGTGCCATCTGAATCGTGGCCTGATAACTGTTATTGTAAGCAAACTCTACCAATGGGAGACGTATTTCCCAGCTTCCTTCAAGATCTAAGGCACATGCCCGCAGCATGTCCTCTAAAATCTGAATGGTCCTCTCAGACTGTCCGTATGTCTGTGGATGGTAGGCCGTACTAAAATTTAAATTTGTCCCTAAAGCTCGTTGCAAACTCCTCCAAAAGTTCGACATTAAATGAGGGTCTCGGTCTGAAACTATTGAGATCGGGACTCCATGCAGCCGGACGACCTCTCCAATGTACAGCTGGGCCAACTTGTCCATCGTGTAAGTCATCCGAATGGGTATGAAATGAGCTGATTTTGTGAGTCTGTCCACGATTACCCAAATCGCATCATGACCCTTGACAGTCCTTACTACAAGAAAATGTATTTCTTGTAACGAAAAAGTTAGTTACAAAAAGTCTATTTTTGGTTACAAACACTTTTTGTAACGAAACATTTCGTTACAAAAATTGGTGCTTTAAAGTCCGTCGCAAAAAGTTTTTGTAACGAAAAAAAATTCAATTTCGTTACAAATACATTTGTAACATAATTTTTATGGTTACAAAAACTTTGGTAGCAATAACCAAAATTTGATTATAAAAATAAATTTCGGTACTAATAAATTATTATATAAAATCATATATTTTGATATTTAAATATTTCATTCATCAATAATAGCTTTTTGTATTTATTATCTCATTTGGCTCAAAAATAATAATTACAAAAATAAAATAACAAATGCCCAGTGCAATAATTTTATTTCATAAAAAATTAATTTTCGGAATACATTTAAGTGTACAATGTCAACAAACGCATGAGAAAAAACTATCAGTACATAATAAACAAACAAATGCATAAGTGTTGTAACAAAACTTGAAGTCTTCATTTCTCTCTACCGGATTGAAACTTTGTTGTCCCTACAAAAAATACACAACAAAAATATCATAAAATAAAAAAATTTATGATGTACAAGAATCATTTTAACAATCAAGTCCAATAATTTATAATGCAACAGTAAAATTTCATAACAAATTTCATAACAACAATCAAGAATATTCTATCGGGAAATAATAATTGGAACAACAAACGAACAAAATTTTAATTTATAATACACAACAAGAAATTAAAATCCATAAAATTATCTAGACAAACGATACAAATTTTATTTTTTAAATGAAACAGATCTTGCATGGCCAGATAACATCAACATGTTTCAGTGCATTTGATTGTTAAATTCAGCAATTCCATCAAATATGTGTTAAATGAATGAATAATACCATTTCAATAAAACTTGAAAGAAAAAGACTTCCTTCCTCGCGTATCAATCAATGATGGTGCAATAGTAGTATCTGATAAGAAATATTTGAAAAATATTCATAATAATAATAGTTATTTACCAATTTTTAAAACCTCCAAAATAAAACTAACCAAAAACATTTGCAAACCCAACCAAAGCATTGGCATCAACATCAAAAGTAATACTAGCACTTTGAAAAATTTAAGTTGACTAGGAAGCAACTGCATTAATCATGAAACTGCAGGTACAAGAAAAGCAATGATACTCACAACTACAAAATGAAGGAACAAAATCTTAGGAGATCATAAGACATTTACAGGAATAACTTTGAGAGAATAGAAGTTTCATGATATTTAATTACTAGTTTTTATTCAGCCCTCTATGCAATTCATTTAGCTAATTGTGTATGATCACAACCTTTAATTGATCGTTACCAAAGTTATTAAGAGCAATTAATCTAATAGTATTTTCGATCATAACCTTGACAGCTATCTCTTTCTCATATAGCTTCTTTTTTTTCTTTTATAGACACTTCAGCTTAAGTGATTTTTCATTGCTTCAATACTTGTGTTTTCTGAAAAGATCATGATAGGATGATTCCAACAAGAGATATAAATAAAATGCACATGCCAGCTGAAAACAAGCATTACCATGAAGTTCACAATGAAACCTGATAAAGCCATCGGGGACTTCCAGGTGAGAATTTCATCCAAGTGCCAATGATATAGGAGGAATAAGTTCAATACAAGCATTGTCCTCCATCTTAAAAAAAAAACAGATACCATAATCAAAATAAAATCATAATAAAAATCAAAAGGCTGATAAATATTATATTGCAAAGTATTAAGACATTCAGAATGTGCCCTGAAATTTCCCATTTCATATACAAGTGAAACTCTAGCATACTATAAGCATATGCAAAGTGAATATTTTGTAAAATGCTTTCCCATGAGTCCTCTATGATAAGATTATTTTCAAAACTATAACTATAGAAATTGAAAAACAAGAGTAATTAGGAATGTAGATCTCTATTATGTTTTTAAAATTCAAGACTAAAGATGACACGCCTTCTAGAGGTGAGCCAATGTTAGATGGTGCATTTTACAATTACCTCAAACCCTTTCATCATAAAAAAGAGAAGCATTGTAAACATCATCTATTACTCATTTTTCAAGATAGTTAGTTCCACTCCAAACTACTGAAATTTTTATACACAATACCAAATTACTGAAATTAGTTACCTTAGTCAATATAGAGCCAGAGAAATCTGAGAAAAGAAAAGAGTAAAAGATGGAGCACAAATTGAATAAATTAAAATTACACAAACTAGAAATTTGTATACGGAATTAGGACTTAGACACTCTAGCATTTAAACATGCAATATTAGAAATTTTGAATTGAAGAAAAATATGTACCATTACATCTGGATTAAAAAATTAGGGTTTACATAAACATACGTTAAGGTGAGTGACGGAAGAGTGAAAACCCCGTTGATATTTTGTCTGTCCACAAGATCGTCTTGTTGTGTTAGAATCTGCTCAATGCGATGATTCTCAGAGATGGCGGCGATGAGTTGGATTTTTGCGATTTGGTGTATAGCAGAAGTCATTCGCGATGCAGGGCAGAGGAAGGGCACACGATTTCCAATTCTCCAGCATTCTTAGATCAAAAGTTTTCCCTGAGGATTTTGTAACAATTGTAACAATCGACGATCCGTCTTCTCCAGCATTCTTAGCATAGTTCAAGCTACATTTCTACCATTTAGTTTTCGATTTCTATTGTCGGATCAATTTTTAGCTTCTAGAGGTAATCTTGTATCTTTTCAATTCCAATTGTAATAGGTAAATTCTTGAATACTTTGTATAATTCCTGCATAATGATGATTGCTATTGCTTCAATTTCTCTTTTGTTTACCAAATTAGTCATGGGCTAATCCCTTTGTGTGTTGGTGTATGACTCCTATGGAGTAGTATGGTGAATATGTTGATCTTTTGATTGCTATGAATTGTTGTATGATCAATTCTCTACATTGATGGAATGTATGAATGCTTTGTATGTGTAGTTGATCATAAGTGCCATTAGGAGGTAGTCTCAATGAGAATTGACCTATTTTCCTAAATCTTCTTGTACTTGGCCAAATGCATGCTAAGTGTTTGATTAAATTCCTAAGATAGTGAGAGCTATCCTTAGTGAATAGGAAGAACAATTAGAGGCTTTAATGTGCTATTAGGGAGACCTCTTGCATGTTAGAGTGGCTAGCCAATTGATTGTACACAATTTCATGGCATGATAAAATGATACCTCACAATATGAATCATAGGATAGTACACTAGCACATATCTCTCACACTCGCTCACTTTGCAACCCAAGGTGATAGGTAGTTTACAAGTTTGACGCACTAGTAGACATAGATACCAAATCCCCTTTATTTGCTTTGTGTTTTTAAATCAAGAACAATAGTCTTACCTTACAAATCCCCGTCTCCTTTGGGTTTGATATAAAATAAATTTGGTTAAGCTTGCCATGGCAATAATGATCGTGTACACTTGCACGTAGACACCTTTTGGCTAAACAAGTTTTTGGCGCCGTTGCCGGGGAGACGGCTTGTTTGTTTGGTTGCTTATTAGTTGTTCTTGTTTTTGATTTTTTCTTTACTATTTTTGGTGTGAGAAGTATTGATACTTGTTAATTCTTGCAGGATTTTGTGAACTTGAGATGGATCGATATCATCATTCCACTTACAATCCATCAAACACGCTACCTTCTACATCATATACCTATCATCCTTACACCTATTCCAATGAAGGATCATACCAACACAATAATACATTCCAAAACTCTATGCCTATCACATCTTCTCACCAAGGAAATTCCACGTACCTCCATGAAACACTACATCTTATACTCAAGGAACTTGACAACATAAGAAGAGAAGGACGAAGGTACTTTGAGGATACAAACTCAAAGTTTGATGCAATTTCTCGAGACCAAGGAGCAAGGCTAAGGAGTTTAGAAGTACAAGTTGAGGAAGTATCAAGAAGATGTGGACAAAGGGCCCGAGAATGTAAATCTTTCTTGATCAAAGCTCAATTGAGAGAAGAATGTAGTGCGATTGAGTTAAGAAGTGGAAGAAGATATGAGGGACCAAGTGTTCCTAGTTGTGATAAGGATAGAGAAGAGTTTATAGAAGAGGAGAGAATTGATGATATAGATATGGGAGTTGGTTTGGAATATCATATTCCATTAAGCAAGGAAGATGGGAAGGAAGAGGAAAGTAAGGTGGAAGAAGGGTTAGTGGAAGAAGGAGAGCAAGGAAACATTGAAAAGGAGGAAAGCTATGTCCCTAAGTGGAAAAGAGTTCGAGAAGAGAGAGAACAGAAGAATAAAGTGGAAGTTGATGAATGGGGGGTGCCAAAGACGGTAGTACCCATTCCATACCCTCAAAGGTTTGCCAAGAAGAAACTCGATGACAAATTCAATAAATTCCTAGAAGTTTTCAAGAAGCTTAATATAAACATTCCTTTTTATGAGGCCTTGGAACAAATGCCAAGTTATGCAAAGTTTATGAAAGATCTCTTGGCCAAAAGGAGAAGAGTGGAAGGGACGGACACGGTGAAATTGACTAATGAGAGTAGTGATGCTTTAACAAGGAAGCTCCCTCAAAAAGAAAAGGATCCGGGATGTTTCACAATTGAGTGTGACATGGGCAATGGAGTAGTTCGAAAGGCTCTATGTGATTTAGGAGCAAGCATCAATTTAATTCCACTCTCGATCTTCAAAAGCTTAGACCAAGGCCACTTGAAGGGAACATCTACAACACTCCAATTGGCGGATGGGTCAACTACCATTCCTAACGGCTTCATAGAGGATGTACTTGTGAGGATTAAAGATTTTACTTTTTTGGCGGACTTTTATGTCCTTGATATGGAAGAAGACAAAGACATTCCTCTCATCCTAGGAAGACCTTTCTTGGCTACCGCCCGAGCAGTCATTGATGTCTTTAATGGAGAGTTAACTTTGAAGCTTGGAGGAGAGGAACTTCACTTTTCGGTCCAAGATGCTATGAAGCATCCAAGGGAGAATTCCTCATGCCACTCAATTGATGTTGTAGATCTTTGTATACAAGAAGCTTATGAAAATACGGAAATTCCTTTCTTTACTTCTAATTATGAGATTCCTAACTACAATGAATCTAAAGAAAGTGATTGTTTTGTTGTTAATGATGTAGTTGATAAAGATGAAGGATTCCTGAACACTCAAGAGAGAGGGTTGCTCTTGGAAGACAAAGAGGAGGAGATTGCAAACAAGGTCAAGGAAGAGGAAGCAAGGATAGCATTAAAGTCATTGCCCAATCACCTCAAATATGCTTATCTTGATGAAAATGAAAGAAATCCGGTAATCGTATCCTCTTTCCTTCAAAGTGATGAACTTGAAAAATTGCTTGCTATGCTTAGGAAACATAAATCGGCTTTAGGTTGGACTGTGGATGATTTAAAGGGAGTCAATCCTTCTTTATGCATGCATAGAATACGCTTAGAAGAAAATGCTAAACCATTAGTTCAACCACAAAGAAGAGTGAATCCAATTATACAAGAAATCATTAAGAAAGAAGTGTTAAAATTGCTTGGAACGAATATGCTCTTCCCTATAAGTGACAGCCCTTAGGTGTCACCCTTGCATGTAGTATCTAAGAAGGGTGGAATGACTGTAATAAAAACTGAAAATGATGAAGTGATTGCTACAAGGGTTGCCACGGGTTGGCGTGTTTGTGTTGATTATCGGGAATTGAACAAGGCTACTTGTAAGGATCACTTTCCATTGCCATTTATGGACCAAATATTGGATAGATTATGTGGTTATCGATACTATTGCTTCCTCGATGGTTATTCCGGATACAATCAAATCATGATTGCACTGGAAGACCAAGAGAAGACTACTTTTACATGCACCTATGGAACGTACGCTTGGAGATGCATGCCCTTTGGGCTATGCAATGCTCCAGCTACATTCCAAATATTAATGATGTCGATATTCCATGGGTTAATTGAGAAAATTATGGAAGTGTTTATGGACGATTTCAGCGTCTGGTAATGCCTATGATATATGTTTGTGTAATCTTGAGAAGGTACTAATTAGATGTGAAGAGGCAAATTTGGTGCTCAATTGGGAGAAATGCCACTTTATGGTAAGTGAAGGTGTTGTTCTTGGGCATCACATCTCCTCCAATGGGCTACAACTTGATCGTGCTAAGGTAGTAGCTATTGAGAAGCTACCTCCGCCTATTAATGAGAAGGGAGTAATATCTTTCTTGGGACATGCTGGATTTTATAGGAGATTTATCAAAGATTTTTCTAAATTGTCTAAACCCTTGTCTCGGTTGCTTGAGAAAGATGTTCCTTTTAAGTTTGAAGATGTTTACTTGAAATCTTTCAGGTTGCTTAAGGAAGCTTTGGTGAGTGCACCAATCTTGATCACCCCCGATTGGAAAGAGCCTTTTGTTCTTATGTGCGATTCGAGCGATTATGCTATGGGGGTGGTGCTAGGTCAATTAAGGGAGAAAAAATTTCATGCAATCTATTATGCTTCAAAGACCTTCTCATCGACTCAATTGAATTACACCACTACCGAGAGAGAACTTTTGGCCATTGTATATGCCGTAGAGAAGTTTCGTCCATATCTTGTGGGGATGAAAACCATTGTCTACACTGAACATTCGGCTATAAATTCTTGATGACGAAGAAGTATTCGAAACCTCGGTTGATTAGGTGGGTGTTGCTCTTATAAGAGTTCGATTTGGAGATTAGAGACAAGAAGGGTAGCAAAAATGAGATAGTTGATCACTTGTCAAGATTAGTGAGAGGAGATGAGGCCTTGGAAGAAAAAGAAGAGATACTTGAAAGCTTTCCCGATGAGCATATTTTTAGGATTGAAGGAGAGAAAATTTGGAAGATGGAAGATGAGGCACCATGGTATGCCGACTTTGCTAACTTCTTAGCAAGTGGAGCAACTCCTTATGGAATGAATTCAAATGCAAGGAAGCGGTTTTACAAAGAGGTACGTCGTTATATTTGGGAAGATCTATATTTGTATCGTCGATGTGCCGATTCTATGATTAGGAGATGTATTCCGAAAGAGGAGATTGAAAGTATGCTCACACATTGTCATTCTTTGCCTTGTGGAGGACATTTTGGGTCCATTAAAATGGCTCAAAAAGTATTTCAATGTGGATTTTATTGGCCTTCGGTTTTTAAGGATTGTCACATGTTTGTCTCTAGATGTGATAGATGCCAAAGAGTTGGGGGGTTGTCAAGACGTGATGAGATGCCCTTGAATATTTTTCAAGAGGTAGAGGTTTTTGATGTATGGGGTATTGATTTTATGGGACCTTTCCCTACTTCTCATGGTTATCTATACATTCTTTTGGCCGTGGATTATGTTTCGAAGTGGGTGGAAGCAATCCCCACGAAGTTCAATGATGCAAGAGTAGTTATGGAATTCTTGAGGAAGAATATTTTTGCTAGATTTGGTGTGCCAAGATCGTTGATTAGTGATGGGGGTACTCACTTTGTGAATAGAGCGTTGGGAAACTTAGTTATAAAGTATGATGTGAAGCACAAGACCTCCACAGCCTATCACCCCCAAACTAATGGATTGGCGGAAGTGTCAAATCGCCAAATCAAGCTTATCTTAGAGAAGACCGTGAGTTCTAATATGAAAGATTGGGCACTCAAGTTGGATGATGCGCTATGGGCTTATCGTACGGCCTTTAAGACTCCATTGAACCTTTCTCCTTATGAACTTGTATATGGTAAGCCTTGTCATTTGCCCGTTGAGCTTGAACACAAAGCTTATTGAGCCATTAAGAAGTTGAATTTTGATGAGAAAGCATTTGGGGAGAAAAGGCATCTTCAATTGTTGGAGTTGGATGAATTTAGAGATGAAGCGTATGAAAATGCTAAGATTTTCAAGGAAAAGACTAAGAGATGGCATGATGCCAATATAAAAGAGAAGTCATTCAAAGTGCTCGATCAAGTACTTTTGTTTAATTCAAGATTGAAGTTGTTTCCCGGGAAATTAAAGTCGAAATGGAGTGGGCCCTTTACAATATCAAATTGCTTTGCAAATGGTTGGTATGAATTGATGAATGATAAAGGGGAACTCTTCTATGCTAACGGGCACCGTTTGAAGCTTTACCATAAGTCCATGCCAAAGGAAGTGACAAACTATTTGAGGCTTTGTGATGTTGAGCCACCATGATTTGAGCTTAAGAGTCGTCGGGCTAGGGGACGTTAAATCCAAGCGCTAGATGGGAGGCAACCCATCCTTTTAGTTGTTTAGGATTTTGTTGTTTTTGGTCTAATGGAGTGTATTTTTTATTTTTGTAGGTATGCACGATCCAAGACGGTACCCGCACAATATCATTGCTCAAAGGGTGAGGTATTGTATTCCTTCTCTTTGTGATGTGCTTGGCTTAGCCAAGTTTGGGGGTATTGTTTCTTGGTATTGCATGATTCTTGTGCATTGTGTATTGGTTGTTATTATGTTTTGAGCTTTATTGTGCATTGCATGATTCTTGCCTCCACTCCTTTGCCAAACTTTTTAGACCTATGGTCCAAAAAAGTTTGGGGGGTGTGATTGTTTCGTCATTCTCATGGCAATGCTATCTTTAGATTGATTTTTTGAAGTATTCTTATGATTTGATGCCTTGTATGGATGAACCCTTGTTTTGCTTGTTTAATTTTAGCCATTGTTGCTTGTTTTGAGTAGTGAATGCATAAGACATGTTTATCGTTGTGTGAATGAGTTGAAAGTCTTGATTAGTGTAGTGGATTTATTGCTTAATTCTTGTTGATCTTTGATACTATTGGTTTCATGATTCTTGAGATTTCAATGATATGAGCATTTTTTATATGATATGAGTCATGATCACCCTATACCCATGAGATTTGAGCCAAATTCTGCCCGTTTCAATCTTGAACAGAAGATTTTCTTTGATGTAAGTTCCACACATGTGTATTATACTCTAGAACTTGGCTTTAGTCTTGTTTAAGGCTACATTAGACATTGATTTCACATGATATGATTTGAGGCATTTCTTTGATCTATTTTGAGTCACTTTGCCCTATGAGCCTACCTTCATATTATTATCCATTGCTCACCATTTTGTGCCTATTGACCTTTCCTTTGGCTAACCACACTTTAAGCCATTTTTCTTCCTTTTTGGAACTCTCTTGTCCCTATGATTAGTAGAGTGAAAAGAAGGAAGGAAGATTGGTGATATGATGAAGAAACATGGTGGCCTAAAGTGGAAGATATGAAGAATTTTATGCATGGATTTAAATTTTTTAAAAAAGGGAAGTGCTAGCAAAGCATGAGAAAAAGTTGACTTTTGTTGAAAATATGGTCAAGTTGACCTTTGTTGTGAGTTTGGCTAAAAGTTGCAAAGAAGGGAAGAATGATCTTGAAAGTGTGATTTTAACAATTAAATTTTATTAATAAAGGGGAAAAAGAAAAAAAGAAACAGAAAGAAGTCCCACAACCCGGGAGGCGGGATAAAAAACAATTTATCATGGTCTCGTTAAAAACCTCACCGAAAAACCACCCTTGTGGAAAAACCGGACGGAGGGAAAAAGAGCACCAAATAAATTGGAGTCATCCCATAGGTAAAAAATAAAAAAATAAAGAAATAAAAAAATTAGTCCAGGGGATAAATCCTTCAAAACCGGAACCGTAGAATGCGCAACAAGAATAAATGGTACAATCGGAGATGCACCCAGGCAAAGAGGCCTTCAAAACCAGCGGTATAGCAGCAACAGATTTGTAGCCAGAAGCTTCCATAAATTGTAATTCTTGCACAGCAAGAATCCAATATTTGCCCACACGTACTCCTGCCCTTTCCCCAATCCTGCGCCCAATTTCAGCATCAATGGTTACTATCCCAGCTCCAAATCCGCACAAGGAAGCACCATTAATATTCCAACATTGTAACAGCAAAGTAAAATCCAATAGCATACTGCATCCTATGCAATGTGTAGCCAAACGAGTCAGCCGTGGAAAGTGGATCGCCCCCACAGCCAAAGCAGCAACATTCCAGCGTGAAATAGCCCGGACTCCTTCCATTGCAACACAGCAAGACCTGCTCACATTCCAGCCCCAATGAAACAACACATTCACACCGTCCATTCCAGAAAGGACCCCCAAATGAAGTCCAAGGATCTGTTCTGTCCCAAAACCAGCTCCCAATTGCTGTAGTATATACTTCCCAAATACAGCAGCCATGTTTAAAAAAAAAAAAAACCAGCTGCAATCCAACTCCAACCAGCAAGGATGAGTCCCCACAAGTCCCCATTTCAGCCCCTCAACAAATTGAAACAGCAGCCACACCCAAGTAGTGAAGCCTAGAGATTCGGCCAATCTATCGCAACCCAAAGAATAGGCAAGGACAGCTAGAAATAGAACCACCCTAACAACCAGAAAGTGAAAAAGCCCCAAAGTAACCCCTGCCCAAACCAAAAAGAGAGCAGAACGAAAAGAACCCCAAAACAGGCCAAGATGAAAAACAGAAAACCAACAACACAGAAAGCCAATAGAAAAAACCCCCTGTTGTGAAAAGTGCCAGGGAGCAGAAGTCAAACTCCAAAAAAACCAGACCCGACAAAGATCACCACTCCCCCAAAAGTCCCTGGGACAAAAAGAATGCAGCAGAACACCAAGACAGAAAAGCCACATCAAGTAAAATTAAGGCATAACTCTATAAAAGTCAGAATGTAAATCCATGAAAAGAGAATGTCCAATAAATGCCGGACAAGGACCCTCCCAAATCTCCGTAGTCCGTCTACGAGCTAACAAATCCGCAATGGAATTTCCTTCACGATAAATATGAGAAAAACAAACAGACATAAAAGGCAGCAAGCCTAAAACATAATTCCATCGAGATCTTACCCACCACGGAACTAAATTCAATTCAAGACGCATCGTTTTGACAGCAAGAATCGAATCTGATTCCACCCAGAGACGATTCCAACCTCGTGCATGGGCCAATTCCACCGTCCATATTATCGCGAAGAGCTCCACCTCAATTGGCCAACCCCAACCTACCTGCTTCGTTGCAGCCATCATGAAAAAACCACGATGATTCTGAAAAATATCCAATACAAGGAGGAGAGCGCAAACTAACATCCACATTAACCTTAATCCATCCTGGAGGAGGGGGCTGCCACCTCCTAGTGATCACTTTTGTAGCTAGCTTCGGACGTAAATGGGAACCCAACTGCCTAACTATAAGAAGTTCAGCCACCAAACCAAGGGAGTGACCACCGACCAAAGCAGCAGCTTCCGTAATATGAAAGTGTGATTTTAAAGAGCATGAAGAATGTACACAATTGCAAGAAGATGTGAATGACTATTACATGACTCCTTCTATGCTTAACTAATCATACTTAGTCACTTTAATCCATATGATCCTTCCCTACCAAAGGGCCAACACTACAACCCTAGAAAGTCCTCAATGATGTGTGATTGATTTGTCATTTCAAGTGGTGGAGAATTTGAGACTTGAGCCAAGCTTATGGTAGTATTTGCATATTGTGTGATGAATAAGAGAGCTTAAACACTCGAGGGTTGAGAGAAAACACTTATCTTGAAAGGATCATGACTCATTGATTTGATTTTGTGCTCATTGATTTGATTTTGATAGTTATTTGAATGAAATTGTATCTTAGATTGGCTAGATATTTAGTGATGATTCTATGGCATTGATTTTGTGCTTGATGCTTCATCGATACAATTATTCCCCTATCTTATTGCTTCGTTGCTCGAGGCCAAGCAACAATCTAGTTTGGGGGTGTGATTAGGGTCATAAGTGCATGTTTTAACACTCATTTCTATATGCTTTTGGTGATATTATGTTCATATTTGACCCTATTATGTGTTACTTTGTGTATTTAACCCTTTTTGGCTAGGAAGTTGTGATTGTAGGTGAAAACGAGCAAAATGAGGAAGAAACGAGCAAGATCGAGAAAAGTCCAAATTCTGGAGTTGAGCAAAATGGAGAAATTGCTATCCTATGTTGAAGAGATTGAAGAGAGGGTCGCAACTAAAGAAGAATCGAGTCAATCGGAGTTCTAGAGCTCAAGATATGACAAAAACAAGGAAGTCACGCATCGACAGAGACTAAGGCCTCGGGCGACAGACGTTCCTTCTTCGGAAGACAAGCCTCGCGCGACCAAGCCACCTGGAACGACAGCCATTTGTCGAGCTATATGTCGACCAAGTTGGGTCGACAGTTGCTCAACTCTTGGACGACACGGGGGCCATTTGTCGAGCAAGCTGTCGCCCGAGTGGTCGACAGTTGCTCAACTCTTGGGCGACAGCACCTCAGTTTTTATGGATTTTCAGGGCTATTTTCGTATTTTCCCGCGTTTTAATGAAGGGCATCTTAGTCAATGATCCAAGGGCATTATATATACTTCCATCTCAGATTTTCTAAAGAACTTTTTGATCATTTTCTTAGATTCACATTCTCTCACAAGATTAGGAGAAGTTAGAGGTAGTTCCAAGTGGGTGTTCTTAGATTTTCAATTCCGATTTCTTAGATAACTTTTGATCTACCGTTTGGATCGACGATCCATCTTCTCCAGCATTCTACGCATAGTTTAAGCTACATTTCTACCATTTAGTTTTTGATTTCTATTGTCGGATCAATTTTTATCTTCTAGAGGTAATCTTGTATCTTTTCAATTCCAATTGTAATAGGTAAATTCTTGAATACTTTGTATAATTCCTGAATAATGATGATTGCTATTGCTTCAATTTCTCTTTTGTTTACCAAATTAGCCATGGGCTAATCTCTTTGTTTGTTGGTGTATGACTCCTATGGAGTAGTATGGTGAATATGTTGATCTTTTGATTGCTATGAATTGTTGTATGATCAATTCTCTACATTGATGGAATGTATGAATGCTTTGTATGTGTAGTTGATCATAAGGGCCATTAGGAGGTAGTCTCAATGAGAATTGGCCTATTTTCCTAAATCTTCTTGTACTTGGCCAAATGCATGCTAAGTGTTTGATTAAATTCCTAAGACAGTGAGAGCTATCCTTAGTGAATAGGAAGAAAAATTAGAGGCTTTAATGTGTTATTTGGGAGACCTCTTGCATGTTAGAGTAGCTAGCCAATTGATTGTACACAATTCCATGGCATGATAAAGTAATACCTCACCATATGAAACATAGGATAGTACACTAGCACATATCTCTCACACTCGCTCACTTTGCAACCCAAGGTGATAGGTAGTTTACAAGTTTGACGCACTAGTAGACATAGATACCAAATCCCCTTTATTTGCTTTGTGTTTTTGAATCAAGAACAATAGTCTTACCTTACAAATCCCCGTCTCCTTTGGGTTCGATATAAAATAAACTTGGTTAACCTTGCCATTGCAATAACGATCGTGTACACTTGTACGTAGACACCTTTTGGCTAAACATGTAGCACTATACATACAATAGGACAACAATGGTAAGCTCACGTTGCCTGCAGTCAACGGCCAACGATTGGCTCAACTATAGTAGTTAGGAACCACACATATGCAATCAATATTTAATCGGATACATAACTGATAGAATACATAATACACAAGAGTTGCTATACATATATATTCAAAATAAGTTCGGAAAAGAATAAATTCTCACTTACAAAGTAGCACGCTTAAATAAGAGTTGAAAGTACGCAAAAATCCTAAGGCCCACTACTACTACTTATCGCAAAAAGGGGGGGGTACAAGCATAAAAGGGAAAAAGCTTGACGCAGGTGGTCCACGGTGCTGCACTAAGCCGCACTCTCGTCACTACTCTTCGACTTCTCTTCGGACGGATCAGACTCCTCGGGTCCTTCCTGGAACCCACTTGACTCAAAAAGTTTCCTTGATTCATCGCGTCCATCGCGAGCTCTGGCTGCCCACTCCCTTTCTCTTTCCTCACTCCGTGCAAGTTTGGCTCCTACTTCCTCATCTCCGCCATTAGCTTCCTTATTTTCATATCATGTCACGCAATTTCCCCACGTAGTTCACTAGATACTGCAAGGTGGAAGTCTGTGCGTGCCTGGTCATCTTCACCTTTTCATTTGGCGTCTATACCCCACCATCGTGCTTGCTCTGCCTCACTGGCCCCCAACATGAACTCATCAGCGAAGGCATCAAAGTTCGTTAGAGCCCCTTCTTCAGAATCGTAGGTCGTGTGTGTGTTGAAAGCTTCCTCGGCTATCTTTCACCATTCTAGGAGTATTGTTCGTACAAAGCGTTGTGCTGCTTGGTGATCCCGTTCCCGGTACCCGGTATAGGTGGCACAATTTCGAACCATGCGAAAACATCACAAATAATCCTCCATGGTCTCCTCCTGTCGCTGACGCAATCCAAGATAGGCCCTCATCTAAGTCCGAAAGAAAGAAAAATACGTACACATATATTAAGTATAGTACATAGTAAGGGTTAGGGTCTAACGTACTAGGGGGGTTATAAGTTATACGAAAAGTAAAATTTTAAACATTTACAAAAAAATGAACTTCAAAATCATACCTCGGGGTGCCCGGACATAGAGAAGGATACATTCCCATCGACCACTTAATTAATTTCACATGTACACACATTTTACTTACTAGGAATAATTTAAATAAAATTTTTGAAGAAATAAATATTTTGGCCAAAGTTTTAACCTAGGCTCTGATACCACCTGTGACGCCCCATTTTTTTTTGTAAAATCGACATTCTAGAAACCCGAGTCGTCACTTGGTGACCCAAAAACCTAGCTAAATTTTTTTGAAACAATAATAATAGCAACATTAAACGATAGCGGAAGCATACGATAAAAGAAGCAGTGGCCATTTTCCAAAACAACCCACAAGATCACGTTAAAGTTTGGCACAAAATAGACAAGCAAAATAAACATCACATAATTTCATCATCGAGGGATATAATAGTGTTCATTTCCTCGACGCACCGATAAGTCTTAACTTAGGTCCAGCATATTAATGGTATCCATCATAATAGTTAAATTCATAATGAAGTGCATATCATGATTAAAATAAACACAAGACATGGGAATTGTATCACTCTCCAACTGGAGCGAGCTCCCCTTTATCAGTACCTGAAAAGATTTAAAATATGGGGAAGTGAGATTTCAATTCTCAGTGTGGGTGACTCGTACGCTATTGTACAGGTTGGCAGTACGCAAATAAACAAAATATTTTCATAGCCACAGAGGCTCGCCGTTCCAAAATACATCATTTTTAAGAAAGCTTCTTTTTTTTCCATATACATATATATATAGCCACAAAGGCTCGTCTTTCATACATAGCACACGAAGGCTCTCTTCCACCACGGCGCCTAGCCACACAGGCCAGACCATTACACATCATTTGAGATGTTTTAGCACATGAAGGCTCTATTCCACCGCGGTGCCTAGCCACACATGCCAGACCACTACATATCATTTTAGACATTTTACCACACAAAGGCTCTCTTCCACCATGGCGCCTAGTCACATAGGCCAGACCATTACACATCATTTGAGATGTTTTAGCACACGAAGGCTCTATTCCACCTTGGCGCCAAGCCACATAGGCCAGACCACTACATATCATTTTAGACACTTTAGCACACAAAGGCTCTCTTCCACCATGGCGCCTAGCCACATAGGCCAGACCATTACACATCATTTGAGATGCTTCGCCCGTGGGCGTTCACATAATAATTGGGTAATAACCGGGGTAATAACCATAAGAACTAATGTAAAACGAGTAAATCCAGTAAACCAAGTAAACCGACCCAAAGGTAAAAAAAAAATTTTTTTGCGCACACCAACGGCCCATATAATATTATGGAAGTACAGTAAATGTCACCCACCTTAAAAGCTTTTCCTTTTGTAAGTCAGTCCCCCTTTCTTTTCACCCAAAGTTCTCGTCACCGTAGAAGCACTCACACCTAGCATCATTTGTTACACTTCATTTAGTACTTGTACTTATTTAATAAGTCTTTTAGTTAAGGGCTCTTGTTAAGTCTCTTTTAGTACACTTGCATATTTTAGAGGTTTGTTATAAGAGTTTTAGACAAACAAGAACATATGACTCTTAACTTAAAGACAACACTAATCACCATGCATCTACCTACTACATGCATTCACATACCCATACATGCACATAATATACACATTCGAATAACATCATTCAAGGCTTTTAGACTTTTGTTTTGGGTCACTTACTATAGTAGCCAAATACATTAGTGATACTACATATAAGGACTCCTACATAAAATCAATTCAACCAGAGACAAACTATAGCTTTGCCAACTAAGCGAAACCCATTTAATGCATGGGTGGGATAACCTAGACTAGGAAATGTAGACCATAATTACTGCAGAGCAAATAGTATTTTTTACTGTTCAAAAAGTTGGCGGATGTGACATTGATTTGATATTAACCTTTGGCTTACGCAAAAGTGGTGGCAAAAAACAATTCCCTATTATTCACCTTCCCCAAAATTGAAAAGTTGAAATAGTGTACTGTGTAAGTGGGAAAGTTTCCCCACGACGATTAGCGGTGATCCATCGGAGAGAAGGTATGTATATGATAGGTAAATAGTACTATGGTACACTTGTCAATTGGAGAAATATAATATATGATATATGTTAAAAATTTGATACAAGGACAATTTGGTATACTGGATTTTGAATCTAGGTTAGGTTTCTTTTCTGGGTTAAAATAGTTAGAATGGAACGTATAGATAAAATATATGAATGTTGTATAATGTTGTGATTCTTTTTTATGTAGGAACGGAGATATTGTGTAAAAGTGTGCAGGTCTTCGTCCACTGGTTAGATGACACGGAAAGGATATATGGGAGTGCGTTTCCGTGGGAGAGAGGCATTTAGGGGCCACGACTCTCGCAGAAACCACCATGGACAAAGAGGTTAGCTTTATGTTGTTTTTATAGTTAATTCTCCTATTTTACAGAGACAGTAGCAGAATGTATGTATGACTATGAGTAATGGTTTTTCCCCTATATAGTTGTATGCCTATTCATGTATGTGAACTGTACTGTGATACATATATTACCAATTCGTTTATTCTGAGAGTAATGTAGGACTAGTATAAGAAATCCAAATTTCAGAAAGACAATAATTATAGTGAGAGTGAGTTAGTGTGTCCACTATGAAGATGGTTGACCTGGTCTAGTGTACCGATGTATGCAAACGTGTACCTCCAAGTAAAACTAGTCCCATTTTTACATTATAGTTCTAAAAAGATGACAATGAACTAGCATTACGGAACCTAAAAAATTATTCAAGCAGAAGAATATAGGGAACAGTGGTTAAATGTTTTCTGTTTGCATTATTGACAGAAAGAATGGCACCAAGTATTCAAAGTTCAACACCAAGAACTGGTGACAGTTTTAACTCGTGTTGTAATTGGAAGAAATATAATATATTTTGTGTTTGTTTTTTGTTTTTTGAACAATTATAAATGCAGCAGCTGAAACTCCAGTAAGACAAAGGCCACGGAACAATGTACATGGAAGGGAGGAAATGGCAGGCCTACGCGAAAAAGTTATGGGCTGTATTTGAAACTGGCAGGTGGATGTAGGTAATGTACCGAACATTGGCAGGCAGTACTAAATTTAAATACTATTGGTGGTAGGAAGAATAATATATAAATAATAAAGTGAGTATATTTCTGCTAATGATATTTTGTTTATTAATTGTCCAAAATCCAGGACACGTGGAAGATCCGGGTACCTCGAGGGGTATAATAGGGGACATATTGTATGAGTCAACAACAGATGACAACGATTTAGACATTGGGCCCAAAAACTATTTTGGTAAGATGTGAAGCTGTTATAATTTGAGACTAAAATCTGATTAGTGATGTTACTTTACTGATTTATGTAATTAAATTTTTGTGGTAGGTAGTAAATGCCCAGACGATGAGAGGGGTTGCTTTAGGAGTAACTTGGTTACTGCAGTAAAAGAAATACAGAGTGTTGGTTTCAATGAGATGAATGTTTCAGAAATCCGAAGAACACCATTCTGGCTACTATATGAAGCAATTAGGAGTGTAGATTATGAACGCTATAGGATTAGGTGGCATAAGAATGAAAAAGATATAAAGCATATTATGAGTACGTTTAACCAACCCTCAGGTGAGTTCGTTATTGGAGGTGAAAAAATGAGAGTTACAAACAGAGATGTACAAATGATATTCGAGGTAATATGTGGATCAACACATATACCAATGAAAAATACGGACTATGTTGTACCAAGTTGGGTAGCAAGGTGTTTTGTGAAGGAAGTGAGTGGTGATAGAGGGGGTTATTTGCTGACTAAGAAGCTGATTCTGGACAAACTCCAGGATGTGATAAAGTTAAATGATGTGAGAAGTGTTCGGTGTAAATGAGTCCTCACGTAAGTGTACGTGTTCGCTATTAGCGTGATAAGCTTGACCAAGTTTTAATATATATCGAACCCAAAGGAGACGAGGATTTGTATGATAATTCGTTGTTTCAATTGGCTAGCTAAAAAAGCAAATAGAGGGAAGGGTATCTATCGTCCACTAATTTGTAAAAATAGCAAACTACCTATCACCTTGTGTTCGCAAAGTGAGCAAATGTGAGGGAATGTGCTAGTGTACTATCCTATGTTTCGTGAGTGAAGTATCACTTTATCATTCAATGTAATTGTGTATAATCAATGGACAAGCCACTCTAACATGCAAAAGGTTTCCCTAATACATATCAAAGCCCCTAATTGTTCATCTAATTCACTAGAGATAATTCTCACTATCTTAGGAATTTCATCAAACACTTGATATGCATTGGCCTTAATACAAGAGAATTTAGGAAATAAGCTCTACTTTCGCAAGAGACTAACTCCCTAATGGCCCTATTATCATCTACACATGCAAGCATTCATACAAACCTTCCAATTAGACTGATCATACAACAACTCAAATCATTCAAAAGATCAACATATCACTACACTACTCCATAGAAATCATACACTAACACATAAAGAAATTAGCTCATGGCTAATTGAGTAAACATAAGAACAATTATTCAAAAGATCAACATATCACTACACTACTCCATAGAAATCATACACTAAAACATAAAGAAATTAGCTCATGGCTTATTGAGTAAACATAAGAACAATTATGCTAGGAACTAACATCATTAAGAAAGAAATGTAAAGAAATTTACCTGTTACAATGATAATTGGAAAGATACTATTTACCTCTAAAATGCTAACTTGAAATCCGACATTGGAAATTGAAATTCAATCGGTGAGAAAGTAGCCTACGACCAGACGAGCATGCAGGAATTAACGGATCAATGATCACTACGGTAGATCAAAAGTTATCTAAGAATTTGTGAGAAGAAATCTTAAGAAACCTCCAAGTAACTACTTCTCTCTCTCTCTAATCTAAGAGTTGAACTAATGTGTCTTGGATTATGACTTAGATGCATTGAGAATCTGATCTTTAGAGTATTTATAGTGCCCACAATGCTTGGTCCAACATACCCCTCATTAAACGTGCGAAAAGACGAAACTGCCCTTTGAAAATTGGACATCCGAGCCATCGCACGATCGCAAGCAGGTGGCCGCACGAGTCTGGCTCGTGTGAGCACTCGTGCGGTCCGTCGTCGCCCGAACCAGAGATTTGGCGCACGAATGTGGCTCTTGGTCGCACGAATCTTGGCCTGTGGTCGCTCGAGTCCAGCTTCGACTTGTGCGATCGATCCTCGACTTTCTCGTTTTCTTCATATCTTGAGTTCTAGAGCTCCGATTGACTCGATTCTTTTTCCATTGCGACCCTCTCTTCGAACTCTTCGACACGGTATAACATTTGTCTTCATTGGATCAACTCACATTTTCTGAACTTTTACGAACTTGCTCATCTCTTCCTCATTTTACTCGTTTTCACCTATAATCACAACTTTCTAGCCAAAAAGGGTTAATAGCACAATTTATACCATATTAGGGTTAAATATGAACATAAGAACATCAAAACCATATAGAAATGGATACAAAAAGATGCAATTATGACCCTAATCACACCCCCAAACTAGATTGTTGCTCGACCTCGAGCAACGAAGCGATAAGATAGGGGAATAATTGTATCGATGAAGCATCAAGCACACAATCAAATGCCATAAAATCATAGCTCAATATCAAACAAGTCTAAAATGCAATTTCATCAAATCAACAATCAAAATTGAATCAATGAACAAATTGTCAAATCAACAAGTCATGATCCTCACATTGAAGTGTATAGCTCATCTCTCAAGTGTTTGAGGTTCTCTCAATCTTCACACAATGATACAAATACTACCATAAGCTTGGCTCTAGTCTCAAATACTCCACCACTTAAAATGACAAATCATTCACAAATCATTGAGGACTTTCATAAGGTTGTAATGTTGGCTCTTTGGTAGGGAAGGATAGATATGGATTAGAGTGACTAAGTATGATTAGTAAAGCATAGAAGGAATCAAGTAATAGTCATTCACATCTTCATGCAATTGTGCACATTCTTCATGCTCTTCAAAATCACACTTTCAAGATCATTCTTCCCTTCTTTGCAACTTTTAGCCAAACTCACAACAAAGGTCAACTTGATCATATTTTCAACAAAAGTCAACTTTTTCTCATGCTTTGCTAGCACTTGCCTTTTTTTCAAAAAATTTCAATCCATGCATAAAATTCTTCATATCTTCCACTTTAGGCCACCATGTTCTTCATCATATCACCAATCTTCCTTCCTTCTTTTCACTCTACTAATCATAGGAACAAGAGAGTTCCAAAAAGGAAGGAAAATGGTTTAAAGTGAGGTTAGCCAAAGGAAAGGTCTAAAGGCACAAAATGGTAAGCAATGGATAATAATATCAAGGTAAGCTCATAGGGCAAAGTAGCTCAATGTAGATCAAAGATGGCCTCAAATCATATCATGTGAATTCAATGTCTAATGTAGCCTTAAACAAGACTAAAGCCAAGTTCTAGAGTAAAATGTACATGTGTGGACTCACATCAAGAAAAATGTCATCCGTTCAAGATTGAAACAGGCATAAATGGCTCAAAACCTCACGGGTATAGGGTGATCATGACTCATCTCATATAAAAAAATGTTCATATCATCAAAATCTCAAGTATCATCAAATCCATAGCACAAAAGACAAGATAAGAATCAAGCCATAACTCCACTTGTCACACCCAAATTTTTATAAACAGCGGAAGTCTTTAATAATTTTTGAAAATGATCCTTTTGGGCGTGAACTAACTAATCTTTGAAATAAATTTTCCTTTTTCTTTAAAACTCTTTGAATTAAAACACAATTCTTTCTCATAAATCACAAAATAAAAATCTTAACATAGTTACATGCCTTGAATAATAATTCCTATTTAAACATAATAATAATTCCCAAATAATTAAATTTACATGCAACCTAAATAATTCCAACATAACATATCATATAATATCAGTTTAAACTTATAAATTTACATAAAAATTCCTATATAGCAGTAGAACTTATATTTTTCGAAAACAGTCCACTAGTTTGTTAGAAAATCATTCTTTTATCAAATCTCATACTACTAATTAAATAATCACGTCTAACATACCTAATAAATCATATAATACTGGTAAAAATATTTTATTAACGAAATCTTCTGGTTTCTTTCATAAAAGTCGCATACAAGGTAATTAAAGGACTAAAATTAAACCCTAGACTTCTACTATTGATAAAATCATGAAATTTAGTTTATAAATATAATTTTTCATGGCAATTTTACAGTAAAAATTTTGGAATTAATGGACTTATAAAACATTAATTCTAGTCATGCAAAATTAAGGACTCTAATTAATATATAGGACCATAAATCATATCTTTTCACATGCAACTTAATTCCTAACATATAAACACATAAGGTACGAAATATTTCTGCCCTAAATCATAAATATGTTAATTAATTAAATTCTTAACAAATTAATACTCTAAAACATGATTAATACTTAGAATAATTCATAATTTATCACATAGCATAAAATCATAAAAATTGACAAATCTTTCAAAAGTCTAATTTTATAAAATAATGTCTAAATACCAGAATAATCATAAACTCATAATTCCAAATTAAATCTATCATACGAATTAAAATAAGGTACCGTAGTTAATTAAGTTTCATAAAAATGAATTAAATAACAAACTTGCGTATAAATTCATCTTTTCATATCCCTTTTATTCCCACATCCACACGCCTCCACCATGTCCACCTCGTCCCTTATTCGACAAAATCTGAAAAATAGTTTGGTGAAAGGGGTGAGTAATCATAAAAATCACTCCGTGGGGAACGTGAGTTCGAAGTCTAAATATAAAGGACATGCATACATGAAAACATACCAACTTTGACATTCTTGATACGACTTAAGCGCATCTCTTTTGACACTATGTAAGAGCGTCCATTCTTTGATACCACATAAGGATATCCATTAATTTGGCACTACTTAAGAGCACCCATTGGTTGATACTACATAAGAGTATCCATTCTTTGATACCACATAAGGATATCCATTCTTTTAGCACATAAACACATAAACACATCAAACTAAATATTTAAAAATCGAACCATTTTACCACTTTTTCACCATGAATCCCCACCTTGATTTCTTTGAAAGAAAGATGGTTTGTGTGTGTACGTTTGGCCTCCTAATTCTTGAATCGATCCTCCAACTTCCTCTTCCTCAAGTGAAACTCGAAATCTCACAAACTAAAATCTTAAAACTTTCGGTATCTCTCTCTCTTTCTCTCTCAAATTCTCGAAATTTACTAAGGTGTAGATGTAAACTTGATGCCAAGAAAGGTCTTATATTTATAGGGTGGAAAGATATTGGGCTTAATATAATATCTTGATGAATATATGAAGATTTAATGAATATTATACATGGAAAATAGCTGCTGGACGAAAATAATGGGGAAGGAAAGAAATAATTGATTCATGATCAAATCTTGAAGATATCTTGGAAAATAAAATATATCTCACTTGCAATAGGGGAAATTTCGAAAATTGTAGGACTTAAACTATGAAATCTTGGTTTTAATAATATCTTGGGAATAATAACTGAAGGTGGCCGAATTCTTTTTGTGGAAGTAAGATGAACAAATCTTGGGTTAAGATCTTAGAAATAATATCTTGGTGGAAATAAATTAATGTGATCGAATTTCCATGAATAAAAGGAATAATGAACATATAGGATGAAATCTTGGGAAATCTTAGTCATATCTTGGCAAATCTTTCTAATATCTCCAATATAATAATTTAATAACCTTAAGACTTCAATTAAATAAATTCCTATGGCTGAATTTTCGAATTTAAGCCCATAAATATCACCAAATCTCTCTTAATCAAATATTAGGACTCTAACTAACTCTAAACCTTGATTCTTCCAATTTTACCCTCATTCTTGTAACAAACTTTGAATTTCCTCTCTCCTAAAATCCTTCTCTTAATAATTCGAATTCCTTAAGTAGAAAATTAAAATCTAATCCCAATTAAACCCCAATTCTAATAAATTCTAATCTTAAAGGATTAAAACTCTAAATATTATTAAAGCCTAATAATTCAAACTTAAGTATTACTTCTAAATCTAAAAAGTATTGCAACTTATATTCTAAAGGTCTTTTAATACTAAGTGGATTAAGAACTAATACTAAACAAGTGATAAAATACTAAAGCATAAAACTTAAGGGACTAAACTAAAAAAAATTAAAGCAGGTCAAAAAGAAAGTTAGGGGACGAAAATAGCAGCTGGAACTCGGGTGTTACACCACTACATCCAACATGAACTTTCAACTCATCCACACAATCATAGACATATCTCATGCCACACTACTCAAAGCTTAGCAACAATATGGCCAAAAATAACAAGCAAAACAAACTTAAGCATAAGCATATGGTCAAAACATCATATAAGCACTCAAAATCAATATAAGAATAGCATTGCGAAGAGAAAGGCAAAACGATCACACCCCCCCAAACTTTTTTGGACCATACCACCATCATCAAGGAATATCATTACAAACCAAAATTCAAATCCTAAAAATACGAGATAGAAGTCATGATAAGGTGATGAAAATGAGTTACCCATCCTTGTGAAGTTAGATATAAATAGTCACTTCACGAAGGGGGGTCCATCGGTGGGTAAGTGAAATGCCCTTCACCAATATGCCACCGCATCATGGCTCATTGTGCCTCCAAGATCTCCTCAATGTTCGTCCCCATGGTGTTCATATTATTGCTCAGGGTATTCACGGTCCTATTTACGGAGTCCACAGTAGTGTTGAGGGAATGATAATTGTCAGTGAGCCTCGTGACATCGAAACGAAGACCAGCATACTCATTCTTAAGGTCACCCACATCAATCCTCAAAGATTGAACCTCATATCCCCATTCATTGAACGTCAACCCTTCAAACACACGAAATCCTTCTTGCTCGAAAGGGTTTTCCTCTTGCATAGGCTCTTCCTCCCCAACTTGTTCTTCTTCTCGTGCTTGAGAACTTGAAGCACCCCTTGCTCTTTTGTTCATCCTTTGATGAAATTGTTCCTTAAAGTGAATGTGCTCGGGTGTATCGAGCTTCAAATTCTCATTCTTCTTGATGGTGATTAGCTCATACTCAAGTAAGGGAAAGAGGTCATGAATATTCCGCCCTACAACACAGACAGCTTTCAACTTCCTCTTAAACTTCTTAGACCTTATCAAATGTGCAACATCAATCAATGCGCCCATTGCACCTTCCCTTTCGGGTGAAGGACTAGCCCTTTGAACAATGAATGCAATTAGTCCTCCATAAGCACAATTAGTCCGCACATTTTGTTGACTAAGATTCTTCAAAAGATAGGCCCCGAAGTTCGCCTTTTTAGAAGTGAGCATTGAATGCAAGATATACAAGTCATCACTTCACACCCTATTCGGCTCGACTCTAGCAAAGACCGTGTTTGCTATGATCTGGTGAGCACAATACAAGATAGGATTGACAAGGCTAGAGGACTTAGAAAATTGAGGGTTGAAGTTCTCATCATCACTAATCCTTCTCCATATTTCTTGAACTCTAGTAAACTTTTCCCATACATAGAAATTCCCTTTCTCAACATCTTCTTCGCACCCGAAAATCTCGTTGATTTGATTTGTTGTCATGACATAGCTCTCATTCTTTATCCGAAATCTTGCTCGAATCAGAACTCTATCCACTTCTCTCACTTCAAGTGTGCTCAAGAATTCAATGTTTAACTCCTAGCATGAGTCGAAATTTTGAAGGTTAAGCAACCCGCTCCATCCGATATTAGCAAACAAATCTTCAATGTCATTCCCAAAGTTACACTCCTCTAAGGAACTCCCGTCATAATATCTCCCCGCTTGGAAATCAATACCACAGACTTGAGCAAATTCAAAAAGTAGCTCCTTTTCTCCTCAAAGAACAATCCATAGTGGGTAGGTGATTCTCCACACTCTTTAAGACACTCTTCTTCACATATTGGATCATTCCATCCCTTATTAGATTTTGAGCTCGAAGCCTTGCTCTTACCTTTGCCTCTCTTAGACATATCCTACAAGAAATAAGCTCAAAGCATGATATATGAAAAATAAGCTCAATCAAACACACTTCTAGAGGAATTAAATATATGAGCAAAGGAAGAACAATAACTAAGTAGAATGGATTTAACACGATGAGTCTAATTCTAGAATTAAGGGAATCATGCAACTTATAGTCATGCTAATGTCATATATCAATGAAACCTCAAATAAGCAAAAATCATAGGTGAATCAACATCATTAACTCAACCTAGCATCAATATACTCATGCTCATTGACAAATAGCACAACAATAACTTGACAATCCAATTTTAGCATAAAATTCCCAAAAATTCGTCACTATGCCTCCACTCAAAAATTCAATCATCAATTAAGTCCAAAATTCATAAAATTAGCATGCAATTGGGTTCCCCATGAGTTACTCATCAACAATGTAGCATTATTTCATCAACAATTGCTCAAAATTAAGTTAAAATAAAAAAATCCCCAATTTAAGGTCAAGAATCCCTAAAAATTGAATTTCTCATTCTAGACAATGCTACCATGTAATTTCAATAAAATTGCAAGAAATAGAATGAGGAGAGTTAAAAGGACATACCTTTGGAAAGAATTGATGAGAAAAATTGTAGAGATTGAGTTATGGAAATTTTCTCCAACTTTCTCCTTCTTGGTTTTGAGAGAATATGGAGTGCAAGAGTGAAGAGAGAAGTGTGTGTTTGTGTGTGCAATAAGTGGAAAATGAGGACAAAGAGTGAGTGGACAAACCTAAGGAAGTGTGGTCAAAGTTGGACCAAAATTTGGTCAAATTCGGACTCCACAAGGTGCCGCACGAATCAATACCTATGGCCACACGAACCGCACTCGTGCGATCATTCGTGTGGACCATTGTCGCTCGAGCCAGCAAACTATCACATGAACCGGACTCGTGCGAGCATTCGTACGAACCGCTGTCGCCCGAACCAGCAAGCCGTCGCACGAATCTTGGCCTATGGGTGCACGAATCCAAGCCCTTTTGCACCACTTCGAATTTTCATCTCTTTACACCTTTTTCAAACCATTTTTCTTCCATTTTCCTACACAACACAACTTAAAACTCCTCATATAACATAAATGGTCATTGAACATCATCAAATTAATCATGATAAATGAGCAATTAATCGAAAAATTAATCACGAGTCACACCCCCCCAAACTTTTTCGGATCAAATATCCTAATAAAGTTTGGAAAGAGTGATTAATCAAGAAACTCAAGCTCAATAAACCATGCACACTCCATATCAATTCCCAAAACAAGAATATCTCAAAACCTTAAGCAAAATATGCTCCTCAAATCTATTCTTGCACATAATAGCACAAAATCCACAAAGAGCAATCAAAGCACAAAATCATGAGCTTAAAATGGCATTCATGCTTCTACCCCTAAAATCAAAAAGCAAAACCAATCACAACAAAATAAAATCAAGGATACGAAAAAGGATATAAGGGTGGGTTGCCTCCCACCTAGCGCTTGGATTTAACGTCCCCTAGCCGGACGCTATGAAGCTTAAGTGACATCAAAATCAATAAGGGCTCACTCAACTTCCTTCTCCAAAAACATCCCTTCTTCACCACATTCTTCACCACTTGCGTTACCCCCTTATCTTCATTCACCTTTTTTTCTTTTCGAAAAGATCATCAACACAAAGTTCACTCTTAAGATCAAAAATGCTGTCTTTTACCTTTTTATCACTTTCCATCCCATCCAGTATCACTTTGTTCAATTCTCCTTCAATCTTCTTTGGGGAACTCTCGGAATTGTCATGGATTGAAAAAGTAGCTTTTTCACCATTCATTATAAGAGTTTCCTCTCCTCGCTTGATATTAATCAAGGCATCCTACGTAGCAAGAAAAGGTCTCCCAAAAATGATAGGATTTCGAACATCTTCCTCGATATCAAGTACAACAAAATCAACGGAATAAATGAACTTCCCCACATGAACAACCACATCTTCTATCACCCCTCTAGGCTTCACTTTAGAACCATCGGCCAACTGCACATTAATCGTTGTTGGCCTCAACTCATGTAAGCCCAACTTTTCAGCAATAGAAAGTGGCATCATATTCACACTTGCACCTAAATCACACAAGGCCTTCATCTTCTTACTTCCTTTGATGTGGCAACTCAAAATGAAACTCCCCGGATCTCTAAGCTTTTTAGGTAGATGTTTTCGTATCAACTCACTACTCCAATGAGTAAGCTTAACCATTTTCGGTTCATTGGATATCATCTTTCTTGCCATAACATCCCTCAAGAACCTTGTATAATTTGGCAATTCCTCAATAGCTTCTAGAAAAGGCATCTTTGAATATAGCTTTGTGAAAATCTCAAAGAACTTCTTGAATCTATCATCGAGCTTATCTTTCACTCTTTTCAAAATTTCCACCTTCACATCACTTTCCACTTTCCCTTCTTCCACCTTTCTTTCCTCACCCCCTAGTTTTTCTACCCCTTCAACTTTCCTATCCTTCATCTTTATTCTTTCAACTACCCCCATTACTTTCTCATCACCTTTCACAACAAATTCTTTCCCTTTATCACATTTAACTTCCTCCACCAATTCAAGATGAAAATTCTCCATAGCATTTCTTTTCAACACCTCACTCTTCAACTCATTGCAAGTAGAAATAGCATTAATATGCTCTCTTGGATTAGTTTCGGTAGTTGAAGGAAACTTACCCTTGTTGATTTGTGGACTCAAAGACGAAGCAATTTACCCGAGTTGATATTCCAAGCTCTTGATTTGACTTCCTTGCGAAGTATACAAGTCATCAACTCTCTTATTTGTTTCACTATTCATCTTTCTAAACTCCACTTCAAAATTGTCCAACTTCTTCAAAATCAATGTCAAAGTATCCTCCATGCTCCCTTTCCCTTCATTATTTGGTGGCTTAGACCCCGGATCAATCCCGGGTGGCAATTGAATTTCCCCCTTAGGATTAGAATACGAAAAATTCTCATGCCTCCTATTCGGGCTGTAAGGAGGGTTACTTTGATTTGGAAACGGACCTCCTTGTTCTCTAAAAGGTAGTGCAACATATGACCTTTGATTATTTTGGAAAGAATTATTATATTGAGGACGACCCATATAACTCACTTCTTCTTGAGTAGAGGTAGTAGGAGGATGAATACTCTCAACAACACTTACTTGCATAGGAGCTGGAGCTTGGTTTTGGTTTTGGCCTCCATAGACCAAATTACACACATTTGTCAATCTTTCCTCGAGAAGTGCAACTCGATCACCCATTCCACTATTGGAATCTCTTTGAAAAGCATCATTTGCAGCTATATTCTCGATGATCTCGTTCACTTGATGAACGGTCTTAGTCCAAACCGAGCCTCCGGCATAAGAATTCAAGTAATTCTTGTCTCCTTCATGCAATCCAATTGTGAATGTCAAAAGTATGTCTTCATCCTTCAAACCATGTTGAGGACAAGCCAACAACAAGGTTTGGTACCTCTCCCAAGCACTTGATATGGTTTCTCTCGCCTTTTGTCGAAAAGTCTTTATCTCTTCCCTTGCCTTCAACATTTTTTATAGAGGGTAAAATTTCTTGAGAAATTGTGAACTTAACTCCTCCCATGTGGCTGCTTTCGGATTCATAGATCGGATCCATGTCTTAGCTCTCCCAGTCAAGGTGAAATTAAAGAAACGGAGCTTCTTTTCATTATACGACATCCCTTTGTACTTGATCGTGTCACATAACTCCATGAAATTATTGAGATGTGCATTGGGATCTTCACGATCACTTGATCCTTCGAAAGGCGACTCCTTTAACAACTTCAATATATTCGTATTAAGCTTAAACTTCTCAGCATCTATAGGTGGTCTCTCAATACCATCATAATGCTCATTAACTCTTGGCTCAAAGTAGTCTCGGAGTAATGGTTCATTGTTTTGCAACGGGTTCACAATTTGTGGTCTTTGGTGTTGAGGTTGTGGTGGGTATGGATAGTAAGGATAGTTTTGAGGTGGTGGTGGGTAGTATGGTGGGTTCATTGGGTAATTTGGGTAGTTTGGGTAGTTGGGATATTGAGGTGGATAGTATGGTTGATTTTGTGGTGGATAAGGTTGGTATTGGTGTGGTATAGGTTGTGGTTGTGGAACCTCCCTTTGAGCCAAGTGCTCCTCACCTTGATGCACTTGTCCTCTTAATGGTTCCTCTTCTCTAATTTCCTCTCGAGCTTCATTCATTTGATTATCCATGTTCTCTTGATTCAATCTAGCTTCTCTTCTTCTTCTTCGTAGGCTCGTTTCAAGATCCAAATCAAAGGGTAATAAATCTCCCCCTTGACTCCTTGTTTGCATATACCTACAAGAAAATGAGTATCAAACTCTCTCACAATAGAAACCAAATGAAAATAAAAGAAACAACAAACAACCAATCAAACAAGCCATCTTCCCGGCAACGGCTCCAAAAACTTGTTTGGCGTAAATGAGTCCTCACGCAAGTGTACGTGTTCGCTACTAGCGTGGTAAGCTTGACCAAGTTTTAATATATAACGAAGCAATTAGAGGGAAGGGTATCTATCGTCTACTAATTTGTTAAAATAGCAAACTACCTATCACCTTGTGTTCGCAAAGTGAGCAAATGTGAGGGAATGTGCTAGTGTACTAGCCTATGTTTCGTGAGTGAAGTATCACTTTATCATTCAATGAGATTATGTATAATCAATGTACAAGCCACTCTAACATGCAAAAGGTTTCTCTAATACATATCAAAGCCCCTAATTGTTCATCTAATTCACTAGAGATAATTCTCACTATCTTAGGAATTTCATCAAACACTTGATATGCATTGGCCTTAATACAAGAGAATTTAGGAAATATGCTCTACTTTCGCAAGAGACTAACTCCCTAATGGCCCTATTATCATCTACACATGCAAGCATTCATACAAACCTTCCAATTAGAAAATTGATCATACAACAACTCAAATCATTCAAAAGATCAACATATCACTACACTACTCCGTAGAAATCATACACTAACACATAAAGAAATTAGCTCATGGCAAACTGAGTAAACATAAGAACAATTAAGCTAGGAACTAACATCATTAAGAAAGAAATGTAAAGAAATTTACCTATTAAATGATAATTGGAAAGATACTATTTACCTCTAAAATGCTAACTTGAAATCCAACAATGGAAATTGAAATTCAATCGGTGAGAATGTAGCCTACGACCAGACGAGCATGCAGGAATTAACGGATCAACTATCACTACGGTAGATCAAAAGTTATCTAAGAATTTATGAAAAGAAACCTTAAGAAACTTCCAAGTAACTACTTCTCTCTCTCTCTAATCTAAGAGTTGAACTAATGTGTCTTGGATTATGACTTAGATGCCTTGAGAATTTGATCTTTAGAGTATTTATAGTGCCCACAATGCTTGGTCCAATATGCCCCTCATTAAACACGCGAAAAGATGAAACTGCCCTTCAAAAATTGGACATCCGAGCCATCGCACGATCGCAAGCAGGTGGCCGCACGAGTCTAGCTCGTGTGAGCACTCGTGCGGTTCGTCGTCGCCCGAACCATAGATTCGGTGAATGAATGTGGCTCGTGGTCGCACGAATCTTGGCCTGTGGTCGCTCGAGTCCAGCTTCGACTTGTGCGATCGATCCTCGACTTTCTTATTTTCTTCATATCTTGAGTTCTAGAGCTCCGATTGACTCGATTCTTTTTCCGTTGCGACCCTCTCTTCGAACTCTTCGACATGGTATAACATTTTTCTTCATTGGATCAACTCACATTTTCTGAACTTTTATGAACTTGCTCGTCTCTTCCTTATTTTGCTTGTTTTCACCTATAATCAAAACTTTCTAGCCAAAATGGGTTAATAGCACAATTTATACCATATTAGGGTCAAATATGAACATAAGAACATCAAAACCATATAGAAATGGATACAAAAACATGCAATTATGACCCTAATCAAGAAGGAATGGGGATGTCGCTAGGTTGTTGCACCTGTATTTGATGGCAGTATTACTAACGCCTGCGAGAAACACATCTATTCCATGGCACTACACATTGTACTTGGAAAAGGTTGAAGATATAAAAAACTATGATTGGAATGCACTAATAGTTTCGGTGTTAATTGAACGTCTTTATGAAAGTCAAAGTTTGAAAATAGCAGGATGTGCTATCATTCTCCCGGTATGATTTGCAAACATATTTGTATTATAATATTATAAGATAAATTTATTTGGTGCTATTGATGAAAGCGAGTTCTAACCTATTTGTTTCATGTTTCTAAAAAATAGTTTTGGTTATGTGAGCACGTAAAGATGATAGAGCCTACACACGGTGGTGGATTTCCCCGTATCTTGAAATGGGACTTGACAGCCTTAAGTAAAGTCATGAAAGGGATAAGGCTTAGTACATTTGGACAAGACGATGTAAGTAAAAAAAATAAGATAGAGGCGCATGGACATTTGAGTAGTTATATGTAGTGTATATGCGGTTGATCATGATAACTCAAGTTGTTGAAATTGCAGACTTACAGGTTTTTTTTAAACCAACAGCAGTCGAGAAGGAGATACTACGTCATCTTGAGAAACAATGGAAGGAAGGATTTAGTGGTGTTCTTTCAGAAGGTGATACAGAATGTGATTCAAGGGAGAGGGCAGGGCATTTTTACAACTCAACGTGGAATGAAGAGTCAGACTCTGATGATTGTGTATACCCAACAATACCGATTGGCATGCGCAGCCAAAATGAAGGAATGCATGAACAGAGAGCTGCAGCTATTCGGACACCCCTGATGCCAGGACAACAGAGAAATAATAGGGTGAGTGAGGTGGATAGGAACATAAATGAGCATTTAAGGTTGGGAAGTATACATGGTGTCCAGAAAGTAATATTTGGTAGCACAGGGGATAGTGAGCCTGGAAGCTCAAAGACAGTGGAGGAACACTTGAAAACCAATCAGGTGGACAGCAGTGTAAAGGGCAGAGACATCGGGTATGAAACAAAGAGGTCAGATGGTGTGGCAGGTTGTGTAGAAAGCATTGTGCAAAAGGAAAATGAAGTTGGTGAAAGAAATTACAGTGAACAATACTTAACGCAGTTAGAAGATGAAATTAAAAAGATTATGGCGGAGATGGAGGGTTACAAACAAATTATCCAGGAGAAAGACAGTCAGATGCAGGTGGTCGGGAGACAGTTAGAAGAGGCTGTAAGAAAAAAAAGAAATGGAAATCAGAAGAGCTAGGGGATTGGAGGAACATGTAAATGAGATTGAGGGAATGAATCGGAATTTGGAGAAGGAAGTAGCGCAGATGAAATTGGTTGTGCTGGAAAAGAATGGGTTGATAAGTAAATTGAGCAAGGAGTGGGAGGAAAAGTTAAAGATGAAAGAGGTGGAAAGTGTGCAGCTGAAACGAGAGGTTGAACAAATTAGAGCAGAGCTAGAGGAGGCAGGAATGAAATTGCATGCACTTGCAAATCCCACGACAACACAGATCCTTGAGAATGAGAGAACAATGAAAGTATTGGACACAGTAGCTGAGCTGTCGATTACCAAGAAACAGAAGGAAAAGTTGGAAATTGAGAATGAAAGCTTGGCTGATACAAAGATATTTGATTTTATAGACCGAGGGGGGAGAGCAGTGACGCAACAATATAAAAAAAGAAAAGGAAAAGATCAATGGAGGTAGTTGATCCAAGCACAATTACGCGTATAGTGAAAGCAAGGACGCGAAGTGATGATAGAAAGGCACTGGAGACATCACCACAATTGAATACGAGGGAGATGGTGGCAGTCCATGAAGGGATAAGAAAGCAAAAGAAAATACGGTGGGAGACAACATTTAACGTTGTACGGAAAGTAAAACCTAGTATCAAAGCAACCATAGATGACTGTTGGAACGACGGTGGTGAAGAGTAAGATTCAACTGACCTTTTTATATATATTATGGATTATAATTTTTGTTTATAGGTTATTGATATAGGAACATGAATAGATATATCTTTTATTAGGCAGTTTATGCATAGTTGTCCAATAATGTGTGGTTATTGACATTATATTAGTTGTGTGAATTCAGGGTGATATGGTTGATATTTTTTACATAACATGAGAAATGATAACACGATGTAGGTTTGTGGCTTGGGGAGCAAAAAACACAATGGGAGTTGTATACATGACAGATATTATAGGAATATTGCATCATGAAAGGCTCTCCACTGGGGTAAGTTTGATGAAGTTGAAATAACGTGAATCATATAAATTTTAAAGTGGGAAGTCTTAATGGATGCTTTGAATTCAATATCTAGTTACACTATTAGCACTATGTCATAATGTGTGCTTGTCATAAGGTTGTCGATTCTTGGGGGATGATGCTGGAAAGCAAGTACGCTGATCTGCAACCCAATGGGCGTGTCTTAATTTTTTCTGCTTCTTGCTGGGTAAGTGTGAACAATGGGTCAATTTGTTATATAAATTATTAACTGTTATGAGGTAATATAAACAGGCCGGACATCATTAATTATATATTAGGAAATGTTCTTTATGTAGGAGTTAATATTGGCAAACAAGCATGGGAGAAGTAGAAGTTTGGTTCAGTTAGTTGATAAAAGATTGGAGACGATCAACTGCAATGATGTGTTGCTATTCCCATTATTAACAAGAGACTATGAAAATGCTCCAACAAACGGTGGAGACCACTGGACTCTGTTAAAGTTTGATATGAACACATGCAAATGGAGTTTTTTTAACTCATTGCAACCGCGGGCGAAATATGGTAGGGATGTGCACATGGAGAGATCCAGGATTGTGGTAAGAATATTCATTTTTTCAAGGAAGAATAATGCAACAATTTGGATGTAATAATCATACTAATTTATTTGGATAATTGATTGTTTGTAGATTGATTATGTGATTCCACGCCTGAAGTCTGTCGCAGAGAATTTTCCAGGGAAGCAAAAGATGTTGTGCAATATCAATATTAAGCATGGGGTGCCGTGTCTGCAACAAATGCCGGATAGTGTAGATTGTGGAGTAATAGTGTGCTTTAATATGGAATCTGAAATAATCAGGAAGAACCCAACACACAAGGTTTTTTCCAAAAGTGCATCAGGCGACTACAGGAAGAGGATGGTAGATTGGTTTATGGAACCGGATAATGCGGAAGTGTTTGTATGATATGGTTTATTGTACGTGGTGAATTATTTTGAACAGGTGTTTTTGATGGGTACTAATGGCACCTTGTTGGTATGAGTAGTACAATCAATTCCTTTGAACCCAATA
>JAPKLY010000337.1:353591-386550 GCA_026898435.1 Prunella vulgaris | reverse complement strand
CCCCCCCCCCAACATCTGCCTGGTAACTCATCTGCAACAGATGCCTCCAATAGGGATCGAACTCATGACCTGTGCTCTGATACCAATTGTAGGATCGGCTGCGTTGAGTAGAACTGATGTACTATCCTCGCAAAACCAACACGGGTCTTTTCTAGCGTGCTTATGTCCTCACTCGCACTCACCCTGATAACTTTCCAGGGGGTCACCCATCATGAAATTGCTCCAAGCCAAGCACGCTTAACTTTAGAGTTTTTTCACAATGGGCACCAGAAAAGAAGATGCACCTTGTTGGTATGAGTAGTACAATCAATTCCTTTGAACCCAATATCTAGCTGCAGCCCCACGAGTTGGAATGCCTCCACCGGACTCGGCGCACCTGCAAACTCCGCCCGACTCGGCTAGGCAGACTGTTGGACTCGGTGCACCTGCATACTCCGCCCAACAATATATGTATGTGTATTTCATGTATTAATTATCTTAGACGTGAGAGTTGTCACGAAACTAATTTCACTAGGTACGGAGCAAGGCTTGCCCACATGAAGAAATAGAATGTGGGCTGTATTGTGGTGCAAACAATAAGAAGTGGTGTAAGAGTGAAATAGTCGGTGCACAATATAAACAGTAGTGATCACATTCAAACAGCGGTACATAAAATTATAGAGTGATGCATAGTTTTGCATGTGGTGCATAACGGTGGCATGTAGTTACAAGGTCTTCATTGTGGTGCACAACGGTGGCATGTAGTTACAAGTTTTTCATTGTGGTGCACACACAAGTATAGTGGTGCTCAGAACATCAGTGTAGTACATATGTCAATATTTTGCTTTAGAGGTAAAGCAGTCAATATGCTCAGTATATTATGTGGGCAAAGAATAGGTGCATGAGTTTCCACAGGAGTTTTATTATTTTCAAATTTGCCTAATGATTGTTTCCATATTATAATGTGGCCAAATAATGGGTGTCTGTGTTTTACCATAGTCGCAATTTTACAATATATTGCTCCCCTACCAGTTTTTCTTTATTCTGGCCAATGATGGGTTACATATTTGTATGTGCGCAAAGTATGGGTGAATGAGACTTTATAGTAAAAAATGCAATTGTTGTATTATGCGTGCAGAGAATAGTCACAATGCAGTCTAACTGTGCACCATCGCATAACAGTTGTACCATTCGTGCTGCACTGTTGAATAACTGTTGTAGTGTGAACATGTGCCTGAGTCACCATGGAATATGGGTACAGTTGGTCAAAAAAATGAAAAGTAATTATGTATGCATGATGAACATAATCAGAAGTTCTTCAAAATTGCAACCTTATAGTCCTAGTTGGTTTGGCGTTCAGAAAAAGAATAGTGGAAACTCCTTACTTGTTTTGGAAAATGTAAAAAAAAAAAAAAAAGACAATAATTTGGATACGTATATGAAGAGGTGTTACGACCAATTGCTAACTGCATTACTCATATTAGTTGTGCAATAATTAAACGGGTATATGTAGGGCAGTTTATAAGTTTTTTTATATGATAATAAAGAAAATGTAGGTCGTTTCTAAAATATGGGACATCATGTGTTTGAGAATATGAGTGCATAAAATTCATTATTGTGTGTTATAAATGATTAACAGAAGCGCAAATTTAGTATGTTATCATAAGAGAGTGTGTATATCAAATCTTATGTAGGCTGCGTAATTAAATGGAGAGTATGTATGGGTAAATCTAATTGGTTGCCATAGTAAGGTCAAATTTAATGTAATGTTTGTGAACTAAATACAAGAAAGTACTCATAGGTAAGGGTGGGTCAGATGATTATAGCACGTGCGGAAAACCACAGCATTATAATACATGAGGAAAAATGGACGAAATGAATGTTATAACCTAAATTATAATATGCATAGGTGATGCATACACTTCCTTAAAATAGATGCATTTATGATTATTTAGTACAATTAGTTGGGACAATCAAAAGGAATATTGATGATATGGACGAGGACAAAGCAGTGACCGGGATTATAGCATCGGGATGAATGCGTGTGTAATAATTGCAACAGAAAAAACCATAAGACCAATTTTTTTTTGTTTACCAAAATAGAATATAGCGCAAACATTACCCTAAACCCAAACAGTAGATAGTACATAGTAGCATTGTTGCATCTTGCATACATCATTCAGGAAGACAGAACCATTGCAATTGTTTACTGTGTGTTTGCCAAAATCGTGTATGATTTCCACGCAAGTGAACGTGGTCGTTGTTGTCGCGGCAAGTTAACCAAGTTAAATATCGAACACAGGGAAATGATGCGATATCAAGCTAGTATTGAATTTTCACAAAGATGGATAGCTAGGAAAGCAAGATAACAATCTTGGATTCTATCTACTAATCAAGCAAGAATAGTAAATCCTAACTATCACCTCAAAGAAGTGAGCAAGTGTGAAGTGTACATGGAAGTAATCCTACTATGGTTCCTCTAGAATCCTATCCATCTTAGCATGCAAAAGATCTCTTGGTGTCTTAGTCAAGCCAACTAGTGTCTAGATCTCTCTACCACACAACGTAAGCTCTATTGGATGTCTAGATCTCTCTACAACTTCCAACACTCAAATTAAGAGGTCTTAGGCTAATATGCAATTCTCATTGGTCATACAAGCAATATATCAAACACTTGACATGCATAAAGTTCTTATAGCTCAATTCTCATTTCATTGCTAAAACATATAAACCATACAATCCAATTTAACATCCCAAGCATTCATACAAGTCATTAATAAGAGAACTAATCCAACAAGATCACTAATTCATGGATAGGATTAACAAGAGACTGAATTCACCATAGTATTCATACAACCATGCAACAAGGATATTAGCCCATGGCTAATTGGAAATGAAAATCAACAATGAACAATGTAAACATCATGAATATTAACTAATACAAGAGAATTAAAGGAAATCTTACCATAAGTGGATGAATTGAAATACAAGCTACAAACCTCCAATTTGCTAAGTCTTGATCCAAAGCTCAAAATACAAAATTGAACCGCAGGAATAAAGCTCTAATCACTACGAGTATGTAGGAACAAACAGATCTAAAATCCGACGGACGGATCAAAAGTTATGGAAGAAAGAAGATTGAATCCAACTAGAAACCCACTAAGTAACTACCTAATTCTCTCTCTAAACTAATCTAAGAACTTGGAATAATGATGATCTAATAATTGCTTGGAAATCTGATCCTTGAAGTATTTATAGTGCCCACAATGCTTGGTCCAAAATGCCCTTCATTAAACGCGCGAAAAGACGAAACAGCCTCGAAATTGGGCCTGTCCGGGGCATCACACGCGTGTACACAGTCGCCGCACGAGTCCAGCTCGTGTGATCACTCGTGTGACACATCCTCACACGAACCAGAGCCTCCTCACACGAGTGTGAGCTTGTGGTCGCACGAGTCTGGGCTTGTGGTCGCTCAAGCCAGGCTTGGTCGATCCTCAACTTCTGGTTTTCTTCATATCTTGAGTATTAGAGCTCCGATTGACTCGATTCTTCTTGCGTTGCGACCCTCTCTTCGAACTCTTCGACATGGTATATCATTTGCCTCCATTGGATCAACTCACATTTTCTGAACTTTTACGAACTTGCTCGTCTTTTGCCGGTTTTTGCTCGTTTTCACTACAAAACACATTTTCTTGCCACAAAATGGTTAATAGCACAATTTATACCAAATTAGGGTCAAATATGAACGTAAGCACATCAAAACCATATAGAAATGGATGCAAAAACATGCAATTATGACCCTAATCACTATGTAATACGGAAGCATATTACATGGAAAACAAGTTGCTTCAGCAAAAGGTAAAAACACCAAAAGATGCTAAACAGGCAAGAAGTTCGCACAAAACAACGAGACGAAAGAGCTAAAAGGAGTTACATAAGGCGGGCAACACTTTAGGTAAATGGGTAGACGCTGCAACAGTGGTGCTGCCAGTTGGGCCTATTAACAGGGATGTAAACCCTGTCAATCAAGTCATACTCAATGAAACTACATGAGGGCTCAACACGAAGAAGAAGCCTCCTCCCACCTGGGCGTAACAAGCGAAGTGGTTGGATCCCCAATATGAATTCATCTTCCTCAATGGCGTAACCAACTTCAAAAACCACGCATTTCCAAGAGCCATCGTCGGCGTAGTTCTCCAGGATCCATAGCTCACAATCTTCAAAGGAATAACTTATGCTAGAGTAGATGATAAGCTTGTCATCTTCGATGCACCCAACATCTCCGTACACCGTAAGGTGAGAACGACCCTGTGGTAGGCGAATAATCTAAAAAGTCTCGTCGGTACAGTTGAAGCTAGCAATGCTCTCGATACGGACAATGGTAGATATTTGCCAGTTGAGGCAACCACCTACAAAAACACCAGGAGACCAAACCGGGTACTCATATGGGAACTCACCAATGTGCCTCCAAACCCTAGTTCTTGTGGAGTAGCAATGAACCGTTGACCGGTATTGGTAAGTGTTGAAGAGAATAATATGAACTAGCTTGTACTCTGTTGTACCGGGAACACAACCGAGACCATAGAAGGTGGATGCAAAAGTGGAACCCTCCGGGAACAGTATCTTTGGGGTAAGAATCTCCCAAAATTCATTGAGCATCGGGTTTCCGATGAAGAAGCGGTCGTCCATGGTGCAATTGAGTATGAAACTTTCCCAACTTGCAATGGTGTACCATTCCGGGTCGCCGTTGATGATGGATCGGTGATTTCCTTCATCGGAAGGGTCTGATGGTTCATTACCAAGCGGGTAAAACCCCATTTGGGACTGGAGTATAAAACCGACTCGGTTCTGAGACTTCATCGTCGCCACGTGCTTGACGCCGGTGAAGTAACCTTCATTGATGGATGCATACCAGATTTTGTTGACTTGTTTCATGGGGCAAAGGTATTCACAGGGGACACGGGAGAGAATGTCCACCATTATGTCATCCAGAAAAATAGTGCCGCCAAGATTGGGGGTTGGAGGAATGAAGAGTTTTTTGGTATTCGGAGGGTTAGAGGAGGATGATGCCATGGATTCTATGTGTGGTGGTGGGTGGTTTTCAGGGGGAGGATTGGGTTGCATGATTGAAGGGGAGAGAGTAACTAGGGTGAGAGAATACATAAGGAAATTAATGTTTAGGGCTAGTGGATTTGATGGCTTTTGTAGATGATGTAGGTGTCTCTTGGGAAAGGTGGTGACCGTGTTAAGAGGTAGGAAAAAAAGAGCTTAGCCACGTGTTAATCATCTATGACTGAGTGTGAGTAACACACAAAATATGGGGGGGGTTCATTTGTGTGGTTTGGGTTAGTTTGTCAGACCATAGAAAAGAGAGAAGGGGGAATTGGCCAACTGGATTAGGGGGATATACGAGGCGAAATCATTGTGTACATTAAATGCGATTGGACATTTAATGTGACGGTAATAATTATCCCAAAGTAGTAATACACGCAATGCCTTTTAGTCCTGTGTAATGGTGGAATGTTGGAACTACACCAACTTATAAATATGTAATAACGTTAGTAAAATAATAATGGAAAAATTGTGTAGGAAGTGCACAAAGGTAAAAATAATAATAAAATATATATAATAATTAATCACGCGATGAATAATTGAAAAAAAATAAAAAGGGGTTTTATTAGGAAAATTTTGTTTACAAATTGTACGTATGTTATCATATGATTTAAGAAAAGAACTATGTGATTGAATGGTTTTTTTATGAAAAGGTAACACAATTGGATGCTAATCCAATAGTCTTATCCAAAATACTTCTTACTCTTTACACAGCAGTCAGAAATAGGACATTTAATGAGGGATGTGTACAGTACGACGTCCACTTGCTCACCCCTTCAATCCACATTCATTATAAATAATTTTTTTTCCTTTCACTCATCGCTACTTCTCGATCCCAACGGGTCCAACTCCATATATTAGGAACCTTTTCTTACATTTTATTTTAATTTTTAGATAAGGATTTTTTTCCTGTGGAAAAGACATACTATTACAGAGTAACACACATACTTATTGTTACACAAACATAAATTTTGAGAAATGTTCCTATTAGAAGGGGATAGGTGAACTTATTAGAATAATATTATGACTATTTAATTTACAATAGTAGTTGTTAAATTCACATAAATTTCCATACTTTAATGGGTGTTATAACACCTATTGAATGTACATTTTTTTTAAAATGTTGCAATAGGTTAACAAATTACATGATATGGAAAAATTTCACAATAATTTGATCCCATATCAGGTTACCATTTATTTGTCAAATACATTTACCAGACCAGGGACAGGGTTATAACCTGAGTAAATCACATTTATGTACCGTTAGTGTAATTTGTGTACAGTGACATAATTTAATGGACCAAACACAAAAGTTAGTGCACAGTGATTATGACCGTTGGAATTTGAAGGAGCTGACAATAGAGCCGTTGTGAGATGTAATGACAATGGGATTCTTGTTCTGAAACAAACCCAAATGGCTCTCTATATATATTTATGTATTGGGGTCATTTCGGTGACATTCACCAAGACTATCTTGGATGAGATAACAATATTGTTCGTGAAACAAACCGGGTGAATACAATAGGTAATGGCATCTGCAAGCCAACAAGCAGATTGCGGTGGATACGCGAGATACAAGAGGTCCATGTGTCATCGATGCGGAAAGAGAGCATCCATACAGATTAGCAAGACGGCTGCCAATCCCGAAAGGCTGTATCACAACTGCGATGATCATGGATTCTCTCATTGGTATTTACCGTGCAACAAAGACGGAACGCTGGATGAGAGTGAGGTTCGTCGACAAGTCAAATGATGAGCCAACAAACATGCAGGCACAATTGCGGAGGTACAACATATGTAACGCGACTAAGTACGCTGGTTTTCTCAAATATTATAACATTCTTTGTAATGCTTGTCATCGTGAAGATCATGAGGGTGTAAGTCATAAGTTGTATTGAGTCTACTATGGGAATGGTAGGAATGTGTATCACCTGCGTTGTCTATGTTGGTTCAGGTAGTATGTGTATTCTATGAATAAAGGCACGTGCTGCATTTTCCTTAAAGGTATGATCTTTGAAGCTAACTAGTTATTGTTTGAATGCACAGTAGTGGTAATATCCAGACATTATTCGCTGAGAATAATAACTACATTGAGGAAATTCATAACTAAATAGGTATTGTCAAAGGAAAGATAAAGGGCATACATAGCAAACCAGAAAAATTTAGAGAACCAAGGTACAAGCTCGTATTTGATAGAATCCCAATCAAGATAACACAACGTAACACAAGCCAAGGTAATAGAATAGTAACAAATAAAACCTAAGAATAGTTTTTCGAGAGCTTTTTGAACTCTCCAAATGACCTGACCCGTGATTTCTTCGGACGACCGGGTGGGTTCTTCAATAATGGGGGCAACACGGTATCGCCATTTAACGTATCTTGCAAATCGTACTTGTCAGTTTGATGTATTGGTTGTATACTATAAGTATAACAATCTTGGTAGGAAGTTGTCAAGAAATATTTCTCAATATAAAGTTCAAGAGAGGAACCATGTTGGACTATAACAGCAGCAGCGTGAGCACATGGAAAGCCCGTAATATGCCATTGTGAGCACGAGCAGTGTCTTTTGGCGACATCAACTACAACAGATGGTGAGCTCTTCACCTCAAAAGTTGCATTACCTCTCTGACATACCCTCCAAGCCTAAGAAAGGTAGCACAAGCCCACCCACAGCGCATGTTTGGTGGGGCACAAAAGGGTTGACCAATTCGCACTTTTGTTCTTTCTATCCAGCTGCCATCTACTAAGATCTGAGAAGGTAAACGGGTGATGACATTGAGAGATTAATAATAAGAAGAAAATAGTTTGGTAGAGCAATACAATAAGCTGGATTTAAATACCTTGACGAATATGGTCAATCATTTGTGTAATGGGAAGTCCACAAGCATCCGTCAACCAAAAGTTTAACGACTCAGCCGCATTGGATGTCATTTCATCATAGCGAATAATATGCGCGGCATGAGACACAGCCCATTTGTCATATGGCAATTGCGACAACCATTCTTCAGCTGCTTGACCTCCAACTCTTTTGAGTATTTCGATTTTCTCATCAAACAAGCGCTTATTGGGTGCATGTGCACATTCACTAAACAAGTCGGCAAGCTTGTGTTTGGTGTTCTTCCGTAACCCACCACCAAATCTACCCCTCAAATTAGAAAGGAGATGAAACAGACAATAGAAATGGTTGGGCTTGGAAAATACAACAGGGAATGCAGTCATCAAACCACAATTGCGGTCCGATACATAGATGATTTCTTTCTCATGTGTGCAGTGATCACGTATCTTGGTCAAGAACCATGACCAATTAAAAGTGTTTTCAGAAGATACGACTGCAAATGCGACTGGATAAAGCCCTAATAAAATCAAATAAATAAGTCAAATCCAATGAAAAAAGGTATCTGCATGTTGGTCAGACTATGAGCTTGTAAAAAATCAGTTAACAGCGCTGCAATCATGAGCTTGTAATTAAGAAGCAGATGTGATCATAGCTACTGCATAAATAAATTTAAAAAGGGAGCACAGACTTTCGGTTAAGGTTCCATGGGAGAATTACCATTATCCCCGTCCTTTGCAGTTGCAGACAGCAACTTACCCTTGGCACGACCATGGAGAAACGTACCATCAAGGAATAACATTGACCTGCACAACTTAAAGCCGTCTAGGCAGGGCTTTAATGCTACAAAAACACGGGTGAACCGATTCGTAAGGGGGTCTACTTCCAAATCAAATACACTTCCTGGAAACAAAATTAAACGTCGCATTAACATATATGGATTAGAATTGTAAAACAAATTACAACAACAAGAGACGTATAAGTAGAATACCAGGATTAGAGCGAAGAACAGCTACGGAATACCATCGGAGTTCATTGTATGACTGTGTGTATGAACCAAACAAGTTGTCTTTGGCCTGCTCGGCTGAACGCCAGCCTTTATAGTACGGTATATCAATACCATAATTATTCTTCATTATCTCAACTATTCGACTGCCATTTATATCATGGTCAGCGATCACCTCATTAAGTATTAATTGTCCAATAACCTTAGGAATTAGATGATTTTTCTGTGTATGAAAAACTTTACCGAGACATCGGTGATGAAAATTACCTTTGTATATTTCAAACCACATACATGTCTTCACACAACGAGCTTTGACAAACCAATCACAACAACATGTAACCTTTTCAACACACTCTACATGAATGTATTCCGGACGATTCTTCACAAACTTATATCTAAAACCAAGCATTGTGGCATGCTTGATTAATGCAGTCCTAAAACCTATTGCACCTTTTCTGAAGACTGTACCAATGCCACCATCAAATAGGTCGTGCCACCCATCTGATAGGAGTGGGGTTCTTTCGGTATATGGACAAATGTCATAAGTAGGATACACTCTCTCACAACGGACATTTTCTTTATCGCCTATAAGCCTTGATTTCTTATCTACTTTAAAGGGCAACTTGCTCTGTTTCAATAACCGTTTGCTCCCACAAAAATTATTAACAGAATTAAAGTTTGTATCATCTATGGATTGTACACTATGATGACCCGCACTACTTCGCACTCCACTTTCATCCATACCAGAATTATCAAACAACGAATTCAAGTTGGGTGTAACATTAGTGGGGCTCTTATCAATTTGAATAACAGAAACAGATATCAATTTTTGAGACATGGAATGAGAAATTGATATTTTGGAAACTTAGATATTCTCCATATCGGCTTGCGATTCCAATACACAATTATTAACCGAACCAACTGAATATCTAAGTTTCCACATACCTGGAATTAATTCAGGCCACAAATCACCAACTCCTCTGGCAAAGTCATCAAACGATAAACTGCCATTAATCTTCATGGCCCTGCACTCGGAATTATGGGCAAAAATTAAAATGTAATTTTCCATGACAATGTTTTTCAGGTTTATTAGATAAAAACCTGCGAGAAATATATGATTTTTCGGAACGGCAATATGGGAGATTGGATAAAGTTCTCCAGAATGAAGAATTAAAATAGAATTCAAATTTTTGAATTGGATTTACCGATAATTAATCTTCCGGTAGATCAAAGCGTGCCTAAAAGATTTAGAAAACAGCTGTGTGAAAAAGGCTATGCTTGAGGCCGCACTTGACAGTGATAGAAATGACTGATATGACAGTTGGATGGGACATAAACTCTATTTGGCTGAGTATGTTGATAGTGGCATTTCGGAGATTAAGGAAAGGTTGAGAGGGTTTTAATAAGACATTATGGCTCTTAATGTTATTAGTGAATAGTTAGGGCCCTGAATGTGGATACACTAAGAAAAAGGCCTACACTGTAATAAATCCTTTAGTTTTTCTAAAGAAAAACATTTACTTAACTTCTAACATGAAAATAATACATACACATCAACATTTAATTTGTGCAGTTTGTATGTTGGGGCTGCACTTACAACTACTTTGAGCATTTTCTAAAAATATAAAAACACATCCAAAAATCATGAAATTTTTACAGAAGATACCTCTTGAAGTGTAGAACACAAAAAAAAGTTTGTCCCAAGAGGTTTGACTCACGGAAAAGGTCAGTTTGAGTCATTCTAGAAAAGTGGTCAGTAGGCTTTTTAGCCTTTCCAGTAAGTTTTCACCAGTGTACCACCCACCAAATAAATTTTTAAATATATTTTGGCTAGTCTAAAAATTCCGGAAAAATTCATAGAGTTTTCTAACCTCATCTAATATTTAATAAAAAATTTTACAAAAGGTTTTCATGAGCCGATTGTTACCAGAAATTCAAGAAACGTCACATGCAAGGCAGTATGACACACATTTTTCAAAAATTCATAACTAATTGTAGAAAATTCCAAATGACATGAAACCAAAGCCAAAAGAAAGCTAACTCAACCTAGTTTCAGAATATGTAAACAAAAATTTCAATAAAACAAGTATACTACATCGACTTTTGCTCAAAACAACCAAGATGTGACAAAAATCCTAACTCTAGAGACCCACATGCATTTCATGCCTTTAATCCTATCATCAACATACCAAAACACCTTATAACCACATGATAATCATCTAAACAGTATATACTCTTCAAGACACACTTCATCAAACATTCATTAAAAGCATTTAGACTTGACATGCAATAAGACTTCCAAGCTCCTAAGTGAGTAAAACTAACATGCAATCGCATATATGGTTATGGGTTATAGTCTTGAACCTTTTGGAGATATTTTTTTAGAACCAAGGCCTTGAAGCTTTAGAAATAAGTGTTGGGTGGAGCTCCTTGAAGAAGATAAGCTTGCCCTTGAGCTACAACAAGAAATAGGGCAAGTTAGAAGGGGAGTGATGATGAAAATGGAGAAACCCACATGTAGTTGAAGAGAGAGAAAGAAGGTTTGAGCTTCTTCTTGCTTAGAAATGGCCTTCAACCTTCAATATGACTTCATGGAGGACTTGATGCTTGAAAATGGAGACCTCCTATGGTTGGAAATGGGAGAAGTCTTCTCCCTTTGGAGTGGTGGCCGAAAGTGAGGGGGAGGGGGAGGGGGAGAGGGAGAGAGGTTCTTCTTGTTGTATACTATCTTGCTAAGGAGGATGAAATGGAAATAAAATGAAAATGAGCCTAAAGTCCATGAGGTTGTATTTATAGGCACAACATCATGAGTATCCAACTAGGGGCATAAGGGGGAGAGCATGTGAAGTGTAGAAAAGTAGGGAGCTCCATTGGTTGGTCTTAGACCTAGGAGAGTAGGTTGGGCAAAAAGCATAATTTTTCTCCCCAATAAGCCCTTATGGCCGAAAATTTGAAGTGTTTGGCTGCATTTTTGCAGCCAATTTTTATGGTACGCGATATGGCTTTCGTCGACAAAAACCGATATATTTTTGGTAGTAATTTCGGTTCAAAATTTTTTATTTTTGGTTGATAATTATAAGCCATTTTTAAGCATTAAGGAACTTAATTTAAACTAAATTTTCATGAACATCTTATGTCATGAACTGTATTTAATTTAATTTACATTTTATGCTAGGAGTGCTTCCGGTTTCGGTTTTGAATATTTTTTTTCGAATAGAACCCAATTTTTCGAAACATATCAACAATAAGGAAATAATTGAATAACCCATAAGAATAACATATCTAAACATAATAATAATTACATAAGTAATAATAAATAAAGGAAAAAAATCCTAATTTGGTTCGGGGTATTACATGTTATAATTCAAATTGGATTGAGAAAATTAGGATTTATTAAGTACCAATTTATTAAGGGTATAGAAGTAATTTAGTGAGTTTGTTATTTAGAGACAAGAATGAATTTATATGGGATCTCGATTAGATTTTATATGACGAGGTTTTAGATCAAGAAAATATTCGAGGTTTAGATTTTCTTGAAAATAAATATCAAGAGATTATTATCGGAATCATTTTTATATTTGGACTTTAAGCGAATGAATAATGTTAGGACTTTAAGGTATTAATCTCAAGGGATAAAGGTGCATGTTGAAAAGTTAGACTATATTTGTCGAATATGTAAGGAGTTAAGTTGAGATTTTATCGCTAGGTGTTAAAAGTTACTTGCAAAAGTTAGGAGTATTATTATTTATGGACAAGAGTGATATTATAAGTATCTAGAATATATTTATTTGAGGATTAATTCAAATTACTAAGTTAAGGTATTAATATTGGGATTAATTTATTAAGTATAAGATTTATTAATTGAGATAAGTAATATTGGCAAGAATAAGGATTAGCACTTTTATTAAGGAGAAGTAACATTAGATTTCTTTTGAAGATATTTACTTGGAGGATAATTAAGTTGATGCTGCAAGTTAAGGGTGGACTTAGTCCACTAGAAGAAGTAGTCGGTCACCTTGTGAAAAGTGCCATTTGTGCCTACATTTTTAGAGAGTTAGTTTTTAGTCCTTTAAGTTCTTAAGCTTGAGTTTTATTCTTTATCTCTTTCTTAGTATTTTTAGTTAAACCAATTAGTATTATTAGGACTCCTAAAATAGTACTAAGTTTCAAATTATTGGGGATAAGGAGGATTAGTATTATTGTTCAAGTTTATAGTATTAGTCCACTAAAATTATTATTTCCTTAAGTATTAATTCATTAGGGGTATGTTAGTAATTGAGAAATTAATTTTAAGGATTTGACTTTATGAGGTTTTGACCAAGAATAGGATTAAGAATAATACTTGGATAGTATTAGATGATTTTCGAAAAATATGGGTCTTAATACTTTAAGGAATTTTCGAAAATAATAGGGTACTAAATCTTTGACTTTTAGTATTTTTATTTATGAAAATAAGTCATATTTTCTTATGCAAGAAAAATACATGCTTGAAGGTTAAGTATCAAGAGAATAAGAGTTGGTAAGGATTTATTATTTTTGGAAATAAGTTGCCAAGTTTGGAATAAGAGATACATCAAGATATTGGGCCAATTTCCTTTCCTTTTTCCTCCAAATTCGGCCAGCCCATTGTTGGAACCCTACACAAGTTTTCCATCCTTATATATATGTATTGATCAAGACTTCTTAACCCTTGACAACACAAAATTCGTCCAACCCTATAGCCCCCCAAATTTCGGCACTTTCATGAAGTTATAGGGCAGTTTTTGGGCAGCAACTTAGGCAAGAGAGAGAGCAATTTCGGCAGCCTTTATAGAGCAAGAAGGAGTAGGATTTCGATCAAGGATTTAGCAATCCAACGTACAACGCATCTCTAATTTTCAAGACAAACAAAGGTGGGGATTTAAACGGTGAAAGTGGTATTTATGGTTCGATCTTTAAATGTTTTGTTGATGCGTTTATGTGTTTATATGCTAAAGAGGGATACTCTTATGTAGTATCAAAGACTAGATACGTTAAAGCCGTATCAACAAGATTAGATACGTTAATGCTGTATCAACAGGATTAGATACGTTAATGTCGTATCACAGATTAAGAAAGATTGGTATGTTTACATGTTTTCATGTCCATTATATTTAGATTTCGAACTAACGTCCCCACTGAGTGATTATTTATAATTACTCACCCCTTCACCGAATAAATTTTCAGATTATCATGAGTAAGGCTACGAGATCGGCAAGGCGGAGGAGGGTGGATGTGATGCGAGTAAAAGAAAGACAAAGGACGAAGTTTTATTAAAAAACCAAGTAGGATTTATATTTTTATGATTTCATGTTTTCCTATGTTTCGGCACTATTGAGTATTTCCACATGTTTGATGTTTGCATGTTTTATTTCGTTGAGTGCATGGACACGTAGATGTTTGATTTAGGATTTCTATGGTTTGATGAATTATGGGACTTTTATTATGGATTTTTATGAAGTATTTTATTTAGGTTATGTGTTAAATTGCAGAAAATTAGGATTAAGTTTGATATATATTTTATTAAGGTTTCAGCTGCTGGACGACTTATTTGATGATGGGAATGTGTTGAATTTATGGATTAGTTGTCTTAAGAATTAGTTATTGTCCTTAAATTTGCATGCTTAATAAGTTAGCGATTTCAACACCAAAAATTATTAAAGTTTACCAGCATTATTGCCATGAATTATTATGCATGTTGGCCAATTTTCGTGAGTTTTTACCTAGTAGAAGTCGAGGATTTGATTTTAATCCATTATGTGATTCTAGTCCTCAAATTCCTTGTTTTAAAAATACCAATTTTAGCCCAGCCTATTTTCAAAATATGAGCAGTTTATTAGCCATTAAATATTAAGTTATTTTGGTCTTCAAACATGGAGTAAATACATTTTAAAGTTCTAGAATTATTTTAATCCTTTAACTTACTATTAAGGTCTTTTCATGCTTTTTTAAAAGGGATTTTCGTGGCAACTCTTTATATTGTGTTTAATATGATTTATTTAATAGTATTAGCGAATAAGATTTAATAGAAGAGGAAAAAGAAAAAGGTACAGAGTAAAACCCACAACCCGGGAGGCGGGATTAAATAAAATTTATAATGGTCTCGTTAAAAACCTCGCCGAAAAACCACCCTTGTGGAAAAACCGGCCGAGGGAAAATGAGTACCATATAAATAAAATCATCCCATAGGTAAAAAAAAATCATATAACAACCAAGAGAAGATCCCTCAAGTCTAGCCAAAAAATCAAAGCCTGAGAACAGCTGTGAACCAAACTATGTAGAATTAGCTGGCCACCAAAAGTTACGCCCAACAAAGCTAAGAAAGTAACTCCCAAATTAATATGTTACTGCCTGCCATAATCCGTGGTATGAAATTGTAACTCCCGCATCATTCGAGCAGCAATAAATTTCTACCAAAAATGCTGAAACTCCCATTCCAAAAAATAAAAGTAACTCCCAAATTAATAATAAATCCAAAGCTGACCAAAATAATAGTAACTCCCATATTCAATCCCCTATTCCAAGCCTAAAACTGATAAAATCCCCAAACCAGCATAGCAATCTCCAATAACATCCCCAGGAAAAGCGCCCTAAGAGTAACCCATATTGCTGCGTTGAAAAAACCTGCAGGCCTCATCAAGTGTACTAAATGAAGCAGCTGCAGCACCCAAGCAGTCAGGCCTTCGAAAAATGTAACCTCCTATGAACGATCAAATCAAACCAGCTGCAGTCCATCCCCTACCAGCAAGGGTGAGTCTCACAAGACCACAAACCAGCCCCTCAACATAAATGAAACAGCAGCCACACCCAAGTAGTGAAGCCTAAAAAGTCGGCCAATCTAAATCATCCCAAAGAATAGGCATGGTCATCTAGATTAAATCCCACAGCAACAACCAGCAAGTGTATAATCCCCAATTTAACCCCTTCCCAAACCAAGACAAGAGCTGAATGAAAAGAACCCCAAAACAGGCCAAGTTGAAAAACAGAAATCCAACAGCACAGAAATCCAACAGAAAAGCCCCCAGCTGTCAAATGTTCCAGGGATCAGAATTCAAATTCCAATAAATAAGGATTAAAACCTCAATCCCACAATGACCACCATTCCCCCAGAAGTCCTTGGGACGAAAATAAGCAGCAGAACACTCAAAACAGAAATACCACATCAAGTAAAATTAAGACGTAACTCTATGAAAGTCAGCATGTAAATCCATGTAAAGATAATGTCCAAGAAATTGCGGACAAGGCCATCCCAAATCTCCGTAGTCCGCCTACGAGCTAGCAAATCCGCAATGGAATTACCTATAATTCCACCGAGACCTTACCCGCCACGGAACTAAACTCAATTCATGACGCATCGTTTTGACAGCAAGAATTGAATCCGATTCCACCCAAATACGATCCCAACCTTGTCGTGCATGGGCCAATTCAACCGCCCATAATATCGCGGATAGCTCCGCCTCAATTGGCCAACCCCAACCAACCTGTTTCGTTGCAGCCATCATGAAAAAACCACCATGATTTCGAAAAATGACCCCAGCATGGCCAATACAAGGAGGAGATCGCAAACTAGCATCCACATTAACCTTAACCCATCCTGGAGGAGGGGACTGCCACCTCCCATTGATCACTTATGTAGCCAGCCTCGGACGTAACTGGGAACCCAACTGCCTAACTATAATAAGTTCATTAACCATGCCAAAGGAGTAACCCCCAACCAAAGCTGCAGCTTCCCTAATATGAGCAAGCACTAGAGCTAAACATCTCCTAGGAGAGACGTCTACCTCATCATGGACCCGAAGATTACGCATGCGCCAAATTATAGTAATAAAAGAGAGTTGCCAGAGCTTCCCAATTTGTGTTGAAAACTGCAACAGGGATGCATAAACCACCAAAAAAGGGAAGCCCTCGTTCCATGGAAGGCTGACACCAAAGAGCTGAACAAAAAAATCCCACACTTGTCTTGAAAACCCACAGCCTAAAAAAGTATGATTCATACTCTCCGAGTCACCCATGCACAAAGGGCAAACAGTAGGACCTTCCACCCCAAAAGCATGAAGCCAATCCGAAGTGGGAATCTTCCCATGTAAGGCCCGCCAAACCAAAATAGATCTGCAGGGTGGGATATGCTGCTGCCATAACCAATTAAAGGGGATAGCAGTGGGTACGACAGCACGCAGGCTGTCATATGCTATCCGAGAAGTGAGCTCTCCTGACACAGTGTTTCCCCAAACAACAGAATCTTGTCCCTCGGAGATAAAAATCTCTTAAATGTCCTCGACAACACTCGGATAGGCAATAGCAAAGGAGGAGTCCAGATGCCAACAGCCATCAAAGTAAAAGTCACCCACTCTGCCCTCTAAAGTACAAGCCACGTGAGGCGGAATACCCAATGCATCAACCAGAGTGTAACCCAGCCAATTTTCATGCCAGAATTTAACCTTAGAATGCTGCACAATTAACCAACGAGCACTAGCAGATATGCTAATCAAATGTCGCTTTAAACCAGGCCAAATAGAGGAAGGGAAGTAAGATATGCGCCGGACTCGATCCTTAAAAAATCTGTCATGAAGGAGTTGGAGGTCTGAGGAACGAGCCTGAAAGACATCCCAAGCCAACTTAAAAGTGTAGGATGCATTCGCAAGACGCAATGATCTAATGCCCAGGCCCCCTTCCGAAAGAGGGGAACAACACTTTGTCCAAGAAACCGAACAGGACGAGTGCCGTGTGAGGGTGGATCCTGTCCAAACAAAGTTTCTCATTGCCCTATCAACCTTAGACACCAAGGCAGTAGGCCATTTGTATAGCATCATCGTGTGGACAAGGGAAGCAACAATGACCGAGTTAACTAAACACCTCCTACCAGCCATAGATAGCGAGGAGCCCTTCCAACGAGAGAACTTAGAGATAACCGAATCAGCTAACGCCTGCAAATGAGCACGCTTAGGAGCACCAACAAAAAGGGGAACACCAAGATATGTAAAAGGGAGAGAACCGCAATCAATGCCTGTGACACGTTTCATCCGCCGTTTAATAGCTGTATTCACCCTAGGACCAAAGAAAACACGTGATTTCTCTGGGTTATAAAATTGTCCTGAAATATTCCCATAAGAGCGTAGAAAATAATGCAGGCCAGCCATACATCCGTTCGTCGCTCGAAGAAAAATAATAATATCATCCACGTAAAATAGATATGGAGGAGCACGACTGAAGGATCTCAAGCTACCGACCCGAAAACCCCAATCCAACCAACGTCCCAAAGCTTCTTCAGCCAAACAAAATAGCAAAGGAGAGATGGGATCCCCCTGACGAACACCCCTAGAACAAGCAAAATAACCCCTCGCCACCCCACCCACAAGAACCGAGAGACGGGAGGAGGAGAGAACAGCCTGAATAATGGATCGAAACTTGAGACTGAACACCATACGACGAAGAACAGCAATGAGGTAATCCCAATCAATAGTGTCAAAAGCCTTTTTAATATCTATTTTGACGGCCATGCAAGATGTTTCCCCCCTCGAGTTCATTCTATTTAGCGTTTCCGAAGCTAATGCAACACACGTGAGTATACGTTTCCCGGGAACAAATCCATATTGGAAAGGCGTGAGATAAAAGTTAATGAAAGAACCCAGTCTAGTGGCAACGACCTTGGTGAACACCTTGTATATAAAATTACTAAGCACAATGGGTCTATAATCCTGAATGCGCTTAGCTCCTGCGAACTTCTTTATGAGAACCACAAAGCTGGAATTAACCCCGATTGGAATAGAGGCCGAACGAAAAAGAACTCCACGGCCAATAGAAGGTTTGTCTTCACAATATCCCAACACCTGCAAAAGAAAAGACCGGAGAAGCCATCCGGTCCAGGCGAGCTACCTTCATCCAAATCAAAGACCGCCAATCAAACTTCCTCCAAAGAAGGACACGCCAAAAGCAAGTCATTGTGAGTATCCGACACTGTTTGGAAAGGCAAGATATCCAAAATAGAGAAATCATGGTCCAGCGAGCTATCCTTCACAAAAAAGTGTTCATAAAAGGAGATAGCATGGGAAGCAATAGCGCTCGGATCCGAGGACATGTTCCCATCAATCAACATCTCACCCAGATCACTGTGGCCATGACTGTTGCGTTGTAGAAGGTGGAAGAAAGCAGTGTTGCGATCTCCATCAGTTAACCAATTTAAACGAAAATGCTGGGAATAAAATTCCCGTTGCCATCGGAGGAGGCCATTTAAACGGACATGACTGTCTATTTCTGCCCTAAATTTTACATCCGAATCACCATTACTATAAATGACTTGTTGCACCACCTGTAGATGTGCAGCAGCAGCTGAGATTTCAGTAAAGATATTTCTAAACACCTCTCGGTTCCAGACTTTCAATTTCTGCTTCAGCAATTTAATTTTCCCGACCAAACTGGTAATTGGGTTTAGGTGAGAGTCACACGAAGTCCAAACCTGCTGCACAAAAGCCTCAAAATCCGGATGTTGAGTCCACATTGACTGAAAACGAAAAGGCCTAGGAGGTCGATCAACAGCCGTGTTCAGAGAAAGGAGTAGAGGATGATGATCTAAAGAGTGACGACGTAGGGTCTCAAGTTGTAAGTTGCTCCATAGATTGACAAAGGAATGGGAGGCTAGAGCGCGATCTAATTTAGCCGAGATTATGCCCTGGGAGCCACGCCGAGAAGACCAGGACTAGGGGAAACCCAAGGATTCCAAATCAATAAGATCCATTGTGTCAACAAACACTTGGAATTCATCAACCGGTAGTTGGCTAGTAACCACTGGGGGAAAACGTTCATGCGCCCCCAAGACTACAATGAAATCTCCCATCAAATAAAGTCTATCATTTGCAAGACCCAAAAGGGAGTCCCACAACCCGCGTCGAAGTATATAGTTGTTTTTCCCATGGACAAAACCCAACGTGAAAGAAAAAGGTGAGAGGCAGTGGAGAACCACACATTGATCCGAAGAATAAAGGACTGAGACAAAATCACGAAGGTGATACTTACAAAGAACCCAGATATTCGGACGAGAGGGGGAGCGGCAATTCTCCACCAAAAGATCCAACCCGATGCTCCTCCAATATTCCTGACTTACTGCATGGAAACGAATCTTGGGTTCAATTAACGTGACAATATCAGGCTGATAACCGCGGCAAAGATTAAACAGCGAGCCTTGGGTGAGGTTGCTGCCGAAGCCCTGAACATTCCAGGATAAAAATATCATGGCAATGGTGAGTGGCCGTGCATCGGCGGCCTAGTACGATTCCCATCTACCTCATCTGCCCAACTACGTCTTGCCACAAGAAATAATTCATCAGCTTTTGGGCCCTGCCCGTCCAGAACCAGTCTATCTTTGGCCTTAATTTTTAATTTTTGAAGAGTTCTTAGATTCTCATCTGAAATATCTGATCCACGTAGAGCTTCCCGGAGAAGGTCCGTGCCTCAGGATGACTGAGAGGTGGAACTGGCAGTAGACGGTAAGGACTTAGAGAGGGCTGTCGGTTCACGCAGAGAGTCAAAAGGTCGAGTAGTATCCACTGGGACCAGTGCAAGCGCATCAATAGCAGTATCATGTCCATGGGAAGAGGAACCTTGCTGTGTAAGATCTTTTAAGTCCACAGCTATCTTGCCAATTGTGGTCAAAGGCATCCCCTTGGAGGAGAAAGGAACCTCTGCCTCCTTTGAGCGAGGCTGCCTGGGACGACTACGACTACGATCACGTGGCCTCGTATCAGCAGCTGCCCGTCTTCTGCATCGAGAAGGACCATGACCCACCACCGAACATTCACGACAGAATTCCGGAAGGCGTTCATAAGTCAAGGAAGTGAAAGCACATTGTCCTTCCCTCCTAAACATGACCCTATCCTCCAAAGTGTGTTTTAAATCAACCTCAATAAGCATACGAGCATAGTGCCCGTACGTCAAGTTCTGAGTATTTTCATCAATGCGCACCAAGGTTCCAACCACGGAGGCAAGCGATGCCAATACTCAATAGGGAGGTCCGCAAAACGAACCCAAACCTGAGCCATAGAAGTTTTGAATTTTTGAGGATTAAAATCCGGGACCCACTGTTTAAAACGAAGCAAGCCCATACTAAGTCTATAAGCTTTACCTAGGATAATCTTTCCCCTGTCTCCTGCAACCTCGAATAACACAGTGTAGAATCCCTTACCCAAGGGAATAAATTTTGGCCGAATGGAGAGACCCAGGGCCTGAGAAAACTCCGAAGTCAAGGTCGTTCCATTAAGGAGAGGCTTACCCTGCATCATGATTAAACGTCCAATCACAGCCGATGGAAATTTATCCATGTTAGCACGGTAGGCCTCTTCGTCAGTATCCACCACCATAAAGTCCCCTTGTCGAGTCAGTTTCGAGGGAGGATCGGGCACAGCAGGAGAAAGATCGACGCCCGCTGATCCAGGGCCCTCCATTAGAACCTGCACAAATGATCGACGCCCTGCAATTCGCGCGCCCCCCCAAACCGCCGAGGGGCCATGATCTGAAGGCTTTCCAGTAACCGCCGATCCCCCCTCCATCGGGCCCTGATCATTTTGGAGAGGGTAACCATCCAACCCACCGACAGAGATCTGAGAATCGGGAGCCGGATCATCCAAAATTGGCACCGTTGACTTTGAAACGAAAGAGTGCCAGAAATCGCTGAACCCAGGAAGATGGGAGTTCAGCGCGTTTACTAGGTCCGAAGGGAGAGAAATTAAATTGGACGAAGGCGAAAGGCCCGGTGGAGGAGGGCCCGGCGAAACGCCCCGATGAAGTCAGATAAAGTCACGGATTGAAGGATGTAAACGTGCGAGAACATCCAGAGAGTGATTGGAAAGGGCAGAATCAGAAGACGTGTGGCTCGACGCCATTGTGAGAAGGACGAAGAGCAGGCCGGAAAGAAAACCAGAGTTACGCCGGAGGATCTAGAGAGAACATTTTTTTTGCCGCAAGATTATGCCCTTAATGTAAGCAAGCGCAAGATAATAGTATTAGAGAAGATGGATTTGGTATTAGTTAGTGGACTGTTTTCATACACACCCTATTTTGATGAGTACACCCTGACTATTTTTGAAAGTTTTACACTCCAGCTGCTGTATACGAATTATTTATGTATTATTGCATGATTTAATTGACGTCTTATATGTTGTTTGATATTAGGATGAGTTAGTTTCACATGTGAAATATGTTATGTATAAATGTGGTGAGATTTTGTGATTCCTATAAATGTAATAAGTGAATTATGTTAGTTATACTTGAGATGGTGTTTTTTATGGTTTCTATGATCATGATGAATGAGCTATGTATTTTTAAATGTAGGGTTTATTGATTAGAATTGTTTTACTCTAATTTAGTTCTAAAAGGTTTTTAAAAGAAAAGAAATTTATTCCAAGCATGTTAGTTCACGTCCTAAAAGATATTTTCCAAATTATTAATTATAAGTAAGACTTCCGCTGTTTATGAAAATTGGGGCGTGACACCCTTAAGCACAATTATTGTAGCTCTCAAGCACTCACTAAAATGTACTTAAGTGGAGGTTATTTCTAAATAAATTTGGAGGATAATGAAGATTAGTTTGAAGACATCCAGAATTCTGAAGAAAAGGACAATAGTACACCCAGTACTATCCTGTGTGAAGGATGAGGGCCACCTCACACATGCCAATAGACAGAGAGGAACCTTATCCGGATTTCAAATTTGAAATTCCCAACGGAGAAGTCACACCACTCAATCTATAAATAGAAGAAGTCCTCAGAGGATGCAACAACAACAACCCTGAGCATACAAGCATTCTGCCTAAGCAAGTCTACAGCCAACAAAACATTCTGAGAGCTTTATTATTTTATCTTTCTGTGCGATTCATAGGATAGTTGGTTAGGATTTTTCTTAGAAAGAATCACACATTTTGTTGTTGTTCCCTTACCTATTTTATATTTCTACTTAGTGTAGATATCTCTTTGTGAGGTTTTGTAAACTTTTTGTGAGTTGTATTCTGAGTGAATAGGGTAGTTTAATCTCTTGATAGAATAGGAGTCTGAGTGAACGTAGTTCTAAGAAGGAACTACTTGTATTGATCTGAGTGATCTCATCTTAGTGAATTTGGCACCTGAGTGGTGTAACAATGGATGTAGGTGGTCTTTGTATAGATACTGAACCACTATAAACTTGGTCTATTTACTTTCTGTTATTTAAATTCTTGTTCTGCATATTTAATTTACTGTTACATTCATCATTCTTTTGAAAATCGAGTGCATAAAACTTTGTGGTTTTCACAAAGAAAAACTGAGTCTACAGCTGTAGACTTCTCTAAGTCACTCAGCTATTAAGTTTGTTTATATTGTTTTTCATTAACACTCACTTATTTTTCGCTGCACATTTGAGTATTCTCAATACACTTTTAGGTGTGAGAATCCCTCAAATCTTTTGTCTACAAGTGATCTTTTATTTGCAAGTTTGTTTTTAAACTCTGCAGCTGTAGACTCCTCAAGTCCACAGCTGTAACCTTTGTGGTCCTGTTTTAAAGCCCTTGTAGACTTATTGTTTTTGAACTTATAAGAGGCTACTGTAAGGTTTTAGAATCCCCTCTTTTGAAAAAGTTTGAAAATCTGATTTTGACTCAATCCCAAGTATTATCTTAATCCTTTTTCTTGGTAAAGCCTCATTAAGTCAAATCCCTAAAATTAATTCCTCAATTACTTAATATACCCTTAATGAAACAATACTTAAGGAAATAATAATTTTAGTGGACTAATACTATAAACATAAACAATAATACTACTCTTCCTTACTCCTAATAATTCGAAATGCCTAGTCCTTGTCTAGGAGTCCAATTAATACTAATTGGTTTAACTAAAAATACTAAGCAAGAAATAAAATAAAATCTAATTTAATCCCTTAAGTAAAGTCTAATATTATTATACCTTAAAACCTAGCAAACAGTACTTAAGGTCCTAAAATTAATATCTTCACTTAATAATATTAACCCTCACTTATTACTAACTTAATTCTAATTAAACTATAATCCAAGAAATCAAGTCTAAGAATAGTACTAGGATCCCGGACACTACAAAATAATTAATACTTAGGAAATTAAACTCTAATTAAGTTGCCAAAAGTCATTCTTACCCTCAAGAAATAAATAAATAAACAAATAAATCTATATACCTAAATTAAGTTCTAAATCCCATAACTTATTAAAGGGGTCCAAAATAATTCTAATATGCCCAAAACTCAGATTTAAAATCTTAATTATACTTAACTTAAACATTCACTTCCTTAATTAATACAACAAATTAGTCGATTGCTTCAATTCCATGGATGACTAAGTCCTCTCTCAAATGTCACATCATCAACTTGCTCTCCAAGTAAATATATTCTAGATACTTATAATATCACTCTTGTCCATAAATAATAATACTCCTAACTTTTGCAAGTAACATTTAACACCTAGCAATAAAATCTCAACTTTACTAACTTAAACATTAAAAAATCAATACTTAAGGCTCATGAAAAACTTAAAGAACTAAAGCATAATATTTAATCCTACGCGCAAGTTAACCTTAAAACCTCAAATAACGACTTATAAACTATAACTTGAATCTATTTATGTGGGCGTTACATAAAGCTTGCGGTTCTACAGCCAATTGCGGACAAGGTCCTTTGTAAGTTTCCTCGTTGGCAGGGTCGACTTCTATCCATGGCTGGTCGTTTGTGTCTTATCAATTCAGTCATTGCTTCTTCTACGGTCCATTCAATGATGGTGTATAAATGGCCAGCTCCTTTGGTTAAATCGATTGAGGTAGCTATGCGTAATTTTCTGTGGACAGTGGAGATTTGCAAGAGAAATAATTCATGCTCGGTTCAGTGGAAGCGTGTCTGTTCTCCCCTGGATGAAGGGGGTTTGGGAGTACGGTCACTTAGACTTGCTAATGAGTCCTACACCTTCAAGCTGGACTGTGACATTTTTACTCGCCCGTCTTCTGATTTTGGCTCTCTTCATGAGAGATTTTTCACACGAAATCGGAATATCAAGTGTAGAAGATCCTCCTCTACGTTATGGGCTGGGATACGTGTGCATTTTCAACATATACAAGAGGAGATTAGGTGGATAGTGGGGCGAAACTCTTCGGGTAAGTTTTGGACGGATAATTGGCTGGGTTACTCTATTGCAGATAAGTTGCGAAATTCCGAAGGCCTGGGCACGTAGGCTAAAGGGGGCTATGGGAGATTTTAATTTCGAAAACAGCTGGCATTTTGACTCTGAATTTTTTTTACTTCCATAAGGACATTGTTGCTGATATACTGAAGGTTCACGTTGCGTCTAAGCCGGATAGGGCAGTGTGGTGTAAATCCACGTCGGGCTTGGTTGCTGCGAGATTAGTTTATGAAGAAAGGAGACAGAAGTTTACACAGGATTATAAGTTCTCATGGATATGGCGGAACTCGATTCCTCGGGCTCGCTCTATGTTGGTGTGGCGTGCATTGTGGGGACGTGTGCCAACTTCTAGTTGGAATAGCAGGTTTGGGATTAAGGGTCCGTCTGTTTGTTTTCTGTGTTACGCGGCTGAAGAGACGATTAATCATATTTTTGCGGACTGCCCCTTTGTGAGGGAGGTTCTCTCACACTATGCTTTAATATTTGGTATCAATGTGGTTTTTGGCCATGGTTTTTCCGTCCTTTTCTCGAAGGTTGCTGCTGTTCAGCTGAGTCCGCAAGTAGGTGAGCTCTGGTCGCTGGTTTTTGTGACGTGTGTCTGGGGGATCTGGAAAATGCGGAATAAATTAGTTCATGACAACGTGTCCCCCCTGAGGAGGTTCATTGCCTGGGCTTTGACGAAATTTATTTCTTCTGCGCCTCTAATTACCAAATGTTCGAATGGCTCGGGGCAAGACTTGATGATTGCTTGGACTTTTCGATGTAGACTTAATCCGAGACCCCCAAGGCAGGTTCGGTCCGTGCGCTGGTGGCCGCCACCTGCTGGCTGGATAAAGGTAAATGTGGATGCCTCTTGCATTGCTTCCTCGTGCTTTATGGGTGCTGTGTTTCGCAATTCGCGTGGGTTATTTGTTGAGGCCTTTATGGCTAAAGGTGATTGGGTGCGGGCCTTTGGAGGGAGAGCTGGCGGCTACTCTTCTTGCTATGCAGTTTTCATAAAGGAGGGGGTGGACGAAGCTTTGGTTGGAGTCGGACTCGGTTATGGCAGTTGATACGCTACGAGGCCGTATAAAGCTGGTCCCGTGGAGGGTCCTTGATTTGTGGAGTGTTCTTTTGCAGGTAAAAGGGAACTTGTAGCTCGTTTTTTCACATATTCTTAGAGAGGGAAACCGGGCAGCTCACGTTTTGACATGAACACTCAGAGAGCTCTTCTTGGCAGGGAATTCCACCGGAATGTTTAGATTGGACTTTATATGAGGACATGAATATTGAGTATCTTTGTGTTTAGTTCTACTCGTATTTGCAGAATAGTTTCTTTCTTAAGCCTCATATTTTGGGCTTGTTGTTTAGGAGGTTAATTATTTGGTTGCACTCTTTTTCTCCTCCGTCCGATTTGTCCACAAGGGTGGTTTACAACAAGGTTTTTAATGAGACTCATTTAATCAATGCAATCCCTTTTACCCGGGTTGTGGGTTCTTTTTTAATATAATATCCTTATTCCTCAAAACATGTACTCACGCTGTCCCAATTTTTTTCCACATTTTTTATTTTGGAATGTATCAACTTTTTTTTCACACCTTAAAAAGAAAATAATTTACACACACAAAAATTAATAAATTATATTTTTAAATTTTATTATTTAATTTCACACTTACATATTTCATATATTTTTTAATCTCGGTGCCCAAATTTTTTAAACAAAAGAACCGATACTAAGGAAATATATTATATTTTTTATAGATAATTTTATCCTTTAAATTAAATACACTCGAAGCACAACACAAGCACACACTAATGCACACCATATTTTTCTCTCTTTGTCAAAGAGCAAACATTACATCCCTTTGCTGGAGTTCATAGATAGGGTCGGCGGAGAGAAAAAAGTACAAGAGGATGAAGAAGAATAATGGCGGAAAGAGTAGTGTGGAGGAGAAATCTCAAATGATTATGGATGATCGATTTGCGCCAGCACAGACAGACCCTCGCTTCATAGAACCTCCCAAACGCCGTTCCAAAGTGACAATTGATTCTCGATTCCACCGCCTGTTTACCGACGGCAGCTACACCTCTTTCAATGCCCCTGTAGATAAGCGAGGGAAACCCAAAAGCAATAAAAATGCCTCCGCCGCTCACTCATTACTATAGTCTTGGACAGCAGGAAAATGGGGATGAAGCGTTTCTAAAATGGGGATGACAACGATGATGATGATGATGATAGCCTTGCTGCTGGAAATGGCCAAGTTGTACATCAAACTTAAAGTGAAAAATTGAATGATTCCCTTGGGGATGATGATGAGGATGCTGATAATGTGCACAGTCTTGATGAATCATCTTTCACCAGTGCTACAGATTCATATTCAGAAGACCAATATCTAGAGGAAGACACCTTTATGCAACAGGTCAGAACCTGTCCCCTGCCTTTTGCTTTTCTCTCTGGCCGCAAGAAGCCGTAATTTCAATTTCTGATTTTCTTGTTCCATGGGGTCTGCAGGAGGAAAATTTACCTGAAATTGAGGAGGAAACTCGAAGATTAGCTGTTGTTAATTTAGACTGGAGCCAAGTGACACTACTACAAATAACACTTTGCATAGCTTCACTTAGAGAGCTCATTAACAAATGAGCTCTTTAAGTTGTCACTTAGAGAGCTCATTTGTTAATGAGCTTTCTAAGCAAATATGAAAATAATTAAAAATAAAATAAAAATTGTTTAGAAAGCGGTTAAAAACCGCTACACAAAAAAAATATTAAAAAAAAAAAGAAATCATCTTACAAAGCAGTTTAGAACCGCTATAACACTTTAATGCAGTTCAAAACCCCTATGAGGCAAACCGGTTAAGAACCGCTATAAAGTTAAAGCGGTTCAGAACCGCTATGATGTTATATGCATATATATATATATATATATATATATATATATATATAAGTATGCGGCTGGTAATTAATATGTATACATATAATATTATATATACATATATGTAACCCTACAGATTTTATATATATATATGTAGACTCTCCATCAGCCCTCACTTTTCCTAATTTCCTTATAATCTCACGCCTCCATTTTCTCTCACGCCTCTAAAAGAGCGAAGGAGGCCGCCTCTCGCTGAAGGTCGCCGCTCATGGCCGCCTTTGAAGGCCGTTCGTCGTCCTGTCGTCGTCCCTGCTGAAGACCGTCGTCGTCCCGCTGAAGGCCGTCGTCGCCCACTGAAGGCCGCCGCTGCTCTGCAGGCCTCCGCTCTTTGCCTCTCTCCTTCTGAAATCGAAGATATGATTGCGTAGATCTAAAAGGCGCCGCTCGTGGCCGCACGTCTGGAAGCGGCGTAGATCTGAACCGCACATCTGAAAACGGTAATTATAGTGGAAAGGGAAGCAATTTATGTGGATATGTTTTCTGATATATACAATAATTTAGCAGTAACGTTGAGGATTATAGGATTACTGTCAATGTTTGTTGACAACAAATTTTTAATTTTATATGATTAGACTTTTTTTATTTTTTTGAATTTTTGTTATTTAATTTTTTTATGTTAACTAGATTTTTAGGCTTTGTAGTTCTTTGAAGTTAATTTTGTTTATATTTTCATATTTTGTAATTTTCTGTTTAGATTTTACCGTGTTACTTGTTCTTTGGGGTTAACTTTGATTTTTTGTTTGAATAGGTCAAGATTCATATAATTTCAAAATGTAATTGGTATTTTTTATTTTTTATTTCAATCTGAAGTGATATTATTTTTTCCAAATGTAATCTCAAAATATAATTTCACAATGTCTGAATCAAAATTAACTTTTTATAATTTAATTGGTATTTTTATTTTTTATAAATAAATTTTATAAAATGTAATTCGGTATTTTTATTTTTATAAACAGATTTTTAAAATGTAATTTTTTTTAAAAAAAAAAACCTTTGCAGAGCTGTTAAGAACCGCTCTCTAAGTGCTTATTTGGAGAGCGGTTCGAAACCGCTTTCTAAGTGCAATTCTTAAAGCGGTTTCTTAACCGCTTTCTAAGTGTAACCCAGCAAACATAGCTTTCACTTGGAGAGCTCATTTAACCGCTTTCTAAGTGGAATTTCGTGAGTTCTCCAAGCCTTTTTCTGTACTAGTGTGAGGGTGAGTAGTACCTGTTGAATTTCTCTTTAAGTCATTTTGTTTCAGTATCCCTTTAGTTTTAGAGTTCTCAAAGGATATCAATGACTTCAATATTATTGAGATAGATGTTAATATTAAACGAATCTTGTGGACTTTTAAGTTTGTTTTTGGCTATGATTTGTATAATTTTTTAAAAGCTGCTTTTTAGTACCTTCATTGCAATGTGGACTATCATTTTTAATCTTCTATATCTTAATATGTGATTTGTGCATTATACTTGATACCATTCCGCAACAGTGCCTTGGAAATAAGTCGTGGGGGAGACCACCAAGACTACTCCTCAAAGTTTGATTGGGTTTAAAATGTATGTGCTTCATTTCTCAACAACAAGTATTTCATCGATCTTGAAGTCAATTGAGTATGGGTACTGAAATTGTAATCATTTTTTAGTTGGATATCTTTGCTATTATCTCAGAGTAAGAATCTCTTTGGTGCAGGCTATTGACTTGTGCTGTATGTATCTGTTTACCCCTCTGAGTTTGGAATCAAGCGCATGGAAAAGGAGGCAATCTGTGGTCCTGAAGAACTATTTGATGAAGAGGGTAAACCTGACGTTGAGGAGGATGATGAGATTGATAACAATAAACTGCGTGCTTATGAATTAAGTAGGCTGAGGTATATTTTATATAAGCTGCAGGGTCTGTGGTTGTAGTTTGATTTTTTTAATTTTTTGTTGGGCAAATGTTCTCAGTAATAAGTTTTGGAGCTCTAACCACTTCATTTAATTTATATAGGTAATACATGATCGTAGGCTTGATAGGGTAGGATTTTGAAAATTAGGAAATAGATCATCGATTATGCATTGAAAATTGTGTGTAAAGCGGGGAGAAAGTGTGTAAGATATTGCTGAGTTTAGTTGATAATAATAACTTAAAATTGATAAAGTTGAATAGGTGTATTATAGGGTAAGAATTTGTATTTGAAATAAAAATGTGGGATGTGGGGATCGATGTTTAACCAAACTTGTTCGACCAAACCAACCAAGCAAGCCTTGCATGTTCAGCCAGGCCAACCTAATTAGGGTGCCGTTTGCAGCACACCAGGGATTAACAGAACTTGATTGTGCAAAGGAAAAAGTGAAATTTTCAGTACCCATTTCGTATTCTGAAAAATAAATATCCTAACCTGTCAGACATAATTCCTTCTCCAAGTTGAGCAATGAAGAAATGATGGTGGGCACCAAATTTGATGAGGGAGACGCATAGAAACATTTGTGGGTGTATTCTTTGAGCCTTCTTTGAATTTAAAACTTCGCGGGTGGGTGGGTGGATGTATTGAATAGGTTTGGTGGGTGATTGTAGTTAAGTGTATAAAATAAGAAAGTAGGATGTGTAAGTGTAAAGTGTGAATTTTGGATTCATTAATTAACTTGTAATTTTATCTCATTTAAAAATTCGAACATGTATAGAGCACTTACGGCATGAGACCACGTATCCATGTTGCCTCAGAAGGCGGAAACTAAGAGCAGTGAGGTACATGTCATGATACTTCCTTCCGCTCTCTTCTCACTTCCAATTTCAACTCTTCATCTACTTGTTTCTCACCGGCCTCAGAGGTTTTTTATTCATCCACATTTAGGAGAGAGAGAACTGTGGAGTGTTGAGAAGGAAGAGGTCTCCCCATACACTTGGTTGATTTTGAATATCGAGGAGTAGAATTGGTAGTTGTTGATTTGATAATGTGTATAATTTTGCTTCTTTTATAGGCGCAAACTTAGCTAATTAATTACAGCACGTAACTTGTTTGACTTGATTAGATCATATCTTATTGTTATGGGTGCAAAGAAAGTGAAATAAACTCAGATGAGCAAGTACTGCTGATTTACTGAACAATAATACTATCAGCTGAGGAGGTCAGCTGATAGGTCTGCTGAGGGTCATCTGATAAGGTCAGCTGAGATCGTCTGAGAAGTCTACTGAAAGTCATCTGGGATATCAGCGGAGTCAGCTGAGGAGGTCAACTGAGGTGGTCAGCTGATGGTGGTCAGCTGATGGAGTCTACTGAGTGTTCAGGATGATCACTCAGGATAGTCAGTCAGGATGACTAGTCAAGATGATGGTCAGTCAGGATGGTATGGTCAGGATAATTGATCAGATCAGGATGATGGTCAGGACAGCTGGTCAGGTCAGGATGAAGGTATACTGATGAAATCAGCTGAGTACTCAGACTCAGCTGAGGACATATCACATCAGCAGATAAGGAAGGAGCATACTGACACCAAAGTCAGGAATTAACTCAGGATCAATTACGAAGCGGTTTAAATTTCCAAGTTGGACAACGGGCGATCAGTTTAATAGAATCAAAACTGAAGATCGTTGGGCTCTGACAGTTACTCATTTTCGGTTGCAACTATAGCAGTTTTCTTGGTAGGTGGTTACTATCACTTGCATTAATTAGGGTTCCCATATTCCTATATATATACGTACATATGTATTGAGATAGAGAAAACACAGTACATACTTGAGAGATCCAAAATACTTGTAATTTGTATCATTTTCATCGACTAGTGAGAGAGGTGCCCTCATCCGTGGACGTAGATCATTTTTCTGATCGAACCACGTAAAATCTTGGTGTTCTTCAATTTTCTTATTCCAATTGATTTCAAACAATCATTGTTGACTCAATAATTGGCGCCGTCTGTGGGAAAGAAGATTGTTGGTGAAATCAATTGCTTTGGCTTCTACGAAGATGGAGTTTGAAAAATTCACAGCAGCGAATGATTTTGGTTTGTGGAAGGTGAAGATGAAAGCTCTCCTCACACACCATGGATTATCAAATGCTCTGAAACCAGCGGATCAGTGGCCTTCCTAATCCTCAACAGAACCTGCAAAGAAGCAGGAGATTCTGGACAAGGCTCACAGCACAATCATCTTGTGCTTGAGAGATAAACCTCTGAGGGAGGTTTATAAGGAGAAGACTGTCATTGATGTGTGGAATAAGCTGGAACAGGTGTATCAAACGAAGTCGGTTACCAATAAGTTGTTCATGAAACAGAGGCTTCATTCCTTCAAAATGACTGAGGATAGGGATCTGGTTGAACAACTTGAAGAATTCAACAAAGCAGTGGATGATTTGGAGAATCTTGAAGTCAAGATTGAAGATGAGGATAAAGTCCTGATGTTACTGAATTCTCTTCCAAAATCCTTGGAGAATTTCAAGGATGATCTGTTATTTGGAAGGCAAGAGAAGATGTCACCTGATTGTATTCAGAATGCATCGAAAACTAAGGCGCTTCAAATGCAATCTGAAAGGAAGAACACAAATCAAGGAGAAGGGCTAAATATCAAGTTCAAGAAAGGGAAGAAACAGTTCCAAGGAAAGAAGAAGAGGAATGGTAAAGGCTAATGTCAGACATATCAAGTTTGTGTTCTTGGAGATGAGGATAAAGTCCTGATGTTACTGATGTTACTGAATTCTCTACCAAAATCCTTGGAGAATTTCAAGGATGCTCTGTTATTTGGAAGGCAAGAGAAGATGTCACCTGATGATATTCAGAACGCATTGAAAACTAAGGGGCTTCAAATACAATCTGAAAGGAAGAACACAAATCAAGGAGAAGGGCTAAATATCAAGTTCAAGAAAGGGAAGAAACAGTTCCAAGGGCTAAATTCTCAACTGCTCTATTTGGAACTCCAAACTCTTAATTTGATGACTTCGAGACATGAACATTTCATCAAACTTCTTGTTTGTCCTCTCAAAGCACCTTT
>JAPKLY010000337.1:264442-353581 GCA_026898435.1 Prunella vulgaris | reverse complement strand
CCAATTTGCTAAGTCTTGATCCAAAGCTCAAAATACAAAATTGAACCGCAGTAATAAAGCTCTAATCACTACGAGTATGTAGGAACAAACGGATCTAAAATCCGACGGACGGATCAAAATTTATGGAAGAAAGAAGATTGAATCTAACTAAGAACCCACTAAGTAACTACCTAATTCTCTCTCTAAACTAATCTAAGAACTTGGAATAATGATGATCTAATGCTGGGAAATCTGATCCTTGAAGTATTTATAGTGCCCACAATGTTTGGTCCAATATGTCCTTCATTAAACGCGCAAAAAGACAAAATAGCCCTTAAAAAATGTGCAGTCCGGGGCATCACACGAGTGGACAACAGCTCGTGTGAGCATTCGTGTGAGCCTTCATCACACGAACCAGAGCCTCCTCGCACGAGTGTGAGCTTGTGGTCGCACGAGTCTGGGCTTGTGGTCGCTCGAGCCAGGCTTGGTCGATCCTCGACTTCTTATTTTCTTCATATCTTGAGTTCTAGAGCTCCGATTGACTGGATTCTTTTTGCATTGCGACCCTCCCTTCGAACTCTTCGACATGGTATATCATTTGTCTCCATTGGATCAACTCAAAATTTCTGGACTTTTATGAACTTGCTCGTCTTTTGCCGGTTTTTGCTGTTTTCACTACAAAACACATTTTCTTGCCACAAAATGGTTAATAGCACAATTTATACCAAATTAGGGTCAAATATGAACATAAATACATTAAAACCATGTGGAAATGGATGCAAAAACATGCAATTATAACCCTAATCAGTCATAACTGCTACTCAGGAAGGATATGATAGTGCTGAGGTCCTGGCTGTTACTGATGTCAAGCTGAGTGAATTTTGGGTGTTGGATTCTGGGTGCTCATTTCATATGTGTCCCAATGAAAATTTATTCAGGGATCTCAAGAAATTTGATGGTGGATCAGTTCTCTTGGGGAATGATCAGATGTGCAAGGTCAGAGGCTCTGGCTCAATAAAGTTGAGGATGCATGATGGTGCTGAGAGGATACTACAAGATGTCAGGTTTGTACCTGAGCTGAAGAGAAATCTTATTTCTCTTGGTTCACTTAATGTTTTGGGATATGAATTCAATACAAGGAATGGATTCATATTGATAACCAAGGATAACAACATTGTGATGAAGGGCAAGAAGGTAAATGGCTTGTACATTCTGATGGGTAACTCAGCTGCCGGATCAGTGAATGCAGCTATGGGCAGATCTGATGCTGTCTTGTGGCACAAGAGGTTAGGGCACATTGGTGAAAGAGGACTGAATGAACTCTCCAAGCAGAAGGCATTTGGGGATTCAGGAACAATCAAATTGGATTTCTGTGATCACTGTGTGTTGGGAAAATCCAAGAAACACTCTTATGCAAAGGGGAAACATCATACTGATGCTCCTTAGGACTATGTACACTCTGACATTTGGGGGCCATCAAGAACTAAGACTCATGGAGGTGGAAGGTACTTCATGACTATCATTGATGATTTCAGCAGAAAGGTGTGGGTGATTATCCTGAAGCAGAAGAGTGAAGCCTTTGGGAAGTTCAGGGAATGGCTCCTTGAACAAGAGAGCAAAAGAGGCAGATCTTTAAAACATCTCAGGACTGACAATGGACTTGAGTATGTGTCAAAAGAGTTTGAAAATTTATGCAAGGAAAGGGGCATAACAAGGCACAAGACTGTTCCAGCAAACCCTCAACAAAATGGGCTTGCTGAGAGGATGCACATGACTATTTTGGAGAAGGTCAGGTGCATGTTGTCAGATGCTAAACTACCTAAAGTGTTCTGGGGAGAGGCAGTTAATACTGCTTGTTATTTGATAAACAAAACACCCTCATCTACTATTGACTTCAAAACCCCAGATGAGCTTTGGTATGGTAGGATGTCAGATTATAATAATCTGAAGGTGTTTGGTTGCTTAGCCTTTGCACACATAAGGCAGGATAAGCTGGAACCAAGGGCTCTGAGGTGCATCTTCCTGGGATATCCAAAAGGTGTAAAAGGTTATAGATTGTGGTGCGTTGAAGCTGGACACAAGAAGTGTATTATCAGTAGAGATCAATGAGAAAGTCATGGGATATGGTACATCTGAAAATTCTCAAGATGCTGAGGATAACCCCATAATCAGACATACACCAGTTTAGGTGGAGCCTACAACCAGGATTCAGGATGAAGATCAAGCTCAGGACAACTCTGATATCAGGAATCCACAAGCAGATCAGTCTGATGCATCAGCAGATAGTAATTCTGAAGATCAAGCTGAAAATTCAGATGAAGAAGTTGAAGATCTGAGAAACTACAGTCTGGCTAGGGATAGACATAGGAGAAGCATTCATCCACCAATCAGGTTTGGGCAGGCTGACATGATCTCATATGCCTTATCAGTGGCAGAAGAAGTAGAATATCAAGAACCTAAAACTTATGCTGATGCAGTGACAAGGAAGGATAAAGATCAGTGGATTACAGCTATGAAAGAGGAGTTAAATTCACTTGAAAAGAACATTACATGGGTTCTTGTGAGTAGAACAAAAGGGCAGAAGGTTGTCAGCTCAAGACGGATATTCAAGAAAAAGTCTGAAATTGGGCACTACAAGAAACTTGAGCAATAATGACAAAAATTTTATGATAGGATAAAATAACTGTCATTAAAAGTTACTTTTAATGAGAAAAAGAATAAAATATTAATAAAAAATTTCAAATTAATGAGGAATCATCCGTCTTCTCATTAATTGTTTATTTTCCTCTCATTATAGATATAAAATTGAAATGCCTCTCATTATTTGAGAGTGAAAATTTGGCTCCACCATTCCCCTCCAAAATTTTATAATAAAAATTCAAAAAAAAAAAAGAAAAAGAATTACATTAATCCTCATTACCAAAACCCCATTTCCTTCGTAGCAGCCCATCCCCAATATCTGAAAAGAAGAAAAACCCTCCGTCCAAATATGAGGAAACCTTTCATCTTCACGGCGCCCTTTTCCCCAAATCGATGATTCTTCTTTCAAATGCAGATTTCCCCTTCTTTTTCCAATATTTCGCCTAATTTGTTCATTTTAACTTGATTCCATAGTGTGAAATTGTGGACTGAGACCCCTTAATTAAAATTCTGTTTTGGCCAAATCGTTGAAGCCGCAGTCCAACAGTTTGCCATTTACGTGACCTTCTACCGTCAAAAGGTAAGCCCTAATTTTTCCTATAATTTTAAGCTATGCATTTGAGTTTTCCATAATTTTTGAGCAATTTTTCTGGTGGTTTTGATTCTATTGCTTTCCGGAATTTTTGGCTCTTCCTAGGGGAAATGCTATTCATCTTCTTGCTCAGTACAGTGGAAATGCAGAAATAGTGATTCAACATATATTTTCCTAGGCTACAGTTGTATGTTTCTTTTTAATTATAGTTTATACTTATTTGATTAGACTATTATAAAGATGTTAATGTTGTGTCTTTATACACTAGAGAGAGAAAGTGATTGTGTTTGGATGGTGTGAAAAGGGGAAGATGATACTTCTCGTGTAGGGAAATAGATGGGTGGTTATTCTTTTTGGGTTCTTGAAGAATAAGACAATAATGTTTTTCCAAATCTGGATTCCCATATGAGTTTTGGTTAATTTTATTTCACTTTTTAAAAATAATTTGTAAATGCATTAATTTATACATCATAACATCCGTCTTAATTATTAGTTTATCAATTAAAAACAACTCTCTCTGTGTGTGTATATATATAAGTTTCGAGTGAGATCATTAAATTAATTAAAACGTAACAAATGAATCCAATATATATAAGAGCCGATTGATTGATTCAGAAATATTGCATTTAAGTAATTAGAATTATCAATTAATTAACATGGCTACCAAATTGAAGAGCGTAATATTAATAGAGATTGCTTTAATTCTGGTTGTAATAATGTTGGGAGCCGTAGCACACGCACACTGCCGTAAAGCAATAGAATCCATAACAAAAAACTTCAGGGGGAGGGGATTTCCTCAGTGAACTGTGAAACGTAGGAAATATATATTATTGCACTATTTTATAGCAGTGTGTTTAGATTGTTCAATAGATATTGCTACTATATTGAAAGACCTTTCTGACTTTTTCTCACTCAATCAATCCGAATGCTAATTAATTTGTTGTGCACATATATAGGGTTATTTTTGTTAAACTGAAGTCCTTACTTTCAACAAACTGCTTTACATGCATGTAACTCTTTCCAGCTACATACCAAAAAGACAACATTAACTAGACTCATGCATTTTATCTCTCAATAAAGCTTGCAGATCTTGAGTAGAAGAGCACTTTCATTCTCTTTTTCTCTCTTAGTGTCTGAACTATTCCAACTTCAAAGGTAAACATATTACATTTTTATGTAACTAAGTATGCATAAATAGTTGTTTGTGTGAAAGACAATATAAATTTCCTCTATAATATGTATATACACAGGGGTGATCAGCAAGTTTAGTTTTGGCATGTGGGTGCACTATATTAGTTAGATATTAGTCATAATACAAATAAAGAACAACATTTGTACTTGATTATTGAACAAAACCAAGTAAGATTGTTATGCAATAACCTGCTATTTTTTTTCTAAGTTCTCATATAATTTCTCACAATTATTTTTCTACAGATGGAATCAATGTTTGCCAAAGGTTGAAGAAGAAATATCCAAAAGGTTGGAAAATATATAGCACCTGGAAATTTAGCCCGCACATATGCAAATAAACCATTAAACTCAATTGGTGACCGTAGTGGTACATATTTTGGTTTCTCTGTCCCAAAAAAATTAAATTTAAAGTAGCTCCCTTGTGTTTGTAGTATTACCATGACATGTTTTCTTGTAAATGTATTAGCAAGAAAGAGCACAAGCAAGTTTCATAGACTTCGAGATGAAGAAGATGAACCTGGATACAACTATTGTAACAGAATTGGTAAGAGTTAATCTTTTCCCTCATGCCTATTTTCTTTTAAGGATTATTTATTTATAAAAAAAAATCTTTTCTTTTCTAAAGGTGGAGTTTCTGTTCATACTCTTACTGTTCATTATGGTGAAGATGAGTGGAAAGAAAGAGGTTTTACAGAAGATAGTTCTTTCTTGGACATCTTAAACTTGTGCAGAAAGTTCATTGACATTTATTCTGTGGGTTTCAAAGTAACGGATGGAGATGGTAGACTGTTGAAAAATGATAGAGATCTGTTAGTTATGATGAGAGAACATGAAGGTATGGATGAAATCGATATTTATGTGGAAGAAGATGAAGCTGCCACACCATTGCTCTTCAAAATGCCTGAAGACCATCCACCATTTACATCTAGTATGCTGTTTGTTTTTAGTTTTTCTTCTTTTGTTGCTAGTTCTGTTTTTATGTTTAATTTTTCTTATGTATGTTCACAGCTTCCAGCGTTGGAGATCCAAAAGTGGTAAACGTTCAATATCGGGTGAGAATCAAAGAAATGGTAAAATCATAGTGCGTGGGGATGTGGTAAATGGACTTGAAAGAGCTAGCACAATTCAGTTGTTCATCACTAAATCTAAGTACTTTGATATCGAAATAGACTTAATAGCTCTGAGTGAGAGTACGTCAAACAAAGTAAGTTCGTACATATATTCATAAAAAAAAATTGTCTAATAAAATATTTAACCATTTCCTTCTTTATGTATCACTAATGATTTATTTTAGGAGTTTAAAATACCACTTGAAGCTGTTGGTCATTTTCTGGTTGCAAAGTTTACTCCCATGAGTGAAAATGGTAAAAGTGGTGAACCAAAGTATGCTATAACAGGGGAACGTGTTGAAGGTAAGTATAAGTAATAATTTTCAATTAAGTATATTATATATGAACTTTCTTAAAGCTTAGAAAAACTATTGTGTTGTAATTTATTGCATCTACTCGTTATATAGATTTTACGCTTAAAGTGAAGAAAAAGCGTGGAAAAAACAAGAATAAGAAAGTTGTAACCCTGAAAAGTAATGAGAAACTTCAAATTGAGTTCTTCAACAATCGTGCAGTTGGAGTCAATCATCTGTCTTGGTCAAGGCACTTAGGAAAAATCATACGAGATAAGAATATTTGTCCTATAAGAGTGAAGACATGGAAAAACTTGGCTGAATCTCTCAAATTTAGAAGAAATAAAATTCATTTCTTATGTTCTTATGAGATCACTAGACCTACATATATATACATGAGTCTGCAGCCTAATTTAAGAAATATGGACATCTAATTCTAAGGAATCAGATCCCTATGATTATGGGATTGATCCTAATTACATAAACCTAATAATAGCAAGATATAAAATATAACTCTCTAAAATACATAAATACAATCACTGTTTTGACACTCTCCCTCAAGCTGGTGAATAAGTGTTTTCCATTCCCAGCTTGGATATAATTCTTTCAAAGTTAATGCAATTCAGCCCCTTGGTGAGTATGTCTGCAAGTTGATTCTGAGTGGATACATATGGTGTGCAAATCATGCCACTGTCTAGTTTTTCCTTGATGAAGTGTCTATCAACCTCAATATGTTTAGTTCTATCATGTTGCACCGGGTTGTGGGCTATGCTAATTGCAGATTTATTGTCACAATATAACCTCATAGGTTCATCCCACCTTATCTTCAAGTCTTCCAATATAATTTTCAGCCATAGAAGTTCACATATTCCGTGGGCCATTGCTCGAAATTCTGCTTCAGCACTCGACCTAGCTACTACATTCTGCTTTTTACTCTTCCAAGTCACTAGATTTCCACCAAGGAAGGTGCAATATCCAGTAGTTGATCTCCTATCTACCACTGACCCCGCATAGTCCGCATCTGTATATGCTTCAAGACTTACACTCTTGTTTCGTTTGAACAAAATCCCTCTTCCGGGGGTCCCTTTCAAGTATTGGACAATTCTAAGAGCAGCTTGTAAATGTGCTTCCTTTGGTTGGTGCATAAACTGGCTGACTAAACTTACAGCAAAAGCAATGTCTGGTCTAGTGTGAGATAAGTAAATAAGTCTGCCCACAAGTCTTTGATACATTCCCTTGTCCACGGCAATATCCTCCTCCACACTTCCCAACTTTATATTTGGGTCAACAGGAGTACTTGCTGGTTTGCAGGCTGTCTTACCTGTTTCTTTAAGCAAGTCAGTAATATATTTTTGTTGAGATATGAAGATTCCTTTCCTGGAATGAGCCACTTCAATTCCCAAAAAATATTTAAGTCTCCCTAGTGTCTTGATCTCGAACTCCGTGGCAAGGCATTCACTTAACACTTGCTGCTCCTTTTTGTCATCCCCACTTACTATAATATCATCTACATACACCAATAAAATTGTTACTCCCCCTGAAACTGAATGTTTGATAAATAATGTGTGATCCCTTTGGCTCTGTTTGTAGCCCAAACTTGTCATAACTTTGGTGAATCTTCCAAACCATGCTCTTGGGGATTGTTTCAGCCCATATAGAGCTTTTCTTAACTTGCAAACAGTTCCAGCAGCAACCTGTCCGTTGTAACCAGGGGGTAACTCCATGTATATTTCTTCTTCAAGGTCTCCATGTAAAAATGCATTCTTCACATCGAACTGCTGCAGGTCCCAATCTTTATTTGCTGTTAATGACAATATTACTCTGACCGTGTTCATCTTAGCAACCGGGGCGAATGTCTCCAAGTAATCAACTCCATAGGTTTGAGTGAAGCCTTTAGCCACTAACCTTGCCTTGTATCGTTCAATGGTCCCATCAGCCCTGTACTTTACTGCATATACCCACTTGCATCCTACTGGTTTTTTTCCAGTTGGTAGGGTGACAAGTTCCCAGGTCCTATTTTTGTTCAATGCTTCCATTTCCACATCCATGGCATGTTTCCATTTCCTGTCAGATAATGCTTCAGATACAGAGGAAGGTGTGTGTGTGGAGTTGAGGTTTGTGAGAAAGGTTTTATGGGTAGGTGAGAATTTTCCAAAGGATAAGAAATTTGATAGCGGGTAAAGTGGTTGTTGGGTGCATGTTCTAGTTCCCTTTCTAAGGGCAATGGGTAGGTCTAGAGTTTGGTCCACCTGTGTTTCTAGATTTTCAGAAACAAACTCATTAGAATCATTGGAGTTTATAGGAGACGAAGGTGTTACCTCATGCAATGGTGCTGGGTTGGATTCTTGGACGTTGCCAGATTCTGGAATGACCTTTTCTCTCCTTGAATAAACCAGATTTTTCCCAAATTTTCCACCATCAGGTTCAGGTTCAGGTGCAGGTCTTGCTGTTGGTTCAGGTGGTTCAGGTCCAAATGTCATATTTGGAAAAATGAGAGTCTCATCTTCCTCTCTTACATTCTCCCCCTGAAGATGAGGCTGCTTGAAGTAGCTCTCTTATTCGTTGAAGGTGACATCTCTTGACACATAGAATTTTTTGGATAGGGGGTGAAAACATTTGTATCCCTTTTGTGTGGTAGAGTACCCTAAGAATACACATTTTATAGCCCTAGGGTCCAATTTTCCCCTTTCATTACTATGAACATGCACAAAGGATACACACCCAAATATTCTAGGTCGGAGTTTACTTGTAGGATCCAAGTGAGGGTAGAATGAGGATAGGACTTCCATGGGACTTGTTGAGTCTAAGATTTTAGTGGGTAACCTATTGATTAGATAGGTTGCAGTGAGAAGGGCTTCCCCCCAAAATCTCTTAGGAACATGACTCTGAAAAAGTAGAGCTCTAGTTTGATCTAATAGGTGCCCATTTTTTCTTTCTGCGATCCCATTCTGTTGGGGTGTGTTCACACATGAGGACTCATGGATTATCCCTTCCTTTTGGCAAAAAGAGTTTAGTACAAGGTTAAAGTAGTCCTTGGCATTATCAGACAGAATTCTTTTGATACCCACCCCAAATTGATTTTTAATCATTGAGACAAACCGAAAAAACACGGAACTAACTTCAGATTTTTGTTTCAATTAAAAAACCCAAGTCACCCGGGTACAATCATCTATGAAGGTTAAAAACCATTTAGCACCTGAGATATTAGGAACAGAAGCAGGACCCCATACATCAGTGTGAACAAGAGAAAATGGGAAAGGACTTATCTTGTTACTAATGGGAAAAGGTACACGCTTGTGTTTAGCAAGCTCACACACCTCACAATGGAGACTCTCCACATTTAAGGTTTTAAACAAGGAAGGAAAAAGGACTTTTATAACTCGAAATGAAGGGTGTCCTAGCCGGCAATGGTATAGTTGAGCTTTCTCTTTATTGGTCATGGTAGATTCAGATATAAGAGAGTGGCTCTTAGTAGGCAGATTAGGATCCTCCATGTAGTATAGGCCATTCCATTCTCTAGCATGTCCAATCGTCCTCCCCGAGTTCTTGTCCTGCAGTATACATGAGTTACTATGAAAAACAGCATTACATGAGAGATCCTTTGTGAGTTTTTGTATAGAAATCAGATTGGTGGACAGTTTGGGGACGTGAAGAACATTTTTTAATGTCATGGATGGGCTTATTTGGACCTCTCCTTGTCCTGCTGCAGTTATAAGGGTTCCATCTGCTGTGGAAATTTTCTTGTTGCTGGGACATGGGGAATATGTGGAGAAGTATTTGGGTAGAGGGGTCATATGGTCAGTGGCTCCAGAGTCTAATATCCAGTAATGTGTAACTGGTGTATCTGAAACATTAAGCCCAAAAGAAAGTGGAAACTTACCAGAATATGTTAAGGAGCATGTACCTGTGGGCATCTCCAATTTACTAAGGAAGGATCTTACCCGTTCTATCTCTTCATGATTCTGCAATTCTCCAGCAGCCTGGGATCTGTCCCCAGTTTCTGAAATAGGGTCTATGACCTCCGCCATGACCAAGTGCGATCAAGGTAGAGAGGGTTGCGCTGCAATGAAGGCTGCGACAAGGCTTAAAGGTAGTGCAGCAATGAAGGCAGCAACTTAGGTTTACAGCCACGGTCAGAAACTCCCAAGGATCAGGAGCTCTGATACCATCTCAAATTTAGAAGAAATAAAATTCATTTCTTATGTTCTTATGAGATCACTAGACCTACATATATATACATGAGTCTGCAGCCTAATTTAAGAAATATGGACAGCTAATTCTAAGGAATCAGATCCCTATGATTATGGGATTGATCCTAATTACATAAACCTAATAATAGCAAGATATAAAATATAACTCTCTAAAATACATAAATACAATCACTGTTTTGACAGAATCAAATAAGCATCATATGTGGTGTTCGGTTAAGGTAGGTGAATCACATTTTTATAACTATTTGATTTTGCACATATAGTTACATACGTATATAAAATGTATTGTAGGAATGCTATACTAATCCTAACATAGAGCTATATCGGGAGCATACTTTGGAGCACATGCATAGTCTCTGGACATCATGGAGGTCCTCCTTGTATCAACATAACGTAAAGCCTTGTAAAATTAAAATTGAAGTTTTAGCAAATGTGCCCGATGGTATAAATTCTAGTGATTGGGAGTGGCTTGTAAATAACAAGTTCTTAGCTGAAGATTTTCAGGTATGTAATTTCTCCATTGACTTATATTTTGAAGAATCTCTATTTTATAGTAAAACTAATCTTTAAATGCTGAAAATATTATATTGTTTCACAATTTACAGAAAGCTAGTGAACAAAATGTCAAAAAATGCAAAAATGGAGTTATGCCTCATCGCACAGGAAGCAAGCCTCATAGACAAGTCATATATGAGAAGGTAGTGATATGAATATCATTTATATGTTCTATTTATGACCTGTTTCAATAAAAATTATCTTCTACATGAATCTGAAAATTTAGGGAGGCAATCTCAATGTGATCTTTTACGAGACACGACAGAAAGATGGAAAGTTTCCTCAGCAAAAGGAGAAGGATAAATATGTAAAGATACCTAAACCTTCAATTTAAATTTATTATATTTTTCCTTCATGCAATACATATGAATAATATATATTTTTAGGATGAGCTTGCCGAGATTGTTAAGAAAAATCCATCACTCTCACCACTTAAGGTGGTAGAAGAATGTTTTGGGCAGCAACACAAAGGCAATGTATTTTGTTTTGGAGGTGGAATGAAGAGAAAATATTTGTCAGAATCTCAATCATCCTATGTAAAAGAGCTTGAGGCAAGAATCTTGGAGAAGGAAGAAGAAAATAAGAATCTTAGAAGTCGCATGGATACCTTTGAAAGTAGATTGATTCAGATTGAGAATTACAACCGGCCTACTCTTGATGTACCCTCAACAGTTGATGACCTTGCAAATGTTGGTGAACAGGTATTTTCACATGTATTTTTAATAATTGCATTATGATGTAAATGAAACAACCCTAAACTTATCACACTTATTTTGCTATGGCAGGATGATGTTGTATAAAATAGAGGATATTAATATCAATTTCCTTTTGCAAAATTCCTCAGGTAACTTTTAAAAATGTTCAAATTATATGGTATCAATCAATTACAATCCTTTTGTTTGAGCAATGATTCATGATTGTTCCAAGCCTTGTATTGAATGACTTAGGATTTTATAAAAGGGTTATCTTATGAATTTATAGTTAAGTATCATGGAGGGCTAGAAGTTTCTCATAAAGATGTCACATGTTTACTTTCATATTTTTGAGTTGTTATTTCAATTAGATTTGAGTGCGACATTTCTCATGTTTTACAGGTTTATATTACATGAAATTCACATGTTTCCTCAATATTTGCATGCATAATATAAGATTTTGTGGGCATGCACAAATGATGAAAATTTACAAATTATGATATCATAAGAAAATTACAAAAATAAATGATATATGACTACTCTTTAGTTTTGTATTTGACTTAATAATGTGGTTCAGCCCATGTTTTTCTTTTAAATTTTAGTAAGAGTAAATTTTTGTTAGTTAAGTTTTACATAATTTTGTTAGTTTTAAGAATGTGTTCAGAATCTTATATATGTCTGTTGAGAATAAATATTTGTTTGTATGCTTTGTAGGTTCATTGTTAAAGAACTCAAGCAAGAATACTTTGGGAGACAATCATGTGGTGCACATCTTCTAAGAATCATACACAATGATGTGCTCTAATTATGGATGAAATTCATATTTTGGAATTTATTGAAGATCATATTTTGTTATTGTCAAAACAAAGTGTTTGATTTAATTAGAAGAATGTACTTATTTGTTCAAATGTATATTTTGTTTGTAATCATGAGTACAATGACTTGATATGCAATTCTTATTTAATGAATTTTATGGCTGATTTAATAAGGTGGAAATTGTATGAAAATGTGTTTCTTTAATTATGATTATCACAAAACTTTTTATGAGAGGCAAATATTTATATAATGAGAATGTATCCTATAAAAAATGTATTTGTTAATGACAGGTAAATTGAGATTTAATGAGAGTGTATAATTAATTTTCAAACTATTTTTAATGAGAGGAAAAAATTATCATTAGTATACATACAAAATAATGACAAGGATATGTTTCATGTCATTAAAGATCTTTATCTAGGAAGGCAATAATGACAGGCACATGACAGAAAAATCCTGTCATTAAAGATCAAAATCCTGTCATTAAAAGCTTATAATAACAAAATTTTCCTGTCATTATAGATCAATTTTCTTGTAGTGGGGTCAGATGGATAGGAGCTGATCAGATACAAGGCAAGGCTAGTTGCAAGAGGATTTACTCAGAGGGAAGGAATAGACTTCAATGAAGTATTTTCACCAGTTGTGAAGCACTGCTCAATAAGGATCTTATTGTCTAAGGTGAATCAGGATGGACTGGAGTTATAGCAGCTGGATGTCAAAACTGCATTTCTACATGGAGAGCTTGAAGAAACCATATATATGCAACAGCCTGAAGGGTTCATACTATCAGAAAATGAAGGAAAGGTATGTTTGCTGAAGAAGTCATTGTATGGACTTAAGCAAAGCCCAAGGCAGTGGTATAAAAGGTTTGATAGCTTCATGGTGTCTATAGGCTTCAGCAGATGCAAGTATGATAGCTGTGTGTACTTAGAAAAATAAGGCTCTGAGGTACTTACATATCTATTACTTTATGTGGATGATATGTTAATTGCTAGCAAAAGTCTTGGAAGAATTCAGAAACTGAAGGATAAGCTCAGTTCAACCTTTGACATGAAAGACCTTGGAAGTGCTAAGAGAATTCTGGGTATGGATATTATCAGGAACAAATCAGCTGGAAGGATGTTCTTGACTCAGCAGGACTACATACTGAAAATCTTAAGAAGATTCAATATGCATGAGTCAAGATCAGTCTCTACTCCTCTTGGGCAACATTTCAAACAGAAAGCTGATCAATGTCCCAGGAGTGATCAGGAGAAGTCTCAGATGAACAAGATACCTTATTCAAATGGAGTTGGAAGCATAATGTATGCCATGGTTTGCAACAGGCCTGATATTGCTCATGCAGTAAGCTTGGTCAGCCGGTTTATGGCTAATTCTGGAAAGGCACATTGGGAAGATTTCAAGTGGATAATGAGATATCTGAAAGGTTCAGCACATCTGGGATTATTATTTGAGAGGACTCGGGAGGACAAGCAACCTCTACAAGGTTTTGTTGATTCTGACTATGCTGGAAGCATAGATACAAGAAAGTCTCTGACTGGGTTTGTGTTTACACTTTATGGCACAGCTATTAGTTGGAGGGCTGCATTACAGTCTGTGGTTACACTGTCAACCACTGAAGCTGAGTACATCGCAGTGACAGAAGCAGTAAAGGAGGCTATGTGGCTGAAGGGTATTATCAGGGAGTTTGAGATCAGGCAAGATGAAGTTACTGTGCAATGTGATAATCAGAGTGCCATTCACTTAGTCAAGCATCAGGTCTTTCATGAAAGATCTAAACATATTGATGTGAGGCTTCACTTTGTAAGAGATGTGGTGGAAAAGAAGGTGATAACTATACAGAAAGTTTCTACTGATGACGATGCTGCTGATATGTTGACTAAAGTCATACCGAGTTCAAAATTCAACTACTGTTTGGAGCTGGTTAAGGTACAGTCATGGGATGTCCCTTAATACTACTGTGATGTGAAGGTTAGGTGGAGGCATCTCACTTACTTTGAGGTGGAGAATTGTTATGTGTGCAAAGAAAGTGAAATAAACTCAGATGAGCAAGTACTGCTGATTAACTGAATAATAATACTATCAGCTGAGGAGGTCAACTGATAGGTCTGCTGAGGGTCATCTGATAAGGTCAGCTGAGATCGTCTAAGAAGTCTACTGAAAGTCATCTGTGATATCAGCGGAGTCAGCTGAGGTGGTCAGCTGATGGTGGTCAGCTGATGGAGTCTACTGAGTGTTCAGGATGATCACTCAGGATAGTCAGTCAGGATGACTAGTCAGGATGATGGTCAGTCAGGATGGTATGGTCAGGATAATTGATCAGATCAGGATGATGGTCAGGACAGCTGGTCAGGTCAGGATGAAGGTCTACTGATGATATCAGCTGAGTACTCATACTCAGCTGAGGACATATCTCATCAACAGATAAGGAAGGAGCATACTGGCTCCAAAGTCAGGAATTAACTCAGGATCAGTTATGAAGCGGTTTAAACTTCCAAGTTGGACAACAGACGATCAGTTTAACAGAATCAAAACTGAAGATCGCTGGGCTCTGACAGTTACTCATTTTCTGTTGCAACTGTAGCAGTTTTCTTGTTAAGTGGTTACGATCACTTGCATTAATTAGGGTTCTCATATTCCTATATATATACGTACATATGTATAGAGATATAGAAAACACAGTACATACTTGAGAGATCCAAAATACATGTAATTTGTATCATTTTCATCGATTAGTGAGAGAGGTGCCCTCATCCGTGGACGTAGATCATTTTTCTGAACGAACCACGTAAAATCTTGGTGTTCTTCAATTTTCTTATTCCAATTGATTTCAAACAATCATTGTTGACTCAACACTTATGTTTTCATTATTTCGATAAATGACACATATAAAGTATGATTAATCACAATAATTATTTCATGACTCTCTTTACTTGAAAAAAACGCATTTTAATGACTGATTTGTTAAATTCTCATATTATTTGTAAAGTGCTCTCAATATTATTTCAGAATACTTTGAATGATGTTTACAGCTTACTTAAATACAACTAATGTGCTAGTCACATGAAATGTTAACTAACTAACCAACCCTTGAAGCTGAAGCTGATGTTTGTATGCAGTATTATTAGGTGCAATGTATACTTAACAAAGCGTACACATCAACATGATTTAGCGACCGCTTTTTGGTCTCAAAACCAGTGTTCTTAAAGTCGACCAAGTCGGCCGACTAGTCGGTGACTAGTCGCTAGTCGGCCCTTGGCCGACCCGTTATACCTCAAATTGGCCAAAAAAACGTCTGGGCCTTTAGACGCCGACTAGTCGGGTCTAGGCGCCCAAGTCGCCGACTAGGCGCTGAGGTTTTTTTTTTTTTTTTTTTCTGAATCGTAAAATCCAAAAATTCAAGCCATAAATTGAAAATCAAAATAAGATATACAATTATCATTAAATTAAAAATAATTTGATTTTGAACCTCCAAAATTTTGCTTCTAATTAATTCAATGAGTAACAAAATTATAATTGAACCCAAATAATTCATCAATTTAATTCATGAGCCCAAACTAATATTTTTAATAAAATATAAATACAAATAATAATTTTATAATTAAGCTCAATAAATTTAATTTTGTATGAATAATTGCATGAAATCTTACAAAATAGACAATTAAAGTAAATTAATTTAGGCATAATATATCACTAATTTATTAAATTATTTATTTTATTACCGTTTAGGTGTTTCCGATTAGTCTCCGACTAATCCCCGACTAGTCGCTCTAGTCGCTAGACCCTAGTGGTCCGACCGACTAGCGACTAGCGACTTTTAGAACACTGCTCAAAACACGTTATGAGATCAATCATGCCTGAAAATGGTCTTAAATATTTGTGACTAACTCAGTGAGCATGCTAAGCATGTATATGGCTGAACCAGGGACGGCACCATATGACATCGTTTTCTTATTGCATCGTAACAATACAACTTCAAATGACATTTATTATAACTAGACTACGACTTACTCCATATAATTCATAATTAAAAGTCCATAACTCACATCATGTGATGACATTTATTCTAACAAGCATTCGTGCATGATCACACTTCTTTTATTCAGAAATCGAACAGTGGTACTCTTACGGAAGAGGGTCAATGAACAGTTGCTTGATGAAGCTATGCATTTCGGGTCCCACTTGTGTGTATCGATCGTATTTGTCGTAAAAAACCTCAAGTGCACGCGCGAAATTGAGAATACGATAAAGTATAGGGGTCGGAACTTTAGTTGGTCGGAGAAATGCCTCGTTTATGTGCTTCCATTCTGTCTCGATTCGGCTACGAAATTTATGCATTACCTCTTGGTTTGATACATTGTACTCATCCTTGTAGCATTGTACTGCAGAAGCTATATGCTCTCTTCCTTCCTCAAACTGCCAAACATATATATATATATATATATATATATCAAAACAACTAATATTATAAAAAAATACACTCAAATTCCATCGTACACATGGTGTGTAAGGAAAGTATGTGCCATGTAATAAAAATAACAGTCATTCTCTTATACAATATTAGGGTAAATTGTACTTTTGGTCACATAAGAATTTGTACTTAATAGATTTGATTTCACAATCTTTTTTGTCCTTTTTTTAATATATTTAGTCTCACCCGTTAAAATAAATTGCACATATGGTCCCATAAAAATTTTTGCTCAACAAATTTGGTCCCACATTAATCCATTGATTTTAATAGAAAAACCTTATGAAACCATTTATGTTAAAAAAAAGGACTAAATTTATGAACACAAATTCTCGTGAAACTATTTTTGCAATTTATTCTACAATATTATGCCATCCAATATACTTAAAATATGATTTTTTTTTTCCAGGTCTAAAATATACTGCAGAAAAAAGATGGAAAAATTGTACTTTCGATCCCAAGAGAATGAGTACATTTAAAAATAGTTTTTTTTAGTCCTGTAGTTTTTTAAATACTTTTGGTCCCAATAAAATTGCAGTTTTGGTCCGAGTTTAAATCACAAATCATCCTATATCTTTATGAATAAATAGATTAGTCTTAATTTATTTGACAAGGTCCAATTTTGATTTCAAATTAGAGGTAAAAAGTGAAAATATTGTCATTATGAAGTTCAAAATTGGTGATTTCCCGTATAGGTGCTAATTTGACATCCATGTGTGCTAATTATGTTTGATTTTTCCTTTTCGTTATACAATTTTATTACACATCATATTTTATTTTAAATATCATAGAAGAAAAGGAAAATTCAAATATAATCAACGCACATAAACACCACATTAACAACCTTGTTCGAAATCACCAATTTTTAACTTAAAAATTATATTGTATTGCTTTTTACCATCGATTTGAGATCAAAATTGAACATTGTCAGAAAAATTGAGACTAAATATAATAAAGATTTAATGCTGCGACTAAATGTATTTTCTAAAAAATTGTGGAATGATTTATGATTTAAACTCATTGTGGTCCCAATAGAATGAACTAATTGTAGTTTTATTTTTTTACCAGCTGAATTTCTTAGTATAGTACTCCTGTGAAATTTATTCATAATATAAAATTTATACCACGAGATGTACATATTGGTACCACAATATAAAATGGGTATGATATCAATGAATATAATTAACAATATCAATAAGTACATATTGTGGTATAAATTCATACTACAAAACTTGTTCATAGAAATTTTTGTGGTAGAAGATATTGCACGACTGTCGATGCAATATAAGTAAAAATAAGAATTAGGAAAAATATATTTTTTTGTCATTTAAGTTTCATTGACTTTGTTTTTCGTCCTCTTAAGTTTTGAATTTTGATGTTATCCTTTAACTTACAAAAAATTATGATTTTGGTCCTATGACCGATTATACTCGGTCACTTAACAGGTCACAGGACAAAAATCATAATTTTTTATAAGTTAAAGGACTAAATTTAAAATTCAAAACTTAAGAGGACGAAAAATAAAGTTAATAAAAACTTAAGGATAAAAAAGTGTATTTTCATATTTAATTTTTTAAATATTTATCAATTTTTCAAATTTTTATTAGAGTTTAAATAATTTTTAGTTCAATTACTATTCCATTTCATGTATACTTTTTTATTTATTTTCAAAATAGACCAATTTCAAACTAGAAGAATTAATTTTAAAATTAAATAACTTAAAAGATTAAAATTAAGTTAATAAAATTTTTAAAAAATTAATTTATCTCTATTTATATAAGGATAGCTTAGTCTTTTTATATATGCCTAAAGCAATTTGGGTGCAATAGTAGACTCACTCTTTTACGTAAGCGACATGATTATGTCAATTATTTTTTATTTTATATACATTTCAAATTTTCTTTAAATATTTAATTTTAAAAATTTATTTCAGCATTCTAAAATATTATGTTTACATATATATATATTACACATATAAATATTATTATTTTTAAAGTGATTATTTATTATTAATTAAATATTTTAATGTACGTACATATGTAAAATAATTTTGAAGAATTAATAAATAAATATTTACATAGATTTTGGAAAAATATACTTTTTTGTCCTTTATGTTTCGTTCACTTTGTTTTTATTCTCTTAAATTATGAATTTTGATTAGAGTCCTTTAATTTATAAAAAAATATGATTTTGATCCTGTGACCGGATATACACGGACACTCAACTGGTCATAGGACCAAAATTATATTTTTTGTAAACTAAAGGACTAAAACAAAAATTCAAAACTTAGAGGATAAAAAACAAAGTCAATGAATCAAGGCAGCTTCTACAATCTTAGGTCGAGAAAGCACCCAATCGAAGGTTTCTCTTGTCGCAATATCCTCTCTCATCCCAAGGAATGACACTATCATTACAGTTATATATCCAGCACTCTTAGTTGCAACCTCCATGTATTCCTGCGTTTTGGGTTTGTACTTTTCTTCCCTCCATTTTGCCTCATGAAAGTAAGCGTCAACGAGATATTTTATCTGCATGTGCATCTCATGTTTATAATTATCTAAATTTGTGAAAATAACATTTTGATATTATTTTAAATAAATAATATTATATTTACACACAGCTTCTTTGCCATAAATTAGACGATATGATGTTCCTTGTTTGATCATTTGCTTCTCAATTTCTTCGAAACTTCCATAAGGTTCTTGTATATTATCTTCATATAATCTGGAAGTTGATCTAAACATGAAATATTCCACCTGTATATTCAAAATCATATATCACTGAATATTCAAACTAAAACATACACAAACACATATACAGATGATATAGATGAGTACACATATATAGACGATATATTTAAGGATAGTAACTTTGGAGAAGTGGCGAAATGAGGACCATAATTTGCTGGAAATCATAACTTTTTGGGATGAACAATTTAAGGATTGTTTTTTTAATCAAAAAAATCAAATTTGTATTAGCACTTGAATACCAAAGGTACTCACAGAAAGAATATTAAGGATTTCAATTTTTTACAAATAACAAATTCCGGTTTGATTAACGAGAATCAATTCAAATTGGGTCCAAATTCAGCCTGAATTTAGGCCAAATACGGCCAATCTGCACAAAAATTCTGCTTAAATATTGCCAAATAACTTGATTTGGATTGATATTGTTGGAGTTAAGGAAATGGAAATTCAACTGCACACAAACAACGGAATTCTCCGTACCACGCCAAATGGCTGCAAATTCCCAAATACTTCTTTGATAATCCTCAATCTAGGTTTACAATTTTATATATAGTCAAAATAGGCCCATGGGCCAAATAATAAAACCTACGCTGCTACTTAAATAAGACAACAGGAAATATTTCCGAAAAGTAGAAATAGAAGTCAAAACATAAAGGAATGAACTGAAATAGGAACTGCAACTCTTACTAATTCTTCTGCTGCTTGTGGTGCCTCACGTATACCACACGCGTATCAATTCCACGCCCTTAACAGCAGCCTTGTCCGCAAGGCTGAACTCTGGGAACTGATATTTAAATATCTCGACATCGATCCACGCTGCATCCTCTAAAGAGCGGTCTTCCCATGCATTCAGAACTTACGACAGACGAACTTCCTCATGCCACACCTCCCGGAAATGCAGCACTCTAGCATGAATGAAATTTAAGAAATTCCCATAAATATCATGTGGAAGAGATGGCTGAACTTTTGTATCTCCCACGTACGCCTTTAATTGTGAAACATGGAAAACTGGAGATGTAGCCGACACCCCTCCAGAAGTAGCAAATGATAAGCCGATGCCCCTACACGTTGATTAATGAAGAACGAACCAAAGAACCGAGGGGCGAGCTTCACGCCCAGTTTTCAAAATAGAGAAGCTTGTCTATAAGGTCAAAACTTGAGAAAGACCTAGTCACCCACCTTATATTGTACATCCCGATGATGCTTATTTGTCTCGTGCACCATGCGCTGCTGGGCGCGGTCCAAGCGGTAACGTGATTTCTCCAAAATAAAGTTCTGATCCTGTAAGTCGTCCATCACAGCCCTCACTCGAATTTACCTCGGTAAATAGCTATATAAAACTTGTGGTATCCTCCCATAAACAACCTCAAACGGTGTACATCCTGTCAACGAGTGAAAGCTGGTATTGAAGCAGTACCCAGCCCAAGCCAACCAATCAGCCCAACATCGTGGTTGATCGGAAGTGAAGCAACGTAGATAAGTCTCTAGGCATCTATTCATGACCATTAATTGTCCATGTGTTGGGCCGAGCTCATATGTAATTTGGTACCCATTTCCCGGAAAAGTTCCCGCCAAAAAGCACTACAGAAAATAGGATCCCGATCTAATAAAATAGATCTCTATATACAAACGAAGTTGTTGCTAGAATGTGGAGTGTTAAGTACCTAGTTAGATTTTGATGTGTGCAAAAGTTGTATTCTAATTGAACTAAAAATCTTGAATTAAGAAAATTGACTTAGAAAACTATAGTTGAAAGGAAAGTCTACAGTTGTATATTTGATCACCCTACAGTCATGATATGACCCTACAGTTGTAATGTTTCTCTACAGTCAGTTTCTATGTTTTTCAGGACCCTACAGCTGCAAAGTTCAAGACTCTACAGCTGATATATCCGTTTGAAGATTGAAGTACAAGTTCAAGACTTATTGAAAATTATCAAGACCCTTAAACTCAAATTAGTGTAGCAATTTTGCACTCACTATAGAGTACTTAAGATGAAGTTTTCACAGAGTTTCTGGAGGTTAATGAAGATTAATTCAAGTCAACCAGAATTCTGAGAATGAAGGCAAATAGTACACTCAATACTATTCTGTGTGGAGGATGAGGACCACTTCACACATGCCTATAGAGAGAGAGGAGCCTTATCCAGAATTCAAATTTGAATCTCTCAACAAATAAGTCACTCCCCTCCATCTATAAATAGAAGATGTTCTAAGAGGAAGCAACAACAACAACCTGCGCATACAAGCATTCAACCTAAGCAAGTCTACAGCCAACAAATTATGAGAAAGAGAGTTTATTTTCTTTGTGATTCATAGGATAGTTGGTTAGGATTTTTCTTAGAAAGAATCACACTCATTGTTGTTGTTCCCTCACTTGTTTTATCATTACTACTTAGTGTAGATATCTCTGTGTGAGGTTTATTAACTCTTAGTGAGTTATATTCTGAGTGAATAGGATAGTGTCTCTTTTTAGAATAGGAATTTGAGTGAACGTAGTTCTAAGGGGGAACTATTTGTATTGATCTTTGTGATCTGTTCTTAGTGAATTTGGCACCTATGCGGTGTAACAGTGGATGTAGGTTGTCTTATTCATAGACACTGAACCACTATAAACTCTGTTATTTTATTTATTTTGTTTATTTCATTTTTGTATTGCATATTTTATCTTACTGTTACATTCATCATTGTATTTAAATTCGTGCATAAAAACTTTGTGTTTTTCACTAAGGAACTGGACTCTACAGCTGTAGACTTCCTTAAGTCACTCAGTTGTTAAGTCTGTTCAAATTGTTTTTCATTAACACTTACACTTATTTCCGCTGCACATTAGAGTATTCTCAATACACTTTTTAGTGTTAGAATCCCTCTAATTTTCTGTCTACAAGTTGTCTATTTTAATTATTTGCAAGTATTTAACTCTGCAGCTGCAGACTTCTTAAGTCCATAGCTGTATCCTTTGTGGTCCATAAAACCTCTTGTAGACTAACTACTTTTGAACTTTTAAAGGCTACTGTAAGGTTCTAGATTACCTTCTTTGAAATTTTTTGAAAATTCTATTTTGGACTCAAGGTCTATTCACCCCCCCTCCCTTCTAGACCTTGACCATTTAAGGGACCAACATGGAGCACCTTTTGTAAATGAATCTAATGGGAATCCCAATGCCGACCGTACATCAAAATTTCATCAAAGAAAACCAACACATACCTGCGCAACAATGGCCGGAAATATCATTCATTACCGCTTGGAAGGTCAATGGTGCACTGCAAAGACAGAATAGCATCACCAACTACTCATAGTGCCCGGGAGTGTGTGCAAAACCCAGTCTTGATATATCCTCTGGGGCTACCCGTATTTGATGATAAACAGCCTTTAAATCTAGTTTCGTAAACCATGTGGCCCCACTCAACTCATCCAGCGCTCTTGTATCACATGAATGAGATATTTGTCCGGAATTGTGTATTTGTTTAATTCCCGATAATTGATGCAAAAACGTCAGCTACCATCTTTCTTATGCACCAAGAGAACAAGGCTGGAATATAGTCCAGTACTGGGCTGGATCAACCCTGCCCCCAACATCTCATCCCCCATCCACTCGATCTAAGACTTTTGCTTGGAACTGTAACGATATAGCTGTATGGAGACTGGGGCAGCTCCTGGTTGTAAAAGAGTTCAGTGGTTAGCAGCCCGTGTAGGAGGCAGTCCATGGAGGGGCTGTAGGACTGATGGAAAAGCGTCTAATATCTGAATAATTTCCTCAGGCAAATCTTTCATTGTAGATTATTCCACCTGCTGAAGAGCATGGGGCCAAAGCATCCAGTAAGTATCAATATCATTTAATTTAAGCATAGAAGAAGTAGAGACCTGTCGTTTCTAAAGGCCCGGAACCCCTTGAAGGCACTGGGTCAGCACATGGTGCGCGAATCACAAGGCTTGCGTGTTCCAATTAATGGTTATTTCACCCAATGCCACCAGGAAAGTGACTCTCTGGATTACATCGGCCCCACTGACTGAGAAGACATGCCGCAAAAAAATGAATGTGGTTGAGACCAAGTTGAGCTCGACATTTGGGCATACACCAACACTGCTAATGTTTTTCCCATCACCTGAAGTCATTGGCAGCACCACAGTATGATCGATTTCGATGCCCAGTGTGTCGACCACGTCTGGGGCAATGAAGAAATGAGTTGCCCTGCTGTCAACCAAGATAACTACTTCATTCTCTTTAATTTCCCCAAACATTTCAAGGTTTGTGGTCCATCAAACCCATATGCCGAAGCAGAGGAAAGGCACAAGGATTGGAAAGATGAGTCTTCAAGCAGAATTGTATCTGGTGCAGCAAAAGGATTCTCAAAATTGTCAGCCTTATGTTCATCATCCGGACCCAGAACCACATGACTCTTAATGATCGTTGTGAGTAGATGTGTGATGGGGAATAAGGCTCCTTGCATCTGAAATAGAGACCACGGAAGCAGAGGTTGCGGAATTCAGATTGTGACATGTGTTGTGATTGCTTAGGCACCTGATTACCCATATAGTGCACCGACTCTGCAGAATTCATTAGTGGAACAACTTGAGTAGTGGGGCGGCTAAAATTTTTGTCACACGAGAGTCCAGAAGTAGGGATTCGTGAAGGCAGAACACCCGTGGATCTCGTGTAACTTAAGGGGGAAGGTGGCTTGCCCCCGAAAGTTGAAAATGTGGGAAGTTGATGAAATTATGAGTTGGGATGCAATTCCACGAGTTCACGCTCTATTTCTTTAGCAAGGTGAATAGTGGTAGCAATATCGCCGGTGTCTTTGGAATGGATTCGTAACCTAATGTTATTGCGAAGGCCATGGAGAAAGAGGCCCAAAGCATCTGCATCAGATAAGTGAGGAATAGAGGTCAGTCGTGCGATGAACCTGTTGACATAATCATCGACTGTAGTAGTTTGTTGGGTCAAGGCCAACACCTCGCAGGGATTGGCATGGGGGTCATTGCCATATTGTTTCACTAATTCCAGAGAGAATCTCGGCCAGCTTAGGTTGGGACAGTGTGAACGAAGCCACTGCATCCAGTGCAGTGCTGAACGTTCCATGGCAACCAACGCATACTCAAGTTTCATGTCCTCCGGTGTATTCTCAATAGCAAAAAACTATTCCGCACAGGAGAACCACAATGATGGATTATCTCCCGCAAAGATGGGTAATTCAATTTAGGGGTTTGAGATGGCAGCTACCGCAAGTGATGATGAGAGCACATGCATAGAGGACGCTTCTCCAGGGCACAGCGGTTTCAGAGAGGTAGTTTTTCCCTTAGTCAGCAGTGTGTTGATTGAGGCCAGGATATCAGCGATTGACGCAGCCATCGCTGCGATCGATTCCATACTCTTCTCCAACTTGTTTTACCATGATTCTATACCCCTTTCCAATATTGTTATGTGATCGTCCGCCTTCGTTATGATCCGATAGGTCGAACCAAATTGTTGGAGTTAAGGAAATGGAAATTCAATTGCACACATACAACGGAATCCTCCGTCCCACGCCAAATGGCTGTAAATTCCCAAATACTTCTTTGATAATCCTCAATCTAGGTTTACAACCTTATATATAGTCAAAATTGACCCGTTGGCCAAAAAAATAAAACCTATGCTGCTACTTAAATAAGTCAACATAAAATAATTCCTAAGAATAGAAATTGAATGTCAAAACATAAAGCAATGAAATTGAAATAGGAAATGCAACTCTTAATACTAATTCTTCTGCTGCTTGTGGTGCCGCACGTACACACAGGCGTATCAGATTTTTCCTCGATTTGCAATATTTTTTAAAGTTATATATTGCACTAAATATGTTAGTCTGAAAAGTTTTGCTCCTCTTTATGTCACACATAAGATATGATCGTTTAAAATCATTTCGGCAAAAACATGCATTTAAAAAGAGTGTTGTTTATCCAAGATTTGTTGTCCAGTAAAATAATAATTATTTGAAGGATCTTTTGACAAAAAAAAAATTCAACTAGCTAGGGGAATAATTTTTTTAAGGAACATAACTTTGAGGAGTCGCAAATGTGGATCGTAATTTTTTGAATTAAAAAAATGAGTATCTTAACTCATTGGACTTACTAAATGAGAACTATAACTTTTCAAGCTGACAAATTTAGCCCAAATTCAGGCATGCTCGGGTTATTTGGGCTGATTACTTGGGTTGATTTTAACTCAATTCGCAACTTTTAAATGATATTTTCCTTAAATTGTTCGTTCAGATAGTTATGGTCCTCATTCCTAAAAAAATATTATTCTCCTGCAATACACATCTCGAGATTTTTTCCCAATTTTAGATTTAATCTAACCTTTGGATTGCATCTGCGAAGAGTTGTAATTCCTCAAAAGTGCCATGCACGTCGAACGTATCATCTATAAGAGATAGCATGGACTGCACTTTGACTAAAATCTTCCTAGCAACAGCATATTGTGGTTCAAAATAAACTCTGGCATCCCAAAAATAGGTCTCCACCAATCGATCTCTTGCATATGACAACTTGGTTGGCACTTCTAACTCTTTCCACCACCTGCAATTATAAGATGATTAACATAAAAATAAACACTACAAGAAAATTGGTCTACATTTATAAGCCGGTCATTAGTGTCTCTTTGTAGATAAAAGTCTTGAATAACAAAAAATTATTACCTATAAAGTTCACTCAACTCCCTTTTGTGCATAGCTTGCAGCAGATTAAAATCTAGCTTTGCCAATTTGAGTAAGCGTTGATTATGCGAAGCATATTGCTCGTAGATGGATATATACTTCCTCGCTTTGAGTCGAACCAATCCTCTGTGATTCCCGTACTCATAGAGCGCGTGACGAACTTGTTCCGCTACAGGATTACTTAAATTTGGCAATACTGATTCCAGATAATTTCTAGTGAAAATAATGGCATGATCAAGTACATCTTCTCCATGGATTCTGAGATAAGCAGCTTCAAAAAATTCGAGGACTGCGATGACTTCCTCCTTATCTGGAACCTTGAATCCATCTTCACCATCTTTAAACTTGTCGAAGATTTCTGTTTTACAACATTAATCATAGGATTAAATATATAATTAATTAGTTAGCCTGTGCACTCTCCGTTCCATCGAAACTTGTGAGCACGCATATTCAGAAAAAAGTGGAATAAAGTTAAAAAAATAGTATTTGGAGGAGTAATTTGGTAAAATTTTTTGTGAAAAGTAAAGAAGTTGGTTGAATTGAGTGTAATGTGGGCCCAGAAAATGAAAAGAAATTGCATTTTATGTAAATATGTAAATATTGTGAGGGTGGAGTTAATGAAAGAATTTTGTTTTTGGATCTACAAGCTTTTGTGGGACATCGCAAAAAGAAAAATTTGCAAATTCTTATGGAACTGAGCTAGTATGAATTAATTTTATCTCATCTAAAAATTCGAGGATGTGGGAATGAATATGCTAGTTAGAGCACTTACGGCATGAGACCATGTATCCATGTTGCCTCAGAAGGCGGAAACTAAGAGCATTGAGGTACATGTCATGCTTATCTTTGCAATAATCTTCAAATTTTCCGAATAGATTCTCCAAAACTTCATCGATCTCTTCCTCAAAATGATACTCGACCCCTAATCTTTGATTTGCGTCAACCATCTTCAGCTATCGCAAGTAATCGTTTGATACTTCCTTCAGCTCTCTTCTCACTTCCACTTTCAGCTCTTCAGCTACTTGTTTCTCACCGGCCTTATAGGTTTTTTTTCATCCACAGTTAAGAGAGAGAGAGAGTGCGAGAGAGAGAGAGTACATTACCTCAGTATCATCAATGGACTGTGGATTATTGAGAAGGAAGCGGTCTGCCCATACACTTGGTTTAAATTTTGCGAGAGGTCGACGAGGAGAAGCGGTGACTATTGCAACATCCATTAATTCTAAGATGATTTTGAATATGGAGGAATAGAATTGGTAGTTGTTGATTCGATAATGTGTATCATTTTGCTTCTTTTATAGGCGCAAACTTAGCTAATTAATTACAGCACATAACTTATTTGACTTGATTACATGTATGACCATGATGCACATCTAAAGAACTAATTACTTACTCAGTCTTACCACCGGATTAGATCATATCTTATGTTATCATTATTTTCAACAACACTAAAAGTATACATCCTTTAAAATGGTGGTACATACATAAGATATGGTGGTACGTGCGCAATAAGTGTATAGTACGGCATAAGCTAATACTAATACAGACTTAATAAAGTGTAGTGTGGTTATGAATTAATTATGGTACGTGGTGAAATGTTGGTGTATGGTATATCTTAATAAAGTATAGTACAAGGCGAGTTTAACTATGCCAGAAAAGGGATTCCCCGTTGTCGTAAGTATTTTTTCACCGTTGTGGATCGACTCATTGTGGTAGGTCCAGACTTTTGACAACGGGTTTCTCCCCGTTGTCTTAAGTATTTATGACAACGGTGAATACCCATTGTCTTTACTATTTATTAACCGTTATCTTAAGCATATGACAACTGATAACTACCGTTGTGTTTACCTTTTATACCCTTTGTCTTAAGTGTTTACGACAACGGTGTATAACCGTTGTTATAGATTTTTAAAACCGTTGTGATAAATACCTACGACAAAGCATTTTGTCCGTAATTTTTACTTTTTATACCCGTTGTCTTAAGTATTTACGACAATGGTGTATAACCGTTGTTATAGAGTTTTAAAACCGTTGTGGTAAATACCTACGACAACACATTTTGTCCGTAATTTTTACTTTTTATACCCGTTGTCTTAAATATTTACAACAATGGTATATACCCGTTGTCTTAAATATAATCCGTTGTCAAAACTATATTTTACTTTTTTTTTATTTCTGTTTTCGTAGCTTATTAATATTATATATAGATATTTTTCATGCCATAAATTAAGAACTAATAAGAATGTAATCATCATAAAATATCTCCACAATTCAAAAACCACATTAATTCATACATAGTTTCGAACGACAATCGACAAATCTTCCAATTTTAATAACAGGTTGCTAATCTTCCAACTTCAACATGTTCAAAATAATAAAAAAGCAATCGATCAACTTCAACTTCTGACCACTTTTAGTAAATTAGTTGTCCATGTATTCAGAAACACAGATAGCTCATTCCTCCCGCACATCATCAATTTCTTTTCTAGAGTAGTTCTTCTGTGGAAACTGTTAAAATACAAACATTAAAATGAGTAAAGGATGGTTAAGATCAACTGATGATGAATAATGATACACTTAACAAGAAGAACATTATTTGCTGTAAAATTCATAAAGCTATCAGCTCCTTCACAGGAAGCACATTACTTGTTGTAAAATGCATAAATAGATCACACGCAACTCAATAATGCCTCATCCTACTAACTAAAGCTAACTTCAAACTTCTTTCATCACTACTAGAAATCCAAATCAATGATACCTCATCCTACACCAGTAAATTCAACTATAATTAGCATGTTATAAAATAAACAAGAACACATTTGCATGATAAGTCTCCGCAAGTGGTTAATGAAACTAAAAGATGATCAATTCACCTTCCATCATACTCTGATTACCAATTCTTCCCTTTATTACAATTTATCTTCAATCATTCTATTATTCCTCAACCAACAATCACTTTTTATCTCAAATTATTCCAAGATTAGAGCAATGCACTAATGTAACCATAATTCTCATTGTAACTTAAATACTTGATATTCTTCCATTTTGAACCGATTGTTCCCAGAAATGGTAAACTAATATAGTGATATCTATTTGGTCAACTGCTACTAGGATTAAATAAGTTTCATTCTGGATGTCAACTCCCATAAAAGTCAGCCATATTTTTAATAGCATAAGATGAGGTAATGTAAGGAACTTATGTGCTGAACTAAAACCGGAAAATAATTGAACTAACATGGGATGTAATGCTGTGGACAAAGGTTTCGGTTGACAAACTAAAAGTAAATTAGATAATTACACTAAATAATATAAATGCTATGTGCAAAATGAACTGAGTAAAAGCCAGTTAGTGGATGGTACATACAATAATTGGAGATAATTGCTAGTCATAGCCCAGAAGCAAAGATTTAGTTATTTAGTCATTGATCTGAAGGTTACGTTTAAGTAGAATATATTACACATCTTTAAGGTGAAGCTTACCGCAATCAGAGGTTAACAAGCTTAGTATGGTAGCCAGTTTCATAGTTCGCGATTCTGGTCCTTAACTGTACAAAGAAAAGGAGAATTAGTTTAGTCATTAGCGTCCAGGTAAATCTTGTGAAGGAAAAATAAGCAGAAATACTAACCTCATGAACAAATTTAGCAGCTCCAGAGAAGTCTTGCTTTTCTTTTTTTGAGGATCTCAAGGCGCTCTTTCATTTTTCGATTTTGTTCTTCTGCCTAATAAATATTGATGAAGGACAATAGAAGTGATGAGCAGGAAAACTTTTCAAAACAGGTGGACAACAGATGGGGAAAAAGATAAAAGTGCATGGCGCACACACATACAAAAAAATACCACACAAAAAGAATGAACTTCGGATGGAGAAAAAGTGGGTGCAGGGTATAAAAATAAATTGATCATGAGAATCAACAAAATAACAGGGAGGTAAAGTACTTCACAGTGTTACTGCTGGGTAACAACTTGGATTTTGAGTGACATTTGAAAAAAGAAAAAAGAAAAAAAGACACCAAGTAATTCAAGAGAAACAGGAGAGAGTTTATGTACCTCACAGTGTTACTGCTTTACAATACATTGGGAAAATAGATAAATAAGCTCATCACTCTAGTGAAAATAAATATATCTCCTATTGCTTCAAACAACTTCAATGTTGCAGTTTTGTACTTCCCTTTCGTAAATCCCTAGCTCCATATATGTCACACTTCTCTTATTGCCATTGTATGCAATTTACAACTCATTAAATCCCAAAAAAAATCTTCAAAAAATGAAATAAAAGAAACAATGTGATTCAAGTGAAACAGGAGATATTTTATGTACTTCTCAGTGTTAATGCTTTACTATACTTTGGGAAACCAGATTTATAAGCTCATCGACTCAAGTGAAACTAAAGATACTCCAAAAATGTAGATAGCACTAAAGAACTTAAGTTGACTGACATTACTATACACTTATTGTTTTCTAACACGTATAACGATGCAAATTAAGTGAATAAATATAGCTAAGTGAATAAATACAGACAGTACTCAATCTTTATTCCTAGGCACGTCTAAGATGTCAGTTGTTGCCTTTTTATATACACCCTTTGTCCTAGAATTGTTCGCACACTTGCAATGACACACTTTTTTTAAAAATGCACTTTTTGAATAAATTAGTTGTATATGGGTAAATAAATATGTGTACATTTTTGTAAGTGTGCAGTGTGCAAACAAATCAATATTTTCTTTACTGGATGTGCAAATAATTTTGGGACAGATGAATAAGGCAAGTGTGTCTGTATATCGCAGGACAAAGGAATGTACTGTAGTTTCCCCTGCTGATAATTTTAAAAGAAAATTATGTCCACATATTTGGGCCTTTTTAAATCATATGCTGCTACAGAACACAAATAGTGAAATATATGCTATAATATATGTGAGGTTCCACAAGTTAAAACAAATCCATATCCTGTTGCCTCTCTTATACAATAATGATATAATTATTATCTGAGTTTTTCTTCCTCTAAGCTTAACATTCAACAGTAAAAGCAACCATTCAAGTTATCAAATTTGCTCTTGAAATGTCAATTCTTAAATTTGCATTATTTGAAAATGACTGGTCAGTAAGCACAGCTTAAAGGTGCTTTTAATTAGATAAGCATAATCTTGCTACAATCACAGATATGGGCAGAAGTAGACTTTATGCTAAAACGAAGTTCCAAAAGATGCTTATGCAACTATATAAAATCAGAAATGTCTTCATTTGTTTCTTCAATTTATATTTCAACGTTAATCTAAATCCCTGGTTACAAAAGTAGGGCTTTCAAAATTTCAAATTTTACTACAAATAATTCCTATTACTGAATAATAATGTCATAAATTTCCAGAAACACAGTATGTACTAAACCTACATTTATTGACCCCCTGAAGAAAAAAAGTTAATTGTATACCTTTTGAAAATTGGTTTCAGCATCAGTTTCTTCTTCGACCTTAATAATGTTGCAGAGATGATCTATCAAATTCAGCTCCCAGGTATTTTTCTGATTAATTTTCTGCAGAAGCATAACATATAGTTAGAATAAACTCTAGGAAAAGAAAACATCGACAGAGAAGTGAAATTTTTAAAAATTTAAACCGCACATTTTCACTTGCGAGTTTGATGCAGTTCTGAAACAAATCAAGGATCTGATCTTTTCCAAGACATGGGTCGGTAGTAGTTAAAAGAACTTTTATTTTTAGGACACAACACATATGGTTTACCCAACTTTATTATGATTCCATGTGATAGAATAATGTAGATCATAAGATAATGAAAACTGTCATAGTGATATAGTCAGATATGCAGTACTCACACTTTGTCCTTTGGCCACCAGACTTCTATCTTTAAATTAACAAATTCCTCAAAGATCCCAGGCCATGATCTTCTAGACTTCTAGAATAAAAGCATAAATAGCAAGGCACTTGTTAAAGTGCATATCCCAAAAGACATTTTTACATTAACACCATATATTATGCTACCTTTTCCTTCCCTTGGGATTTGGTATTTGCAGATCTTAGCATGAGAAAGTCCTCCATGCATAAATTTGTCCAAAAATTATGAATATAGAACTTGAAAGACCAAAAGCCATAAACAACAAATTATACATAGTTTTGCAACCTTATCTGCACTAATATTTCTTTGCTGGTATCACAGAGGGCTTCGTTTTTCTGAATATGTTCATAACACTCCTCTAACCTTATGACAGAGTTTAGTTTCCTGTTTCTTCTCTTTCGAAGAGCTCCAGGATTTTCGTCATCCAAGTTAGTGGTTTAAGGAGCACAATCTTCATCAACATCAGCAGGAGCAATTTTCTTTGACACCTGATTTGAAAACAAATGAAACCAAGAAAAAATCACTATGGTACAATTATATTCTAAAGGCATGTCAATATATTATAAAGGTATCAGATGATTTAGGAGAAAAAATTTCTATTCATCCCTAAAAGTTTGCATACTTTTCTTTTTATTTAGTCCCTTAAAAGTTTACATATTTTAAAAAGTGAATTTATTCTTCAAAATCTACACCTCACAATCTCCACCCTACAAACTTTTTCATAATTTTTGTGCCCATAAAGCATCGCAAGCTTTTGAGAGATGGAGGTAGTACAATTTTATAACATAAATAAACTCCATCGTAGCTTTTGCTGTTGGGTTAGAAATTTTCTAGTTTATTAGCTTTGACATTGTCCAAACTGTAGAATACTACAATAAGTATAATGTCAGTATACCATTAGTTTCAGACACATTATATAGTGAAGTTATAAATATAATTTCACTATCTGCAACCATAACTAAAAAAGTTCTTTCAAGCCTCTTTCCTATATTACGAACTTAGGCCTAGGTTTCTTCTTATGGCTTCCCTATTCTCTCTCGCATCAAGACAGTAGTTACATAGCCTAACAGTGTGAATAAACACTTAGTTACTATAGAGAATGAAATAGAGAGAAACAAAATTCAACTCAGGCATAAAATCAAACAGGTGGTGTGCATCTTTTAAATAATACCATCAATTGGATATTGAGATGATTCACGACTCTGGACTGTGCACGACTTTGATATTGAGACGATTCACGGCTGTGGACAAACACGGTTTATGGCTACAAAGGACGATTTATGGTGGTAGATGACAAAGATGACTCGTGGCTGTTGACGACGTCGCACCACCACTCTGCAACAAAGCCGGAAACTGCTCTACTCGAAGCCCGCCGCGTCGATTACATCCGTAACCGCCACAGCCAACGTACTCGCATTTCGCACAGCGCCTCGCCGATTTGAAGAAAGCCGTGAAATCGAACCTCCATCCAACGCCTTTTGTTGCTACTCACCATCGCACTGTTCTGAGTCGCCGATTTATGCCGGAAAGCTCACCCGTCGCCCATCTCTGCAATCTATCTCCCCGGAGCCCATGCTCGATTCCACCTATTACCGTCGATTGTCGCCCTTGTTGTCGTGTTTCATTATGATGAATAGTGGCCCCTATAACTAGGGCACGACTGGATAAAAGGGGCGAACATAGAGAATAGGGAAGAGGGCACGAACAGAGAACAGTGCATAAAAAATAAGATAATTTTTTTTCTAAGTGTCCCTTTTATACTTAAATATTAATTCGTTAAAATAATAAAATTAAATAACCTATGACAACGGATAAAGACAACAAGGGAATAAACCCGTTGTCTATCGGCGCTTTTCTAAAATTACCACAACGGGTATTTTTAAGACAACGGATTTTGATCTTAAGACAACGGGTAGAACCAATACCAGTTGTCTTTTTCCTGTTGTCTTAACCTGTTTTGGCATAGTGTTATGGTTGATTCACGTGTATTAAAATTTAGTGCTTTAAATGTTTATTTTGATTTGATTTCGTGATTTAATTATACTAAATTGAATTAATTGTAAAAATGAAATTTAAGATATAATTTTAGTTAAATTCGAATTAAATTGTTGAAATATTATTTGGGATTAAATGAATTATTGCTACGTATGTAATATTAATTGAAGCCCAAGCTTTGAGGTACAGTACAATTGCTTATTTCTTTAAATTAAGTTGATCTGCTGTAAAAATCTAATCGAAAAAACAAACGTGGGATATTAATTGAAGCCCAAGAATGTGGGATAGAAAGGAAACAAACGTGGCCTCTATGTGTTCACATATTCATGAAAGAGAAAGCTCCAATTAGAGAAAAGCAACAGCTGCTACTACTCAAAAGTCTGCAGCCGTTCATTCATTGCTCAAAAACTCACTCTACGGAATTGTCTCAATCCAATAGCCACCACCAGAAAAAAGAACATGCAGCCGCTGCAATCAAAGCCCGTCGCCGGAGTTCAAAGCGAAAGCCTGAAATTGCGAAGCTCTCGCCGGAAATTGAAATCAAGCCGCCATTCCTCTTCGCCGGAATCAATGGCTTTCAAAGCCGCAACCACCATGGCCGCAGAAGACACCTCACCGCCGGAGATGCGCTGCCACCAACAGCCTTGGCTACCGTCCCTGTTTACATGTCGCCGGAAATCTTCCATTAATGACACGCTGAAATCCATCTCCACTGGAACTGAAATTGGCCGCCGATTGATTGAAGAAACCCAAGCTCTGTTCGCTGAAATTAGTTGCTACGAATCGTTGTTCACCGGAATTTGAAGCTCACCGGCAACACAGCCCTGAACTCGCCAACCGCCGGAATATAGAAGAAATCGATTGGAAACATTTGAAGAGTTCTAAAAGGTAAAACACGTTTTCATCTTCTCTACACCTGCATGAAGAGGCCTTGTGATGCCCTTTGAAGTAATTCACACTGCATTTTTGTGAGGAGCCCGTGGATCGAAGTAATTCGCACGGCTGTGGAATGGGAATGAAGAGCTTGTGCAAATGTAAAAATACAGTAAAATGACTTGTGCTTGAGACCCATTTCTACAGCCCATTTTCATTAAAATTAACAACAAGAACACACACTATCAGATATAGAGAGGAGATGATTTTATTCTCTAAATTTCAAAACGTTAGGATGACTGGTAATTTTTAATTTCTTGATTCTTGAGCTCTAATCCATAGGGTATGAATACCCAATTTCAGATTTTAGAGGAGAATATATAGGACAGCCGAGAAACACACACTCTAAGGTGTTTTCACATATTCTCATCATTTCTCATTATTTGGGAGCTTGAAAGAATGATTTATGCTTTGAATTTTATTCTCCATCACTTGCAAGAGACTAAGCTTTCTATTTCTCTTATTTTATTTTTATATTCATTTAAATTTTGTAATTGTTGATGTTGGAGACAATTTTTGGATAGATAATATTTTAAGAATAGATGATAGCAAAGCTATTGCACTTGCTTTTTAATGGATAACTTTTTGATGACTCAAACTGAGTTAATTACATGAGAATATATAGCAGAGTATTTCATCTAGAAAACATAACAAGAATTAATACTTTTGACTTGACTAAAGAATTCTATGAGACATTCTTTGAATATGACTTTACAAATTACCATTTAACATACCCTCTTAATTTGTAATCTTCATGGCATCCTTGAAGTTCTGAAGCTTCTCCAATGTAACAGCATTGGTAAGAACATCAGCGGGTTGCTCTGATAATTTTGACATATTCCAAGTGAATTTTCTTCTTTTTGAACCATGTCACGAATGTAGTGATGTCGCAGCTCAATATGTTTTGATCTTCCATGAAACACTGGATTCCTTGTCATCAAGATTGTAGACTTGTTATCTCAAAAAATAGGAGTTGGATTAGGAACTTGTTGGTCCCTTAAGTGGTCAAGGTCTAGAGGGGGGGTGAATAGACCTTGAGTCAAAATCAAATTTTTAAACTTTTCAAAAGAGGAATTTCTAGAACCTTACAGTAGCCTCTATAAGTTCAAAAACAAGTCTACAAGGGTTTTAAAGCAGGACCACAAAGGTTACAGCTGTGGACTAGAGAAGTCTACAGCTGCAGAGTTTAAAACTTGCAACCAAAAAGACAACTTGTAGAAAAGAAATCAGAGGGATTCTCACACTTAAAAGTGTATTGAGAATACTCTAATGTGCAGTGGAAATAAGTGAGTGTTAATGAAAAATAATATAAACAAACTTAACAGCTGAATGACTTAGAGAAGTCTACAGCTGTAGAGTCAGTTTTTCTGTGAAAACCACAAAGTTTATGCACTAAATTTTCAAAAGAATGATGAATGTAACAGTTAGATAAATATGCAATACAGGAATATAAATGACAGAAAGTAAATATACAAAATTTATATATAGTGGTTTAGTGTCTATAAAAAGACCACCTATATCCACTGTTACACCACTTAGGTGCCAAATTCACTAACATGAGATCACTTAGATCAATACAAGTAGTTCCCCCTTAGAACTAGGTTCACTCAGATTCCTATTCTAACAAGAGATTAACTACCCTATTCACTCAGAATACAACTCACAAAGAGTTAACAAAAACCTCACAAAGAGATATCTACACTAAGTAGAAATTAAAACAGGTGAGGGAACAACAACAAAAGGTGTGATTCTTTCTAAGAAAATCCTAACCAACTATCCTATGAATCACAAAGAATAAAAACAATAGAGCTCTCTCAGAAAGTATGTTGGCGGTAGACTTGCTTAGCCAGAATACTTGTATGCTCGGGGTTGTTGTTGTTGCTTTCTCTGAGGACTTTTTCTATTTATAGATTGAGTGGTGTGACTTATCTGTTGAGGAATTCAAACTTGAATTCAGGATAAAGCTCCTCTCTCTCTCTCTATTTGGCATGTGTGAAGTGGTCCTCATTCTTCACATCACACAGGATAGTACTGCTTGTACTATTGTCCTTTTCTTCAGAATTCTCGCTGTCTTCAATATAATCTTCATTATCCTCCAGATTACTTTAGAAATAACCTCCACTTAACTACAAATTAGTGAGTGCATGAGAGCTACACTAATTGTGCTTAAGGGTCTTCATAACCTTCAATTAATCTCTGACTTGTACTTCCTTCTTCAAACGGTCTTCTCAACTGTAGAGTCTTCAACCTTGCAGTTGTAGAGTCCTGTAAATACAAAAATCGGCTGTAGAGAAACCTTACTGCTGTAGGGTCATGTATGGCTGTAGAATGATCAAGTATACATCTATAGACTTCACTTACAACTATAAATTTTAAAACCAATTTCCTTAGAACGAGTGTTAGATTAATTTATCCAATTAAACATATTGTTTTGCACACATCAAAATCTAGACCAAGGTACTTAATAATTTCCCCCTATTTTGATTTTGGCAAAACACATCAACAAAATAAATAACAAGACAATAAGATATTGTCATAAAGAGCAAGAACCGAACAAAACAGATAGCCAACAAGAAAACCAACAGAAGGAAAAGCTGCATAAATAAAAAAAATGGGTCAAGATACAGCTTACAAAATGTAATTAGACTTAAAACTAAAGAGTTTTAGTGTCTAATCTAGAAACAATGTCTTCATCTCCTTCTGTGCTTAGGATCAACATCTTTTTCTTCATCATCTTCATCATTTGATTCATCTGATTTATCTTGAGACGTGAAAATTCCTTGCTCTGCCCGTTTCATTTTCTTCTCATCTTCTTCAATATACTTCATCAGCATCTGAAATTCATAAGCTTCAAATTCTTCTTCTTCTTTTCTTGATTTGAAAATCCTCTTAGGCAGTGGAACTCTCTTCTTCTTCCCACCAAGGAGATGAGCATTATCTCCTCTGTATAAAGATCCATCAGCCTTTAGTGCTTTAAACTTCTGAAATTTGTCCTTCTTGTACTTGATTTTCTTTATCACTGTGTGCCTGTTGCAGATACTCAGAAATTATTCCCAAATGATATCAAATTCAGTCTTCATGACTTTCTCTTTCTCAGCTTCCTCATTCCTTTCTTCAGCAGGTATCATGCTCAAGGGTTGCACATTCAGAGGTTGAGCAGTGACAACAACTGTAGATTCCTCAGAATCTTTCTTTCTTTGTTTCTCTCTTTCTTCTTTTTCTCTTTCTTCCTTTTCCTTCTTCCTTGCTTGTGACTCTTTCACAGTCTTTTCCCAATAACCAAGAGGTTTTTGAGCTGTAGGAGCTGTAGGTTTCTTTCCAACTGTAGATATAGGGAGCTGTATAATCTTGCTTCCTTTAGAGCTTCCCTTCATCTGTTGAGGATGTGTTCTTTCTTCTGACTGTTCTCCCAGTCTCATGGACAAATCTTTTGATTTTGTAGCTTCAAACTCCTTAGCTAAAGATTTTCCAATGTCTTTCACATTCTCCAAAATATCCTCAGTGATCTTATCACCTTACTTGATCTCTTTTCCAATCTTACTTTCCCCCTTTTTGCCAACATCAAGATGTGACAAAATGGTAGAGAGTTTGCTCATAAGGTCAGTCTTCATGTTTTCATTTCCAGAGATCATCCTTGTCATCTCATTCATCATGCTTTGAACCTCAAGCTTGAAACTGAAAGAATCATCTTTCATCAAGTTGATATCTGACTATAGAGAAGTGATTTCTCTTGTCTTCTGGATAATGTCTTATCTAACCAATTCGTTTTGATTCAATAAGCTATCCACAACAGCTTTGAAATTCTTTTCCAGTACTCTCTTTTCTTCCAGACTTCTTTTTTCAAACTTCTTAACCAAATCTTCCATTCCTTTCCTTACATTTTGAGAAATTATAGCATCAGGAACTCTTTTTACTTGCTTGATGATTTCTGCTTCAATTCCCTTGAGAGATTCCTCCATATTTTGCAACTTCGATACAACCTCTTTAGGTGTCATCTTTGGAATTGAATCATTGTCTTCTTCATCAGAATCACCTTCCTTAATCACCAACTCATTTCCTTTGATAGTCTTTTGAGCTTTAAGAGGGTACCAACTCTACAGCTGTAGTGTCTTCAGTGGTAGTCTTCCTCTTGCTAGGAATTAAAATAACATTTGTCCATTCAGTAGAGAAGTCAGCCATGTAGTCATCTATATTCTCTCTTTCCAAGGCTGACAAACTCTGTAGGGGAGGGGTGCCTTGCCTATAAATTTCTTTAAGTGTAAACATGGCAGGAGGGGGTTGATTGAAGATACTTGTGATAGGGTTTGACAGGTCCTTAGCACTTTCATCAATTTCTCTAGAGGTATCATCAATAATCTGTTCATCAGCTTGAACCTCTGGAGTGGGTTGAGCTTCAGTTTGCATAGGTTGAGCTTGAGTTTTAGCTTGAGCACCACCCATTGGTGCATCATCATCATTACCTTCATCATCATCAGGCTTATCTTTGTGCTCTTTCCAGTGTGAATCAGCCTTCTCTGCATCTTCTTCTTTCTCTAAATCAGGCTGTTTAAGAGCTGTTTCATCAACGTTCACTGGATCTGCAGCACTAGCTCCTGCAGACTCCATCAGAATTGTTTCTTCTGCCAAAGTAGTTAAGCCCTCAGCATCAACTACCTGGTGCCTTCCTTCATCAATTCTCTGTGGTAACTCCTCTTCACTTTCTGAGCTAACAACTTGATACTCAGCTTCAGGAAATTGAGCTTCTGGATCTCTCTCAGATTCCATTGTAACTCTCAAAGCTGCAGCTGCTGACTTAGTGATTTTCTGTTTTTCAGATTCTTCAGCAATAACCTGTTTTCCCTTTCCTTTGTTCTTCCTTAATTTCTCAGCAAGAAATTCATCTTGGAAGTTGGGCCTCATAAGCTCATTCACATCATTACAATTTGTCCAGTCAATAACCCACTGGAACAAATTCCTCTCCTCAACTGTAAGTTTATCCAATTCTTCCCTTACAATCTTCCAATCATCAAATCGTTGCCTCTCTTCCTCAAAACCTTCTATCCTTTCAACTGGGACAACAGGGAGTTGTTCAGTTTCAGGTTCAGGTGCTTCAATAACTTGTTCTTCAACAATCTCTTCTTCAGGCTGTACATTTGCCAAGTCTACAGCTGTAGACTTGTCAATATCCTCATCCGTAGCTTTTCTAGAATGATATTTCTTCTGCCTTCTTTCTTTATCAATCTCATCTACTGATTCACTAAGTTCATCCACCAATAAGAGCTTTCTCCTCACACTTTTCTTCTTCCTCTCATAGTGTTTCAGAGGACTAGCAACTGCAATCTTCTTTCCTTCAGTTTTGCTCTTCTTTCTCTTCTTGGATTTAGGGGTCATAGGAGCATCCACAGCTCCTCTCTTAAAATTTGCTTTCCCAATGATTCTATGAACCAGAATGGGCTGTCCTTCATGACCATTAAATAGAGAAAATCCTACTTCCTTCAGGATATAATTCAAAAACAATCCAACGCCTTTATTCTTTCCAGCTTTTACCACATCATTTCCAATATTTCTAAGTAAAAGCTCTCCTATATCAACTTTCACTAAAGGATGAATCTCTTCAGGAGATTTTAGGGGTGACATAGTGTGTTTGCTAGCTTTACACTTACGCAAATTTGGTTTGCTTATGTTAATGTTTCCTTTACAATTCTAGCGTATAAGGGGATTAACATTTGACTTCAAAGGGATTTGTACCCTTTGAGGTGCATTTACTGCAGGTATATGCGACTTAGTCACTCCTTTATGATCGGTGAATGCATCTGGAAAATTATTTTCTAAGTATTGCAAATTTATTATCTTTTGAACTTCAAGTTCAGTTTGATTTGTGTGTGGGTCTAAGTATTGAAGATCTTTTACGTTCCAAGTAATTTCACGACTTTTATTTAGTGTGGTATTTTTATCTCTCCCTAATGCCGGAAAGAGATCTTTATCAAATGTGCAGTTAGTGAATCAAGCCATAAACTAATCCCCAGTTAAAGGTTCAAGATATTTAAGTATAGTAGGAGATACAAAACTGATGTATATACCTAGTTTCCTTTGTGGGCCCATAGAGGTTCGCTTAGGAGGTGGTATTGGAACATACACTGCACAACTGAATGTTCACAGATGGAAAATGTTAGGTTGATATCCACGCACGTTTTGTAGAGGGGAATATTCATGATATGCAGTTGGTCGGATTTGGATTAGTGATAATGCATGTAAGATTGAATGCCCTCAACATGAAACGGGTAAGTTTGATTTTTGTAGTAGTGGTCTAGCGATTAATTTGAGACGTTTAATTAATTATTCGGCTAGATCATTTTGATTATAAACGTGAGGGACCAAATGCTCCACTTTAATTCCCAAAGTCATGCAATAATCACCAAATGCCTTAGAGGTGAATTATTCGGCATTATCCATGCGAATGGATTTGATTGGATAATCTGGGATTTGAGATGTTAAGTACCTTGGTTTAGATTTTGATGTGTGCAAAACAATGTATTTAATTGTGTAAATTGATCTAACACTTGTGCTAAGGAAATTGGTGTTTGAAACATATAGTTGTAAGTGAAGTCTGCAGCTGTATATTTGATCATACTATAGCCAGACATGACCCTACAGCTGTAAGGTTTCGCTACAGCCGATTTTTCTTATTGACAGAACTCTACAACTGCAAAGTTGAAGACTCTATAGCTACAAAGAACCGTTTGAAGAAGGAGTACAAGTCAGAGATCAGCTAAAGATAATGAGGATCGTTAAGCATTATTAGTGTAGCTTTCAAGCACTCACTAAAATGTACTTAAGTGGAAGATATTTTCTTAATTCTGGAGAAAAATAGAAATTAGTTGCAAGAAAGCCAGAATTCTGAAGAAAAGGACAATAGTACAATCAGTACTATCCTGTGTGAAGCATGAAGACCACTTCACACATGCCAATAGAGAGAGAGGAGCCTTATCCAGATTTCAAATTTGAATTTCCAATAGATAAGTCACACCACTCAATCTGTAATAGAAGAAGTGCTCAGAGGAAGCAACAACAACAACCCTGAGCACACAAGCATTCTGCCTAAGCAAGTCTACAGCCAACAAATTTCTGAGAGAGCTTTATTGTTTTTATTCTTTGTGATTCATAGGATAGTTGGTTAGGATTTTTTCTTAGAAAGAATCACCTTTTGTTGTTGTTCCCTCACCTGTTTTAATTTTTACTTAGTGTAGATATCTCTTTGTGAGGTTTTGTAAAACTCTTTGTGAGTTATATTCTGAGTGAATAGGGTAGTTTAATCTCTTGTTAGAATAGGAATCTGAGTGAACTTAGTTTTAAGGGGGAACTACTTGTATTGATCTAAGTGATCTCATCTTAGTGAATTTGGCACCTGAGTGGTGTAACAGTGGATGTAGGTGGTCTTTTTATAGACACTGAACCACTATAAATTAGGTCTATTTACTTTCTGTTATTTAAATTCTTGTTCTGTATATTTAATTTATTGTTACATTCATCATTCCTTTGAAAACTGAGTGCATAAAAACTTTGTGGTTTTCACAAAGAAAAACTGACTCTACAGCTGTAGACTTCCCTAAGTCACTCAGCTGTTAGGTTTGTTTATATTGTTTTTCATTAACACTCACTTATTTCCGCTGTACATTAGAGTATTCTCAATACAATTTTAATTGTGAGAATCCCTCTGATATCTTGTCTACAAGTGATCTTTTATTTTGCAAGTTTTTGAACTATGCATCTGTAGACTTCTTAAGTCCACAACTGTAACCTTTGTGGTCCTGCTTCTAAAAACTCTTGTAGATTTATTATTTTGAACTTAAAAGAGGCTACTGTAAGGTTCTAAAATCCCTCTTTTTGAAAAGTTTGAAAAATCTAATTTGGACTCAAGGTCTATTCACGCCCCCCCCCCCTCTAGACCTTGACCACTTTAAGGGACCAACAAGTGGTATCAGAGCATTTGGCTTGCCACTGCTTTGATCAGTACCTGGCTAGATCATTTTGGTTCTTGAAAAACACACCTGCATACTTGCATGGCTCCCAAGATGGTGAAATCCAAGGTTCCAATGTTCTCTGCTGAGGACTATGATGAATGTAAAATTAGAATGCAAGCACATTTGTCTGCAATCAATGATGAGATGTGGTCTATCATAGAGGATGGCCCTATACCTATTGTGAAGGTAAAATACTACAGCTGATCAGTCAGCTAGACTAGCTCAGATTATCCCCAAACCCAGAATGGAATGGACTGAGGATGACAAGAGAAGGTCCAATCTTGACAATGTTGCAAAGAACACTATTTATCATTCACTTGATAAAATTGTGTTTAGCAAGATCAAAAACTGTAAAACTGCAAAAGATATATGGGAAAAGTTGGAAATGATTTGTGAAGGAACTGAACAAATCAAGGAAAACAAACTCATGATAGTAGTTCAAAAGTTTGAGAACTTCAAGATGAAATCTGGTGAAACTCTTCAAAAGTTTGAGTCAAAATTCATTGAGATTCTCAATGAGCTGACTCACTTGGTAAAGATTACTCACAAAGAGAAATGAACATGAAGGTTCTCATAGGCTTACCTTATGAATGGGACATGAAGGTCATTGCTATGAGAGAATCAAAGGATTTATCTAAGATATCCACCTTTGAACTCTTTTCAGACCTAAAGGCTTATGAATTTGACATAAGCAGAAGAAAAGAACCTGACAGTTGTAAGGTTACAGCTCTAGTGGCTGACAACCCTACAGCTACAAGTTCTGATGATGAAGACTTGGCTCTTTTTATAAAGCAGCTCAAGAAGTTTGGCAAATGGACCAATAAGAAGCAGTTCACACCAAAGGAAGATGGTAAGGTGAAATTTACAACACCTAACTCAACTTATTTGTGCTATAACTGCAGAAAACCAGGACATTACATCAAGGATTGTCCTTACCCCAAAGCTGAGAAATACACTGATGAAGAAAAGAGAATCAGGAAAGATAGAAAGAAAAAGTTTGACAAGGAGATAATTAGAGCAATACTTTTTGAGTTTGATAAAAACCAGGAAGACTGTCCCTCTACTTCTCAAAAGTCAACTGAAGATTTAGAAGATTCTGACTCTACAGATTCAGATGAAGAAGCCCTGATCTGTCTTATGGCTAAAGATGAAGAGGTATGCTCATCATCATCAAGTTATATTACAGAAAAGGATTCTTCTAGTGACATGCTAAGTGCAACCAAAGACTACAAGAAGAAAATGAAGATCTTAGAAGAGATAATCATATTGGAAGGGAACATGTGAAAGCTTTGTTAGCTGGTGTAGAGGATGTTGAACAACAACTACAGATTCTACAAGAACTGAAATAAGGTTACATTTGTCTGAAAATGACTATGAAGAACTCTTCAATGAAGCAAGTTGTAGAGTTGCAGACTGTGCTGAATCGAAGGAAACAATCAGAACTCAAGAACTGATGATAGCTCAACTTGAAGAATACAATGTTTATTATCAAAAGAAGCTAGATTGTTTGGAAAGTCATCCAAACAACTAAAGAAGATGTTGTCTGAGCAAAGACACTCAAAGGATTAGACTGGAATAGGATATAATCCTTGTGTCTGGATGAAATACTTGCTAAAGTCAATTCCAAGACCTGAAAGAAAGTTCATCAAAGAAACAACCCCTGAAGAAACTGTAAATTCAACCCTACAACTATAAGATTTGAAATTCTTGAACTCATTCAAAGAATTGTCACCAAGAAGACAACAAAAGATCAAGGAGATCATGGAAAATACTGAAGAAGATGTTTCAAACAAGTTGCAAAACATGATTCTGAAACCAACTGCATATTCAAATATACAGTCAGAAGAAGAAGTCTTTCATAGATTAGATATGGAAAGAATACTCAACTTTGATAGATTCTGGAATGGAAATATGTCAGATATGTCTCCCTCTTCAAGTACTTAAAGAAGAGGATCAAGCAAAAACTGTAGAATTAACAACTCTACAGCTCCTAAAAAGGATTGGATTGCAAAGAGTAACACTGGAGGAAATCCAAAGCATTGGATTTCTAAATAATTTACTTTATTTTGCAGGGACATGTTACAACCACCAAAAGAGAGATTTGATACATAGACAGTGGTTGTGCAAACATATGACTGGAGATAGAAGTTTGCTACAAAATGTGAAAGATCATAAAGGTCCTAAAGTTGTTTTTGGTGATAATGCCAGTGGAACAGCTAAAGGAATAGGATGTCTACTTAAAGGAAAAGTTCAGATCAATGATGTTTACTTGGTAGATGGTTTAAAGCATAACTTGCTTAGTGTGAGTCAGTTTTGTGACAAAGGCTACACTGTAGACTTTATACATGACATTTGCACAGTCAAAGATATCGAATCCCAAACCACTAAACTGACAGGAACTAGAAAAGTGAATGTTTACATTGTGGAGTGGAACTCTACAGCTGAAACTACCTGTTTAGCTAATAGTTCCAATGAAGTTAGTTGGCTATGACACAAAAGAATGAATCACATAAACTTCAAAACCATGAATGAACTTGTGAATAACAGACTTGTAAGAGGTCTGCCAAACACTAAGTTCAGGAAGGAACACTTATGTGATGCTTATGTCAAGGGGAAACAAATCAAGAAGACTTTCAAAAGCAAAACACACTCAAGCACTTCAAGAACACTTGAACTATTGCATATGAATCTTTTTGGAACCATAGAACCAGTAAGTATAAGTGGGAAGAAGTATACTTTGGTAGTAGTAGATGATTACTCAAAATTTTCTTGGACTGTGTTTCTAAGAAAGAAGAATGAAACTCTACAACGGTTACCAGAATTGTTCAGAAGGATTCAGAATGAAAAGAACTTGAAGATTGTGAAGATCATATCAGATAGAGGAACAGAATTCACAAATCAAGACATTGAAGAGTATTATTCACTATATGGCATAATTCATGAATACTCTATAGCTAGAACCCCACAGCAAAATGGAGTTGCAGAAAGGAAGAACAGAACACTCAAAGAAACTGCCAGAACTATGATTGTTGAAGCAAAGTTGCCTAAGAAATTTTGGGCAGAAGCAACAAGCACTGCATGCTATACTCAAAATAGATGCTTGATTGTTAAGGATCATAAGAAGACTCCATATGACTTATGGAAAGAAGGACTCCTAATATCTCTTATCTACACATATTTGGATGTAAATACTTCATACTGAATAATAGAAAAGAACACGTTATGACTTTCGATTCAATGTCAGATGAAGGTATCTTTCTAGGTTATTCTAATGTTAGCAAAGCATTCAGAGTGTATAACAAGAGATTAATTATTGTAGAAGAATCACATCATGTTGTTTTTTATGAACAACATAGCTCCCCTGAAGAAATTGTTGAAGACTCTAAAGAGGACAACTCTACAGTCACAATTCAACAGCAGTATGTTGAAATCAAAACTCCTGTAGATTTGACCAACAAAGGCTTTGGCAATGTGATAGTTGAGTTACCTCCATTAGAGATTGATGAAGACCTAGTCTATGAGAATGTTCAAACAGAAGTAGAAACACCAACAAAAGGACCTGATGAGTCAAGAGTAGGTGAATCTACAGCTGTAGAGAATAATGATCAAAGATTAGAACCTTTGTCAGATTTGATTTGGTTAAAAGATCACCCCCATGAGCATGTAATTGGAAACCCATCAGATGCTGTAAGAACCAGAAGACAAATCCATGAGGCAATATTTGCTACATTTCTTTCATCTTCAGAACCTACTGATATTCATGAAGCACTGCAAGATGTCAATTGGATTATTGCAATGCAAGAAGAATTGAATGGTTTTGAGAGAAATCAAGTATGGGAACTTGTTCCAAGACTTAGGAATCACAAAGTGATTGGAACTAGGTGGGTATTCAAGAACAAACTTTATGAAGATGGAATTGTGACCAGAAATAAAGCAAGGCTAGTTGCTCAAGGCTATTGTCAATCTGAAGGCACAGATTTTGATGAATCATTTGCCCCAGTTGCAAGATTAGAAGCTATAAGAATATTTCTAGCCTATGCCGCACATAATGGTTTACTATCAGAAGAGGTGTATGTTGAACAACCACCAGGATTTGAGTAATCTACAGTTGAAGACATGGTTTATAAGCTTTGAAAAGCCCTTTATGGACTTAAACAAGCACCAAGAGCATGGTATGATACTCTATGTGATCATCTGATAAAAAATGGATTAAAAAAGGGTATGGTTGACAAAACCTTATTCAGATTACAATATGGAGATGATATATTGCTTGTCCAAATCTATGTTGATGATATAATCTTTGGCTCAACCAATGAAGAATTATTCAGAAAGTTCTCTAAACTCATGATAGAGACATTTGAAATGAGCATGATGGGAAATCTGAATTCCTTTTTGGGATTACAAGTTAAGCAAATGAGAGATGGAATTTTCATCAATCAAGCTAAATACACTCAAGAGCTTATAAAAAGATTTGGAATGGACAGCTCTAGGCCTACCAATATACCTATGACACCTTCTGTGAGTCTTGACAAAGATGAGAATGGCAAAAGTGTTGATGTAACCAAATATAGGAGGCTAGTTGGGTCATTGCTATACCTTACAGCTAGCAGACCTGATATCATGTTTGCAGTAGGTGTATGTGCTAGATTCCAAGTGAATCCTAAGGAATCACACTTAAATGATGTAAAGAAGATCATCAAGTATATTAAATCCACACAAAATCTTGGATTATGGTATCCCAAAGGAGGAATTGAACTCATTGGGTACACTGACTCAGATTTTGCAGGCTGCAAGATTAATAGGAAGAGTACTAGTGGGATTTGCCAATTCCTAGGTGAAAGGTTGGTGGCATGGCATAGTAAAAAGCAAAATTTTATTGCTCTTTCTACAGCTGAGGCAGGATATATTGCTGCTGGAAGTTGTTGTGCACAGATCTTATGGATGCAATATCAATTACAAGACTATGGAATTGATGCAAGAGAAACAACTATATTCTGTGACAATACAAATGCTATTGATATTACACAGAATCCAGTTTTACACTCTAGATCAAAACACATAGATGTAAGACATCATTTTATAAGAGATCATGTTGAAAGAAAGGATGTGAAATTGACAAAGATCCATATTGATTTGAATCTTGCTGATATTTTCACTAAACCTTTGTGTGAATCAAGATTTTCAATCTTGAGAGGTAATTTGGGAAAGTTAGAATTGTAAAAAGATTCTGTGAAAATCACTAAATTGCTAAGACAAACCTAGAAAATTGGAAAATCAGCAAAAAGGAAAATTGCAGCTGCAAAGTCATTCAACTGCAGAGTTGGTAACTCTATTGCTGTAGACTTAATCTGAACTGCAAATTCCTTACCAACTGTAGATTTCCAAATTCTAAGATTGTCAACTGCAAACTTAGGGAATTTACAGTACTTTGTACAATTATGAAAATTAAATAGAGCACTACAAATTCAGAAACATTTGTACTAAGTTACAGATATTCTGGATTTGTTCAATATTTTAATTAATAAAATGTGTGAGTACGTGTAACATTTTAAATAGAATTAAATTCTATGTGAGTTAGATTTTGGACAAATTTAATTATAAGTTCTGGTCCAGAATTCAAAAACTCATAAATTTTAGGTCAAAGACCGTTATACCCCTGTTCTTAAATGACTATTTAAGGAAAGGTATTTAAAGGATCCTTCATCCTTTTTATATCTCACTTTAACATTCGAACCTCCTGAAACCTTAAACACTCCCCATTCCTTACTCTCTGAAACAAAACATCATGTCTATGAAAGTTATAGTTGGAGCTCTTTTTGACTTCGACGAGCTACTGAAGAAGCATCCCACTGATGCTATGGAGAATGTTGTCAAGCATATATTGAATCAAGGGATTCATTATTGTCTGACCCACAACCATGGAGCTTTTGATGATAAAATAGTGCAAGAGTTTTATCAAAATGCAAAAGCCAACGTGGAAAGAAAAACTCTATCAGTAAAACTACAAGAAAGGAAGGTCAATATCACATCTGGTGATATTTGCAAAGCTCTACATCTAAGGACTGGAGGTGATGCTCATGATAATCTCAACTTAGTTAATGAAGATGAGAAGTACTGGAAGACATTCACTGCAAAGAAGCCATTTCCAAAGAACTGGAAGAGGACATTCAAGAAGACTGACCTAGCAGTTGAGTATGTCTATCATAGGGAAGGCCAATTTCAAGAGAGGAGCTGTGGATGCTCCTATGGCTCCCAAATCCAAGAAAAGAAAGAAGAATAAGTCTGAAGGAAAGATACTCACAGTTATCAGATCACCAAAACAGCCAGAAAGAAAGAAGAAGAAAAATGTAAGGAGAAAACTTTTAGTGGATGAACCAACTAATTCTGAGGATGAAGTTGACAGAGAAAATAGACAGAAGAAATTTCACACTAAGAGAGTTACAGAAGTTGAAGCTGACAAGTCTACAGCTGTAGACTTGCCAATTGTACAGTCTGAAGTACAAGTTGTTGAGGAACAAATTGAAGATGCTGGAATACCTGAACCTGAAGCTGAACAACTCCCTGTTGTTCCAGTTGAAAGGATAGAAGGTTGTGAAGAAGAAAGGCAAAAATTTGATGACTGGAGGATAGTCATAGAAGAATTGGTTAAATTGACTATTGAAGAAAGGAATTTGTTCCAGTGGGTAGGTGACTGGACAAATTGCAGTGATGTGGATGAACTAATGAAGCCTAATTTCCTTGATGTCTTTATTGCTGAGAAAATGAGAAAGAATAAAGGAAAGGGAAAGCAGATCATAGCTGAAGAGTCAGCAAAGCAGAAGATCACTAAATCAGCAGTTGCAGCTTTGAGTGTTGCAATTATGTCTGAAAAAGACCCAGAATCAGAATTTCCAGAAACTGATTTTGAAGTTGTGAGCTCAGAAAGTGAAGAAGAAATGCCACAAAGAACTGGTGAAGGAAGTCACCAAATAATTGAAGCTGAGGGTACTATTTTGGCTAAAGAGGCTATTCTTTTGGAGTCTGCAGGAGCTAGTGCTGTAGATTCAGTACAAGCTGGAGAAACTAATCCTGATCAACCTGGTTCTGAGAAGGACAAAGAGACAAGAAAAGATGATTCCCCTTGCAAAGAGCCTAAAGATAAACCTGATAATGATGAAGATAGTGATGATGATGCACCAATGGGTGGTGCTCAAGCCAAGATAGTTCAAACTGTTGTTCAAAAAAATCTTGAGGCTCAAGCTGATGAGCAGATTGTTGAGGATACTTCCAAGGAGATTGATGAGAGTGCTAAAGACATGTCAAACCCAATACAAGCATTTTCAACCAACCTCCTCCGGCAATGTTCACTCTGGAAGTGATTTATCAACAAGGAACTCCTCCCCTGCAGAGTTACTCAGCTCTTGAAAGAGAAAATGTTGAAAATATAGATGAATATATTGCTGAATTCTCTACAGACAAGATAGAAATTGTGATGACTCCTAGCAAGAGGAAGGCTTCCACTGAAGACTCTACAGCTGTAGAGTTGGTACCTTCTAAAGCTCAGAAAGTCACAAAAGGAAAAGAGTTGGTGATAAGAGAAGGAGATTCTGAAGAAGAAGACAGTGATTCAAATCCTCAAATGACACCTAAAGAGGTTGTATCCCAACTGAAGAAGATGGAGGATTCTCTGAAAGGAATTGAAGCAGAAATTCTCAAGCAAGTCAAAATGGTACCTGATACTATCATTTCTCAGAATGTGAAGAGAGGTATGGAAGACTTAGTGAAAAAGTTTGAAGAAAGAAGCCTGGAAGAGAAGAAAATTCTTGAAAAGAATTTCAAAGCTGTTGTGGACAAACTATTGGCTCAAAATGAATTGGTTAGACAAGATATCATTCAGAAGACAAGAGAAATCATTACTCTACAGTCTGATATTAATCTGATGAAAGATGATTCTTTCAATTGAAGATTGAAGTAAAGAGTATGAAGAATGAGATGACCAAGATGATAACTGGGAATGAGACTCTGAAGGATGATCTTATGAGCAAGCTTAACACCATTTTGTCACACATTGATGTTGGCAAAAAGGGGGAAAACAAGATTGAGAAGGAAATCAAAGAAGGAGAAAAAGTCACTAAAGATATTTTGGAAAATGTGAAGGATATTGGAAAGTCATGGGCAAAGGAACTTGAAGCTGCCAAATATAAAGACTTGTCCATGAGACTGAGAGAACAATCAGAAGAGAGATCTCAATCTGAGCAGATGAAGGGAATCTCTAAAGGAAGCAAAATTATAAAGCTCCCTAAATCTATAGTTCAGAAACCTACAGCTCATACTTCTCAAAAATCTTTAGGTTATTGGGAACAAACTATGAAAGAATCAAGAGAAAGAAAGAAAGAGAAGGAAGAAAAATAGAAGGAAGAGAAAGAAAGAGTTTGAAGAATCTACAGTTGTTGTCACTGCTCAACCATTGAATGTTCAACCATTAACCATGATACATGCTGAAGAATCTGATGAGAAGGAAAAGCAAATGAAGACTGAGTTTGATAATCTTTGGAAAGAATTCTTAAGTATATGCAACAGGCAGTCATCAAAAGGATCAAACTCAAGAAGGACTGATTTCAGAAGTTCAAGGATATGAAGGCCAATGGATCTTTGTATAAAGGAGATAATGCTCGCCTCCTTGGTGGGAAAATCAAGAGTAATCCATTGCCTAAGAGGCTGTTCAAATCAAAGAAGGAAGAAGAAGAATTTGAGGCCTATGAACTTCAGATGCTGATGAAATACTTTGAAGAAGATGAGAAAAACATGAAGCTAGTGGAGCAAGGAATTCTAAAGCCCCAAGATGAATCTGATGAGGATGATGAAGAAGATGATGCTGATCCCAAGCACAGAAGAAGATGAAGACACTGTTCTAGATTAGACACTAAAACTTCTTAGTTTTTAGTCTAATTATCTACTGTAAGCTGTATCTTGAACCCTTGTTTATGTAATTGAAGCTTTTTGTCCTCTATTGCTTTTGTCTGCTTTGTGTTGTTCTTGTCTTGTTTCTTGTAAGACAATATCTTATTGTCTTTGTTGTTTGTTTTGTTGTTTGTTTTGCCAACATCAAAATAGGGGGAAATTGTTAAGTATCATGGTTTAGATTTTGATGTGTGCAAAATAATGTGTTTAATTGTGTAAATTGATCTAACACTTGTGCTAAGAAATTGGTGTTTGAAACAAATAGTTGTAAGTGAAGTCTGCAGCTGTATACTTGATCATTCTACAGCCAGACATGACCCTACAGCTGTAAGGTTTCTCTACAGCCGATTTTTCTTATTGACAGGACTCTACAGCTGCTAGGTTGAAGACTCTACATCTACAAAGAACCGTTTGAAGAAGGAGTACAAGTCAGAGATCAGCTAAAGATAATGAGGACCCTTAAGCATTATTAGTGTTGCTTTCAAGCACTCACTAAAATATACTTAAGTGGAGGATATTTTCTTAATTCTGGAGGATAATAGAAATTAGTTGCAAGATAGCCAGAATTCTGAAGAAAAGAACAATAGTACAATCAGTATTATCCTGTGTGAAGGATGAGGACCACTTCACACATGCCAATAGAGAGAGAGGAGCCTTATCCGGATTTCAAATTTGAATTTCCAATGGATAAGTCACACCACTCAATCTATAAATTGAAGAAGTCCTCAGAGAAAGCAACAACAACAACCCTGAGCACACAAGCATTCTGCCTAAGCAAGTCTACAGCCAACAAATTTCTGATAGAGCTTTATTGTTTTTATTCTTTGTGATTCATAGGATAGTTGGTTAGGATTTTTTCTTAGAAAGAATCACCTTTTGTTGTTGTTCCCTCACCTGTTTTAATTTCTACTTAGTGTAGATATCTCTTTGTGAGGTTTTGTAAAACTCTTTATGAGTTATATTCTGAGTGAATAGGGTAGTTTAATCTCTTGTTAGAATAGGAATCTGAGTGAACCTAGTTCTAAGGGGGAACTACCTGTATTGATCTAAGTGATCTCATCTTAGTGAATTTGACACCTAAGTGGTGTAACAGTGGATGTAGGTGGTCTTTTTATAGACACTGAACCACTATAAATTTGGTCTATTTACTTTCTGTCATTTAAATTCTTGTTCTGCATATTTAATTTATTGTTACATTCATCATTCCTTTGAAAACTGAGTGCATAAAAACTTTGTGGTTTTCACAAAGAAAAACTGACTCTACAGCTGTAGACTTCTCTAAGTCACTCATCTGTTAAGTTTGTTTATATTATTTTTCATTAACACTCACTTATTTCCGCTGCACATTAGAGTATTCTCAATACAATTTTAATTGTGAGAATCCCTCTGATATCTTCTCTACAAGTGATCTTTTATTTTGCAAGTTTTTGAACTTTGCAGCTGTAGACTTCTTAAGTCCACAACTGTAACATTTGTGGTCCTGTTTCTAAAAACTCTTGTAGATTTATTATTTTGAACTTAAAAGAGACTACTGTAAGGTTCTAGAACCCCTCTTTTTGAAAAGTTTGAAAATTTTGATTTTGGACTCAAGGTCTATTCACCCCCCCCCCCTCTAGACGTTGACCACTTTAAGGGACCAACATGAGATTTCAACAGGATAATCAGTATTGCGGGTGGATAGCATGGTAACATAAGTCCACCTTGTGGAAGCATCTATTAGGACCATAAAGTACTGAAATGGTCCGGATGCAGGATGTATCGGTCCACAAATATCTTCTTGAATCTGCTCAAGAAATTTAGGAGATTCTGTTCTTACTTTACTACTAGAAGGTCAAATTATAAGTTTACCCATTATGCAAGCATCACATATATATTCATTAACAGAAAAGATTCTGTTATTTTTAATGTTATGGCCAGTTGAATTATATAAAATCCGACGCATCATGGTTTGTCCTAGATGTCCTAACCGCTCATGCCATAGTTTGAAAGAATTTGGATCATTAAATTTTAGATTAAGGGTTGTATGGAGATTTGAGGGTCTGATGTATGTGTAATACACACCAGACGAGAAAGAAGGAAGTTTTTCAACAATATATTTTCGACAATCTAAATATTGAGTCATTAAAAGATATTCACTATTGTCCTCAGTGTTCGTCTCAATATGATAGTCATTTGCTCGAATGTCTTTAGAACTGAGGAGGGTACGCTTTGATTGTGGGAACAATAAAGCATTTTCGATTATTAATTTGGTACCTATAAGGAGGATTATCGAGGATCTTCCGGAGCCAACAATTTGAATATCATTGTCGGAAATTGTAGTGACACATCCTTTCTTTTCAATTAATGTTTGGAAAATTTTTCTATCTATCAAGATAGTATGTGTAGTAGCACTATCTACTAAGCATAAAATATTCATCTCCATAAGAACACAGTTGTACGTTTCGATATGAGGAATTCTAAAGAGAGCCAAGATTACAGACGTTGATTTATCAGTCACATAAGGGGTCACTTAGGTCCTACTATATCAAATACGTATTAATTTTGTAGACAATAGTGATAGACAATTGGGGTTGACTGAAAAAAATAAAGTATCGATAAGCAATTCATAGTATCAAAGATGTATTATACAACATAGTGAAATAAAAGCCAGTTAAAACATGCTGGGCAAGCAAAACAAGTAGTAGCAAAAGTCTAATAAAAAAGCAAGTAAACAGCATGTTGATGTCTATCACTCATTGTCTCCAAAGGCGTCTACAGTCATTTTTTCACCCAAGAGGTCATCCTTTTCCATGTCAAAGCCTGCTCCGGGCAGGTCGGTGTGGTGTATTTCACCTTGAGGAGCCTTCCCCTTTTTATCTTTTAGCATACGTTGATATACCTCCACTAGGTGTTTTGCAGTACGACACGAGCGAGACCAATGGTCGTCGCATCCACACTTGTGACAAACTTGTTTGTTCTGTGCACGTGAGCTCGATGGTTGAGTAGATTTTTGATCTTGAGGTGCATCATTGTCATTTGCACTTTGTTGTGCATTGTTGGGACCTCGGCGTTGCCCTACCACGGCCTCGACTTCGGGTTAATCCGCGGCCCCCACTCGCATCGTTCCCCTTTCCACGTTTGCGGCCTCTAGAATTTTTCCGAGCAGCATGTGCTTCAGAAACAGCTTGTGAGCCAACCGATCTAGTGTTGTGATTTTTCATAAAGAGTTGGTTATGCTTTTCTGCGACTAGAAGTGCATAAATTAGCTCGGAGTGAGTTTGATACTCTTTGGCTCTGTACTGCTGCTGGAGTACAAGATTATTAGCGTGGAAAGTGGATAGAGTTTTTTGAATTAACTGTTCATCAGTTATTGTTTCTTTGCACAACTTGAGCTGAGAAACAATGCAATGTAGGGCAGAGTTATACTCCGTAACATATTTGAAATCTTGAAAACGGAGTGTAAGCCAATCGTATCTGGCTTGGGGAAGGATCACATCGTATTGTTATTGGAATCGATCCTGCAGGGATTTCCATAATACAGATGGATCTTTTTCGGTGAGGTACTCATTTTTAAGATCTTTATGAAGATGGTGTATTAAAAACATCAGAGCTTCTGTCTTCTGGGTAGTAGTGCATTTCCATCCTTTTGTGATGGTGTCAGTAAGGTCTTTTGAAGCTAAATGGATTTCAACGTCAAGAGCTCATGTCAAATAGTTATGGCCATCTAGTGTCAATTCATCGTATTCACGTTTAGTGATGTTTGACATGTTTTTGCCACAAAGAGAAAATTAATAAATAAAAAATTTATTATTGATTTGTAGCAATTTAATAATTAAGGCTCAAGAAAAAAATGTTAAGACAAAAATTAATTAAATTTAGGGGATATTAATATTTTTGGGGTTTAATGACTTTTATAAGACATTTATTAACGAGACTTTGAGCCCAAAAATAATTATAACAATTAGTAATTTAGGCTTAATAATATTATTATTATAAATTTTATTAATGGAACTTCGCACCCAAAAATAATTATTGAATTAATTAAGGGTCTAACGGATTATCTTAATGGGCAGCAGGCCCAAAAATAATTATTAGAACTCAAATTAATTAGGACCAAATAAAATAATAAGGCCAAATAAAGAGTTAGCCAAAAAGTGTAAATAAGGAGGCCCAATAAAAAGGCCCAAAAAGTAAGGGCGGCCCAAATTAATAGTTTCATTAGGATTTCTATGTTCTGTTCGCATACAACAAAAGGAGAAAAGGTCAAAGGTGAACCCCAATTCGGTTTAATCGGCGAAAAATCGGAAATATGGGCACGTTGCCAACGACGTTTCGTTGCCCGTTCACAGCGTGGAGGCGGAAAAATCACGACCACGTCGCCGTCGTGCAATACATGGCCGTCTCCGCCGCGTCGACTTTCGTCTGACTTCCAGCGCGGAGTTCCGCCGTTCGCGTGTCCGGCATGGCTAGCATCGCGGCGCAACAGTGGTTGTCGCCGTCGCGGGTTGTGCAGTCGCGGCGCAAAACGCCGTCGCTCACGGAGTACCGTCGAGCACCGTGTGCGTCACATCGCCGTCGTATGTCGTCTTGGAAACAAGGACTGCCGCTGTCGCTGTCCGGCGTCGCTGCGGAACAGGGCGCCGCCGCGAGGGGGTATAATCGCGCGGAGCAGGGGGGCCGTCGCGCTGTTCGGCGAGGGGCCGAAACAGTGGCCACCGCCGTCCGGCGCGCTTCGCGCAGCGCCGTCGCTGTGTGCTCGCGTGAGTCCACTTCAGGGGACATCAAATGGTAGGTTTCGATTGGGGTTTTATTTATTTTTTTCTCGATTTTGGGTTTCTGAATTTTCTCGAAATCGATTCTTATATTCTTGGGTTTTCTGAATAAGGATTTCAAAAACAAGAACAGATAGGGTTTTGAGATACCCGATTTTGGAAAAAAATTTGAGAATCAGGGATGTTGATTTCTGAAAACCTAATATCTCAAAGCTGTGTTTCAGAATTTTTGAAAAAAATTTGATTCAGGTTTTTGAAAAAAAAATTGGGTTTTCTCATTTTCGAAAAATCGGAGAAAAAGAGTCCAGAGATTCATTTTCTAAAAACTGAGCAATATGGGTATCAGTTGTTTGCGAAAAAAAAATTCAGAATTTTTTTTTTTTGTTTATGGGTTTTCTAAACAACTGATTTGGGAACAGGGGTTCGACCGGAGACAATCGAATTTAGTATCCATCTTTTGTTATGTAGATACAGAATATCCAAGCATAAAAAGGTGTGCGATACAGTGCACAAGCATGTGAAAAAGCAGATTGAAAAACATGCGATTTATCATTGTAAAGCATACAAATTATAAACATGATCATAAATAAAATCAAGCATGTATACAATCTGATAATCACATGACCAGAAACATAATAGCATATTCATATGCATACGAAATAATCTGGATTTAATAATAAATTTCAGATTAATTTAAATACCGGTTTCAGCAAATAAATTAAAATTAATCTGATTCTGATTTATTCCCGACACTCCGTGAGCAATCCTCTCGTGAATTCTATTCCTCAGATGACTAGAACTCGTGCTGATAACGTGTTGTAATCGAGCAAAGCGATAAAGCAATAAATAAATAACAATGGTATTGATTACCCAGTTCGTCACACAGTGTACTGAGTTATGGAATACAAAAGATAGAGATACATTATATAATAAAATATCATAACTCTAACCCTAAGCTTATACTCATAGGCCTAAAGCCCATTGGACTGGATCTAATATTATGTCCATAATATATAATCAAATATATTATAACAAGCTGAGTTATGCCTTAATTTATTTGGTGTCCGAAATATTATTTATTTAATTAATTGAGTCAAAGAATAAATTATTTATTTATTTAACTATTTAATTAATGGGTATAATATTAAAAGGTTTGAGCTTAATTTGAATTGGCAAATTGCAGTATACATTGGAATAGAAACGTGGCATTCCTGGAACCACCACTTTGCAAACTCACAACTGCAACCCGCTGCGGCCCATATTCAAAAATCGATCAACAACCTGTTTCCAGTCACCATTTTCGTCAAACCACTGTACCAAGCACAGCGACAAAGCCTGCTCTTGTCGGAAACAACCGCTTTCTCTGCAAATGCCCAACTTCTCCACCAATTTTCGCCTTCAACAACATGCCGGAATTAGTCTCCGTTCGCCGATTTGAACGCACCACTCTCCGGATCGTCGCACCACCACTCTGCAACGGAGGCGTCCCTGCTCCGCTGAAAACCATTGAAACACAGCCGCGTCGCTCCTGTGTTGGATTTGAAACCTTCTGCTACACCAAGCGCCACCGCGCCTGAACCTGCTCGCCGCCGATCGTAGTCGCACCAACCACTGCCATTTGAACCAGAAACTGCGTCCCTGCTCGAAGCCGTCGTCCTCGTCGCCTCAACCGCCGATCCCGTCGCACAGCCGTGAATCAGCCACAGTCTTCGTCGGGAACGCTCTTCGCCATCCACCAACTGCCCTCTGTGAACCTGACTCCTGGTAATTGAGAAAGATATTTGGGCCCAATCTTATTCTACATTTAAATTATTAAGCCCAAAATCTATGAGGCCATCTCAGCTGGAGTATATTTTATTTTCTGGGAGAGCCGAGAGTATAAAAGGGCAGAAAGGATTATTATTGGGGGTAACACGAATTAGATTAGATAGGCAGTAGGTTTTTACGCATTACTGTAGGTAGTAGACGTAATTAGGCAGTAGTTCTTAGATTAATTTTTTCGGGTTTTCACGTACAGTAGAATTAGGGGTTGGACATTGTTTCTTTTCCAGTTTTCATTCATTAGTGTTCTAGATTACTTTGAAGTTTTTATTTAGTTTATATCATGTTTGTTGTTTCATTTATAGGAAGATTTATGAAGGATTATAGTCATTTTTTTAATTTTTTTTGTTAAGGCGTTTTAATTTCTAATTATCAATATTTAAGTTCTAATTACAACAATAGTAATGGATTCTATGATAATTGGTTTGTGCATAAAGGACATTGAGAGATGTCTTGTTGCACAAAACAATTAAGACTACGAAGTGTTGGGATATGAATTGCTTACTCATTAGATAACATTTCCAACGGAAATGTAGGCAATTGATTGTGGCTCGTACATAAGTTATGAGTTTGTTACAGTAATTTTCTCAAATTCTTGAGTCAAAGGACTTTGTTGAGCGAACACCTGCAATTGGTTATTGATATTGCTTAGGAATTTATTATTTGATATTAATATCAGAGTCCTGATCACAAGATACGAGAGTTGAGTGAGAAGGGTAAAAGCAAGAGTGTAAATGGCACTTGGCGGTCGTCGGGCGGTCGAGTGCGGCCAAGCGTCAAGGAGACCTAGGCGGGGCCAAGATTTTTTTTATTTTTTTATTTTTTAAAATTTTTTCTAAACATATATTAAAAAAAATGTACATTATACAATAAATTATAAATTTAAAACATAATTAATACACAAATGCATTTTTCACAAAACACAACAAGTCAATAAAATGCTAAAAACTATCACAAAATGACATTGTTCAACTTCTAAATAAAATACTAAAATAACAAAATATATCATACGAATAAATTAATAAGTAGTTCAACTAAAAGGAACATTTAAAGATAATTGTTGTTCAACTCCACGTACACAATCTTCATCGTCAGATTCAAACTCCACATCAACATATATTTCATCAGCATCAGATCAAAAATCATCATCATCAAGCTCTCTAAGTCGAGAAGTAATGGCTAATGTTTTATGATGAGCATAAATAAAAATAGTTAATGTCTTAACTTACTCAATTGTTTTATTTACTCACATAATCACATTTGTCTTTAACTTTAAATTTTTTTTAATAAACCTCCGCCTACTCCTCCTCTGTGGCCGCCATTTCCTCCTTTTCCTTATGGCCGCCTAGGCGGGGCCTAATACTCTGACCATTTTTCTCTGTCGATTTGGACTAGGCGGAGGCCTAGGCGGTCTTGGCCGGGGCCATTTGCATCCTTGGGTAAAAGTATTAATTTGATAATAATAAATCCTAAGTTAAGGGTTAAAGTTCCTATGATATCGAGAGATGTTTGGCACTAAGAACAAAACAATTAATGGTATTAGAGTATAAATGAGTGTTTATATTGTGATAGGGTAATCTGTCTGGTTCACTCCTCAAATGATTTTGATGATAGAGCTTTTAGGAATTATGTGTGATTGGCTCATAACTGAATTCACTCGAAACATTCGATCATCACTCCTTCACACTCACGTGTTAGTTAGCTAGTTCTTAATTCTTTATATTTAGTTCATTTAAATTCGTGCATTTCATATAGTAATTAGTTAGGAATCACAGTTGCATTTTTATTTGTTTTAAGTCCAAAACTCACACAAACCATAGAATTAGAAATGTCTCATTGCTTCTTGTGGATTCCATATTTATAACTTGGTCAGCTTACTACTTCATGATCATATACACTTGTAGGAAAGTGCAATTTGTGTCCGAACACAAATCGCTAGTCAGGCTCATAGATTTTAGTCGCGTAATTTTTTGGGTTGTTCAATTTTGATCTCATTTTTACTAAAAAAAGTAAAAATAATATCATTTTTCGCATGCACGGCACACACGATGGTTGAATTTGGAACTTCCCATCATCTTTTCTAATATTTTTTTTTTTTATTGGGAAAATAGTTTTTTCTTCCTTTATCTTTCACCTATTATTTATTTATCTGTCAAAAGGGATGAAAATCAAAAAAATTTGAAAAGATACCAAAATTGTATTTTTTCCTTATTTATTAGCATTTCAATGATATAGAAAAAAAATAAGTAAAAATATATTGTTAAGTGTAAAAGCTAAGCTGAGTTTGGATACTAAGTATTAAATCTTGAAGATTAAATTTTGATGGTGAGGTTGGATCCTGAGATAAGGCCCTGAACCTGAGAGAAAATGAGTTTGAGTAAAGGCGAAGGTAATACTGAGTCTGAGTGCTCTGATCCTAACACTAATCTTGAGTGTTCAAATCAGTGAAGGCACTTGTCCTGAAGACTCAGTAACCTGAAGGCATAATCCTGAGATTATCATTCTGAGCCAATATCAGTCATCCTGAGTCAGGCATCCTGACAGGCATATCCTGAGCTGAAAATGACCAATCTCCTGAGTCACTCAAGCTGAAGGTTTCAAGCTGACATTAATGCGGTTATTTTGACAGCTGACGGAGCAATCCTATTGGATGCCGGAACAGTTACTTCTGGCAGTTGTAACCATACAAGCTCGTTGATTGGTTACAGATATAGAGGGCAGTTAGGATCTAGGCTTCTATAAAAATACGTATTCATTCCAGAGAGGAGAGTTGACATTCTAAATACTTGAGAGTGAAAGCTTGTATTCTGAAAACATTATTCTTCTATTAGTGAAGTGAGGAAACCTCATCCGTGGATGTAGATCAATTGATCGAACCACATAAATCTTCGGTTCTTTTATTTTCTTAATTTTCTATCATTTGTGTTCATCGGATTTCTTCAAGGTTCTGATTACGTGAACACTCAAAGTCTTGTTGAGATCGATTCCAATCCATTGGCACCGTCTGTGGGAAAGGAGGAATAATCGACTGGGTTAATCATCAATCATGGCATCTACTAAGTTGGATTTTGAGAAATTCACTAGAGCAAACGACTTTGGTTTGTGGAAGATCAAGATGAAGGCTCTCTTGACTCATCATCGGCTAGCCAATGCCCTGAGACCTGATGATCAATGGCCCCCTTCTTCGTTAGAAAATCCAGGCAAGAAACAAGAAATATTGGAAAAGGCACATAGCACAATCATCTTGTGCTTGGGGGATAAGCCTCTGAGGGAGGTGTGCAAGGAGAAGACTGCCATTGATGTTTAGAGTAAATTGGAGAAGGTGTATCAGACTAAGTCTGTCACCAACAAGTTGTTCATGAAGCAAAAACTGATTTCCTTCGGGATGAATGAAGAGAAGGAGTTGATTGAACAACTTGAGGAATTTAACAAGGCTGTTGATGATCTTGAGAACCTGGGAGTGGAAATTGATGATGGTGATAAGGCTTTGATGCTCCTGAATTCTTTGCCTAAATCCTTTGAGAATTTCAAGGATACTTTGTTATTCGAGAGGCAGGATCAATTGCCCTTTGATGATATTCTGGGTGCGCTGAAAACAAAGTCTCTTCAGCTACAAGCTGATAAGAAAAATTTAGTTCAGACTGAAGACTTGGATGTCAGATTCAAGAAGGGCAAGAAAGGATTTCAGAACAAGAAGAAGAAGAACACAAAGGGGTCAAAATCAGGTGATTTTGTTGAGAGGAGGAAATGTTTTACTTGTCACAAAACTGGTCATCTCAAGAAGAATTTTCCTGACAGAAATAGGAATCAGGGAGAAGAACAAAAGACTGATATAATTGTTGCTGCTGAAGAAGGGTATAACTGTGCTGAGGTGTTGACAGTTACTAACCTAAAGCTGAATCATTGCTCATTCCACATGTGCCCGGATGAATCATTGTTCAGGCAGTTGAGGAGGTTTGATGGAGACTCAGTTGTGTTGGGCAACAATCAGACATGCAAGGTGAAGATGAGTGGTTCTGTCAGGATGAAGCTGCATGATGGAGTAGATAGGATACTCTCAAATGTGAGCCTGGTGCCAGAACTGGAGAGAAATCTGATTTCCCTAGGTTCACTGAATCAACTGGGTTATGAATTCAACACTGAGGATGGTTACATCCTGATAACCAAAGACAAGAAGGTATACATGAAAGGCAAGAAAGTCAATGGGTTGTATATCCTGATTGGGAGCACTTCTTCTGGGTCAGCAAACAATGTTATGGACAACACTGAGGCTATGATATAGCATAAGAGATTAGGCCATATTGGAGAAAGGGGACTCCAAGAACTGACAAAGCAGAAAGTCTTTGGGGAAGGAAAGGTGATGAAGTTGGATTTTTGTGACCATTGTGTCCTGGGCAAATCCAAGAAAATCCCATTCACTAAAAGTAAGAAGACTACTGATGCACCTATGGACTATGTTCATTCTGATATCTGGGGACCAGCTAAGGTGAAGACTCATGGAGGTGGAAGATACTTCATGACAGTCATTGATGACTTCAGCAGGAAAGTATGAGTGTTCATACTGAAGCAGAAGAGTGAGGCCTTAGCAAAATTCAGAGATTGGGTCAGTGAACAAGAAAATAAGAGAGGAAGATCCATTAAACATCTCGGGACAGATAATGGATTGGAGTATGTATCAGAGGAGTTCAATAATTTCTGCAAAGAAAGGGGAATAACTAGATACCGGACAGTTCCTGCAAATCCTCAGCAGAATGGCCTTGCTGAGAGGATGAACAGGACAATCCTGGAAAAGGTCCGGAGCATGTTGTCAGATGCAAAATTACCCAAGGTGTTTTGGGGGGAGACAGTCAGTACAGCTTGTTATCTCATTAACAAGTCACCATCCTCAGCTATTGAGTTCAGGACACTTGATAAGGTGTGGTACGGAAGGATCTCAGATTACAACAACCTGAAGGTATTTGGTTGCTCAGCTTTTGCCCACATTAGGCAGGACAAGCTGGAATCTAGAGCACTGAGATGTATCTTTATTGGTTATCCTAAGGGAATAAAAGGATACAAGTTATGGTGTCTGGAACCTGGTCACAAAAGGTGTATCGTCAGTAGAGATGTGACTTTTAATGAGAAAGTCGTGGGACACAATCAGCCCATAAGCACTCAGGACTCAGATGGAATTCTTTCAGAAGAAGGCATTCAGGTTGTGGTGGAGACTCCTGACAAGAACTTAGGACAAGCAGGCACGGAGTCAGATGAAAACTCAGGAAGACATCAAGAGGAATCTGAGGAAAGTGATACTGACCATTCAATTTCAGATACTGAAGGCCAAGATCTCAGGAATTATAGTCTAGCAAGAGACAGACACAAGAGAATCATACACCCTCCGACTAGATTCGGTCAGGCTGACATGGTATCCTATACCCTGATAACTGCTGAAGAAATGGTGCATCAGGAACCACAAAGCTATGCTGAACCTGTGTCAGGTAAAGACAAGGAGAGATGGATATTGGCTATGACTGATGAACTTCAGTTATTAGAAAAGAACAACACTTGGACCTTAGTGAACAGAGTTCAGGGACAGAAGGTAGTCAGTTCCAAGTGGATCTTCAAGAAGAAATCTGAAATGGGGTCAGAAGGAAAAGAGAAACTGAGATACAAGGCAAGACTGGTGTCCAGAGGATTCACTCGGAAAGAGGGGATAGATTTCAATGAGGTATTCTTACCTGTTGTGAAACATTGCTCAATACGAATTTTATTGTCAAAGGTTGTTCAGGAGGATCTGGAGCTTCAGCAGTTAGATGTCAAGACAGTCTTCTTACATGGAGATCTGGAAGAAACAATACACATGCAACAACCTGAAGGTTTTATCTTACCAAAAAATCAGGATAAGGTGTGTCTACTGAAGAAGTCATTGTATGGACTGAAAAAAAGTCCAAGGCAATGGTACAAGAAATTTGATAGTTTCATGATCTCCATAGGCTTTACTAGGTGCAGGTATGATAGTTGTGTCTATCTTGAGAAACAAGGAAAGGAAGTACTTACATACCTACTACTCTATGTGGATGACATGTTGGTTGCAAGCAAGAGTCCTGAAAGAATTCAGAAGTTAAAGGCAAAACTCAGTAACACTTTTAACATGAAGGATTTGGGCAGTGCGAATAGGATACTAGGCATGGAAATTATCAGAGATAAGGACAAAGGGAGTTTGTTCTTAACTCAGAATGATTACATCCTGAAGATACTCAGGAGGTTTAACATGCATGAATCCAGAATTGTATTTACTCCCCATTGTCAACAATTCAAACTAACATCAGATCAGTATCCGAAGTCAGAAGAAGAGAAGGCACAAATGAGTAAAATTCCTTACTCAAATGGAATTGGTAGCATAATGTATGCTATGGTGTGCAGCAGGCCAGATTTAGCATATTCAGTCAGTGTGGTTAGTAGATTTATGGCAAATCCGGGAAAGACACACTGGAAGCCTTTAAGTGGGTTATGAGATACTTAAAAGGTACTTAAAATATGGGGTTACTCTTTGAGAAGACTAAGGACGTAGCACAACCTCTTCAGGGATATGTAGATTCAGATTATGCTGGAAGCATCGACAGAAGGAAATCCTTAACCGGATATGTGTTCACATTATTTGGTACAGTAATAAGTTGGAGAGTAGTACTCCAGTCAGTAGTGGCACTCTCAACTACTGAGGCTGAATATATTGCAATGACTGAAGCAGTTAAGGAAGCGATGTGGCTCAAGGGTATGATTAAAGAATTTGGAATAAGGCAGAAGGAAGTTGCAGTTTAGTGTGACAAGCTAAGCACAATTCATTTGGTTAAGCATCAGGTCTTTCATGAAAGATCTAAGCATATTGATGTAAGACTTCATTTTGTGAGAGATGTGGTGGAAAAGAAAATAATTTCAGTGCAGAAGGTTTCTACTGAGGATAATGCAGCAGATATGCTGACTAAGGTCTTACCTACTTCCAAATTCAAATACTGTTTAGAGATGATCAAGCTACAGTCGTGGGATGTACCATGAGTTAGATCCTCAGGTGGAGTGTGGAATGGGGAAAACTCACTTACTTTGAGGTGGAGAATTGTTAAGTGTAAAAGCTAAGCTGAGTTTGGATACTGAGTATTAAATCCTGAAGATTAAATTTTGATGCTGAGGTTGGATCCTGAGACAAGGCCCTGAACTTGAGAGAAAATGAGTTTGAGTAAAGGCGAAGGCAACTGAGTCTGAGTGCTCTGATCCTCACACTCATCCTGAGTGTTCAGATCAGTGAAGGCACTTGTCCTGAAGACTCAGTAACCTGAAGGCATAATCCTGAGATTATCATTTTGAGCCAATATCATTCATCCTGAGTCAGGCATCCTGACAGGCATATCCAGAGCTGAAAATGACCAATCTCGTGAGTCACTCAAGCTGAAGGTTTCGAGCTGACATTAAGGCAGTTATTTTGACAGCTGGCGGAGCAATCCTATTGAATGCCGGAACAGTTACTTCTGGCAATTGTAACCATACAAGCTCGTTAATTGGTTACGGATTTAGAGGGCAGTTAGGATCTGGGCTTCTATAAAAATACGTATTCATTCCAGAGAGGAGAGTTGACATTCTAAATACTTGAGAGTGAAAGCTTGTATTCTGAAAACATTATTCATCTATTAGTGAAGTGAGGAAACCCCATCCGTGGATGTAGATCAATTGATCAAACCACGTAAATCTTCTGTTCTTTGATTTTCTTAATTTTCTGTCATTTGTGTTCATCGGATTTCTTCAAGGTTCTGATTACGTGAACACTCAAAGTCTTGTTGAGATCGATTCCAATTCACAACATATACAAAATGAAAAATGAAATTATTTGGCAGTCACGTCTGCAACTGTACTGAAAAGTTCCAAATTCAAGCCCCCCATTGCGCCGCATGGCAAAAAATAATGTTATTTATACTTTTTGACGAAATAGAATTAAAATTAGACAAATTAAAGAGTTATAAGACCAAAATCTAAGAGTCAACTTTTTAGGATCAAAAGTGAATACGAAAAAATGAAGCACATGTTATGAAATTGAAAAGTAATAACTTTGACGAAGGAATTAGATAAAGCTGGCTAATTGATATAGAGAATGGAGGAAAAGTATGAGCAATGCAAGAAGTTTATTTGAAAATTAAACATCTTATTTTATCAATACTTTAACCACTTATAAATTATTTTATAGAGCTTATAAACTAAGTCAAACACCCTTTAATAAAATATGATCTAGAACCCAGTTTGCTACATCTCAGTTGGGAGAAAAAGTAAGTAGTGCAAGGAAAAGGAGTGAAACAATTTCACCCCATTTAAAAGTCCAAACTTATATGAACTACATTCTCAACTTTTTTCTTTTAGGGAGGAGACGGCCTAATGAGGGACCAATTTAATATGAGTGAAATTTACTTTCAGCTGGAATCGAACTCAAAATATTGGGCGCGCTTAAAACCCTAATCACTACTCCCAGTTCTTGTTCTGTGTGACCTCTTGTCTATGAAAGGTATTTCGGACGGAAAGAGTATATATTTTAAAAGAAAATAAAAACTATTGTAAGTGTTAACGATTTTCACGTGCACATCAAATGCAATGCATAAAAGAAAGAGAACTTAGACAATAATATGCATATTTTTGGCGGATAGATACTTTTATCTTACGAACCAAATGAGCCCTAAATGAATAAACTGAAGAGTCCAAGACGAGTTGCTATAACTAATTAACATATATATATATTATTACGTAATGCTACTCTACATATGTACTTCTTCATCTATAATTATGTCTAATAAAATAATGGACCAAATGACATAAACCTGAAATTATTTGAGTAGCTCGAGGTTAGTGTCTATAAATGACTCAAGGAAGCCATTGAAACTAACAATGTATATAATTTCAAATAAAATAACTCATATAATGCCATTTAATTTGAATAGTACTCCTTGAAAATGATAAACTAAAGGGAAAATGAATATTTTTGTCCTTTATCTTTCACCTATTATGATTTTGGTCCTCTAACTATTAGAATTTAATTTTAGTCATTTATCTTTTAAAAAGGATGAAAATCAAATTTATTTGAAAATATAAAGTAGATGGTCCGAGAGCCAGCCCAGTGTCTGGCAATGCCTTGTCCGGAAGGATCTCCTGGTGCTTCAAATCCATCAAGTACTGGATCATTCCATCTCAAATGCTATCTGCATCCGACCCAGAGAGACAATCATGTCGTCTTGCAGCTAGTACTTCTTCATGGTGGAGACCTCCTCTTTCATCCGGCATTAAGCTTTATCGCAGAAAAGGCTTTGCACCTCATCGTCGTGGTCCAGATGCCAAATACTTTTTGTCTGCAATTGAAGTACATAAAAAATTTTTAATTAAATTCTATTATAATATTTGAAATGTCAATATGAAATATATACCTTAAATCACTCAAACACCGCAATCCTCGTATTGGTAGGGTCCTTGGACCACAAACCCACTCCATAAGGTCAGGTCACTTCTAGGATTGACTTCGTGACGCACTCCGCAACCTTGTGGCTCGTAAGCAAGCTGCATAAAAAAATTAATTTATATTCATAATAATGCATATAAATTACTAATTAAAAAATACTAACTGTCCAGCAGACACCACAATATGGAGTCTGGGGTCTTGTAGAGGATGCTGTCGTGATGAAAATCCAGCAATAAAGCATGAACTAGCTCCCGCTGATCCGTGGGAGGGTGGACTACCCATCGGAATGTCAGGCACCTGAATATAAGGTAAATAGAGGACTCTCTCTATCCCTCTTCCTCTACCCTAATCCTCTTGTTGACTCATCTATAAACATAAATATACATATACATGTTTGCCAAAATCGTGTATGATTTCCACGCAAGTGAACGTGGTCGTTGTTGTCGTGGCAAGTTAACCAAGTTAAATATCGAACACAGGGAAACGATGCGATATCAAGCAAGCATTGAATGTTTACAAAGGTGGATAGCTAGGAAAGCAAGAAAACAATCATGGTTTCTATCAACTAAATCAACAAGAAATAGTAATCCTAACTATCACCTCTTAGAAGTGAGCAAGTGTGAAGTGTACATGGAAGTAATCCTACTATGGTTCATTTAGTGTCCTATCCATCCTAGCATGCAAAAGGTCTCTTGGTGTCTTAATCAAGCCAACTAGTATCTAGATCTCTCTACAACACAAGTTAAGGGCTATATTAGGTGTCTAGATCTCTTTACAACTCCTAACACTCCAATTAAGAGGTCTAGGCTAATATGCAATTCTCATTGGTCATACAAGCCAAACATCAAATACTTGGTATGCATAAGGTTCTTATAGCTCAATTCTCATTTCATTGCTAACCATATAAGCCATACATTCCAATTAAACATCTCAAGCATTCATACAAGTCATTAATAAGAGAATTAACACATCAAGATCACTAATTCATGCATAGGATTAACAAGAAATAAATTCACCATAGTATTCATATAACCATGCAACAAGGATATTAGCCCATGGCTAATTGGAATTGAATATCAACAATTAAGCTATAGACAAACATGATTAACACTAATATGAAATGAAATACAAGAAATCTTACCAATTGTTGGAGAATAGAAATACAATCATCAAACCTTGAAATGCTATCTTCTAATCCGGAATGCAAAATATAAAATCGAACCGTAGGAACGTAGAAAATTCAATGGAGATTACAATGGAAAAAATGGATTAAAAATCTAATTGCTAAATCAAAAGATATGGTAGAAAGAAGATTAAAATCTAACTAAGAACCCACTAAGTAACCTCTAATCTCTCTCTCTAAAACTACCTAATGATCTAACTAATGAATAATGATGAAATTCTGATCCTTGAGGTATTTATAGTGCCCACAATGTTTAGTCCAAAGTGCCCTTAATTAAAACGCGCGAAAAGACGAAAATGCCCCTGAAAATCCAAATTTCGCAAAGCCGCACGGTCCTACCCTTATGGCCGAACGAACCGGATCGTGCGAGCACTCGTGCAGTCCATGGCTGAACGAACCAGGGATGTTCCGCACGAACCTAAGCTGCTCCTCGTACGAGCCCATACTCGTGGTCACACGAACCCGGCTTGCCCCGTTCGATCGATCCTCGACTTCCTCTTTTCCTTCATATCTTGAGTTCTAGAGCTCCGATTGACTCGATTCTTTTTCCGTTGCGACCCTCTCTTCGAACTCTTCGACATGGTATATCATTTGCCTCCACTGGATCAACTCACAATTTCTGAAATTTTACGAACTTGCTCGTCTGTTGCTGATTTTACTCGTTTTCACTACAAAACACAACTTTCTAGCCAAAAAAGGTTAAATACACAAAGTATAGCATTTTAGGGTCAAATATGAACATAAGCACATCAAAACCATATAGAAATGGATGCAAAAAGATGCAATTTTGACCCTAATCAATACATATATATAAACAAAACAAAACAATTTCCTTACATAAAAATAAACATACCATTTCAATTTCAATACATAAACATAAACAACTTCAATTTCAATACATAAACAATTTCAATTTCATATAAACATAAACACCTTCAATTTCAATTTCATGTAAACATAAACACCTTCAATTTCAATACATAAACAATTTCAATTTCATATAAACATAAACATAAACACCTTCAATTTCAATACATAAACAATTTCAATTTCATATAAACATAAACACCTTCAATTTCAATTTCATATAAACATAAACACCTTCAATTTCAATACATAAACCATTTCAATTTCATATAAACATAAACACCTTCAATTTCATATAAACATAAACAAAAAATTTCAATACATATAAACATAAACACCTCCAATTTCAATACAATACATATATATATATAAACATAAACAACATACAATTTCAAATTCTATATATATATATATATTATACATTTCAATACACACATATATATATATATATTTATATATATATATATATATCAATTCCAGTATATATATAAATATACATATATATAGTATCTTTCACCGGTGTACGGATGGCGGATGGTAGGACGGGCTCTGGCAGGACGAACGGCGGATGGGTAGAAAAGAAACCTTTTTTGAGAGAAGAGAAATTTTAATCTGATCGACAAAATTAGTGACCGAGGCTGTCGCTATTTTACGTGGTAGTGACACGTGTTGCCTCCGTGTAAATTGTACGTTAGTCAATGTCGGTGGTTAGCGACCGCCTAGGAGGTCGCTAATTATATTTGATGGCGGTCGCTACTAAATTCATTTGTTCACTATATTTTTTATATTTTTATATTAACCCTGTTAATTATATTATTATATTAACCTTAATTAATTATATTATAATACATATATTAAATTACTTAATTAGTACTTATATTAAATTACTACATGCACAAGTTAATCCCAAAAATGACAATTTTAAATATACAAATATAATATCTTAATCATCTTCCTCTTCCCCTGCATCATCTTCATCTTCCCCTACATCATCGTTATCTTCCTCGTCATTATCTTCATCACCATCATCATCATGTTCCTCTTCATTCTGAATAATTACAATATCTGAATTTGCAACCACTAAATCAACTGAAAGATTGATACCTTCGTCAAGAACCACTGTTGAGCCTCTTGCATTTCAGTTTGGAATGGATTTTCAAATTGTGCAGTTTCTAAGGTGGATGAATTAGGCATTTCCGCCAACGACCTTGCTTTGACCTTGGCCACTGTTCTTAAGTTCGGTTTGTCTAAAACTGGATACTTGCAATAATATACCCGATATTTTTGTGATGCATAGATGAAGGAGTCGTATGCAGCTAGATATTTTTTGTTGATGTTAATATCAACAATCTTGTAGTTCGCATCGACTCTCTTCCCTTCTCAACCCAGATCAAACCATTCATAGAAGAACAAAATAATTTTTCTTGGTGGCCACCCTGGATATTCTATGTGGAAAATCTGCTCTAACTTGCACAATATAACAGGGATGTCTCTATTCAAAAGCTGCATGTCCTCTACTGTAATCATTGAGGACGTTAAGTCTCTAAAAAATAGACTTAATTACATGATCACACTCCATACAACCTTCGAAAGTGTGTACCAGAAGGCAATCAGTAGCAACCGCTGCATAATCATGACTTTTCATAACAGTGTCCTTCCTTATTTCCTGGCTCAAACAACCAACCCATGTTTGACACGTAATTATCCAGAAAGTGCAGTTCCTTCACCCATTGACATAATTTTTTCTTCCCTGCTATGGTGATTGTGTAGCTGGCTTGTGAAAACTCACCTGGTCGTCGCCCACTGGACAGGCTAGGACGAGAAGAGAACAGGGTTAACTCTTGACGAGATTTTGCAGTGTCTTTGGTCTTGCCTTCTTTATTCAGGATCGTGTGGAACAAATTATCAAACACATTTTTCTCTATATGCATCTGTTGGTCCCAAAGGCAGGTTTTGGGAAGAATACACTAGAACAAGTCTAGAAGGGGGGGTTGAATAGACTTGTAAGGATTCAAAAACCTTTTTCAAATTTACTGATTTATTCAGAAAATCAGCAGACTACTTGAGGTAATCTGAATTTTGAAATTAGTGCGCTGTGTATAGTGCGGAAACGTTTTAAAGAAAATCTGATTTTAAGTGATGTGCACAGATAAGAACAGAAAGAAATACAAAGAGACACAGGGGTTTATAGTGGTTCGGACCAACTGTCCTACATCCACTCTTCTCAATCCAATTTGGACTTGAGGGGCTCTCCACTAACTCACTTACTCACTTTCTTACACAATTTTGAGAGTACTACTCTCTTTACAACTCGTCAATGCTATAATTGCAATTGACTTCTCACAGCTTCTACAAAGCTTTTACAAAAGATAAGTATGGATGGTGTTTTTTAGTGTAAGTGATAAAACTGACAGAGTATTGGCTAGCTTAATGTGCGTGTGAATCCAATACTAAAATTATCACAATTACTCCAATTTATAGGATCAAATAACTAGCCGTTGGAATGGACTAGAAATCTGAGATCCTATAATCTCGTATTCAATCAATCATTGTGATTGATTGAATTTCCTTCTTGATTCCCGTCAATCTTCGCGACCTTCAATCAATCAAGTTTGTCCCCTTGATTGATTGATCCTCTATTCTGGGAATCTTCCTTTTATATCGCAAGTTAACCCTTTAAATTGATTCCGAAGAATCTGGGCTGAGCACAGGACCTCAGCTGATCTGTCTCCTCAGCTGGTGTATCAGTCTGCTGATACTTGGACCTCAGCTGATGTGCAAGTCTGCTGGTGTGCACCTCAGCTGGTCTTCTTGACTTCGTCCGAATAAGTCTTTTATCCATGGTCCTTGTCTTGTCTGCGACGTGCTCTCAGCTGATCAGCTAATCTTCTGATATCAGCTAATCTGCTCTTCAGCTTATCGGCTGATGTAAACTTCTCTGATGATCTGCTTTCGATGCTCCAGTGTCAGCTGATTAAATCTTCTGTCTTCTAAAATCGGCTAAGTCCACAAGGTCTCAGCTGGTCTTCTCTTCTATGAAAGCTTCGGATCTTCTAGGCAGCAAGGTAGGTTCCCCCTTACTCGAACCTATCTAATCCTAACTACTCATCAGCTGACTAACATGTTCAGCTGGTCCTATTACAAGCTGATTTGTTTTATATCATCAAAACATCTAACACAGATATCCTAACAGCATCACATCCAAGTTGTGTCTAATCAATAATTTACTCCAATAAGGCAAGTCTCAGAAGATGCTCCTCTTCTTCCAACCTCCTGGGATCTATTTATTGTGCTCCTCAGTCGTTTTCCACAAGCCAATTACTGTAACCTCGTAAAACAATAAATCACGTAAAATAATGTGTATATGGTTAAACTAAATACATGAAACTCTTATCATAATTAAGTAGTGATTAAAATATAAATAATGTATATATACATGTTCGAACTCGTGGCCTTGGATGCTTTACAGCATGTCTACCCTTAAGAAAATTCGCTTTGTCCCTCCGGAAGGCATGATCATCACATAGAAACTTCTGATGGTTGTCGAACCATGATATCTTTCTACTCTGTGGAAGATAAAATGCATCAGACCCATCCATGCAGTACAGGCATGCTAGTTTTCCAGCTATCGACCACCCTGACAACATAGAATATGCCAGAAAGTCGCTGATGGTCTATAAAATAGCAACTCGTAACATGAAGTTCTCCTTTCGGTACACGTCGTATGTTTCTACTCCCGAATACCTCAAATATAACAACTCTTTAATCAATGGCTGAAGGTAGACATCCAGCTTATGCTTTGGGTTGTGAGGACCAGACACCAAGACAGTGAGAAATATGTGTTGAGGCTTCATGCACAACCAAGGGGGTAGACTATACTGAGTCAACAATACAGGCCACAATGAATACTTCTTTCCATGCATATGAAATGGAGCAAATCTGTCTGTGCACAAACCAAGCCTCACATTTCTCTTCTCACACGCAAAATATAGGAACTTTCTATCAAGATATCTCCACGCATTAGAGTCTACAGGATGACGCATCTTTCCTGAATTCTTACCAGAACACTCCTCAGCATGTCATGTCATGTCTTTTGCAGTGGCACTTGACTGATATAACCTCTCTAGACAAGGAGTGATGGGAAGATAATACATAGACTTAAAAGATGTCTTCTTCCTACGATCAGAGGATTTGAACCTAGGGTGGCTGCACATCCTGCACTGATCAATGCTCTCATCATCGCCCAAAAAAAAATATGCAACCATTTTTACAACAATCAATCTTCTCAAACGGTAAACCCATATCCTTCAAGAGCCTCTTACTTTGATAGAAATTTTTTGGCGCTGTGTTCTCTTTAGGTATGGCCCGTTTGAACAACTTTGCAAATTGATTGTACACTTTCTGACTCACTTTGCCTTCAGTTTTGATGGACAACATCTGAGCGTTGAAACAAATGAGTCTCAGTATCACAACCAGGAAACAACTTCTGATCGATAGATTTGAGCATCTCAAAAAATTTCTTTGAACAAGGATTTGGTTCATCCTCCATGGCTGTCTGGTAACCACCCAAACCAGACTCATCTGCCTCATCCAATGGTGTCCCAAAGCATGGAGTAGGCGGGTCACGGCTCGAACCACCAATCTCAAATCTCTCACCTCCACCACTACTCCACTGATCGTAGAAGGCAACCACTATTTTGATATTATAATTCCACCTGTTTCGCCATGTTCGGTCCAATTGTAATAAAATAGAGCAAAACTGAACCTCACAAGATGAGTTTTAACCCATCAGTGCTCAAAAATCTCCTTTTACCACACTTTTTACTTGTACAAGGACATCTAATCTGGCCACAACTATCCATGCAATATGGATTACTACATGCAAACTCAATAAACTCATCAATTTTCTTGCAAAATTCAGAGTTGATCATTCCTTGTATCATACGAGGCATTTGATACATCCAACGATGATCACAGAGTTCCATCTGATACAAATTAAGAATACATCACATTTAAATTATAAAAAATTCAGCAGAGTTTCGACTGTAAACAAGCATATCCAATTTTTTAAAACAAAAAAATCCACTATAATCATGCATCAATTACACTAAATTTATCAATCATATATGTAAATCACAAGTAAAAAATCCATTATAATATATATATCAATTACACCAAATTCTAATAAAATTAGAACTAGTCTCCAATAAAAATATGTATATCCATAGACAATTAATATACAACAAATAGGTATATCCATAGACAATTAATATACAACAAATAGGTATATCTATAAACAATTAATATACAACAAATAATGCTAAACTATCAAACAACTAAACTTTATTCAACAAGAGAAATGAACGGTAAAAATGTAAAAACGTACGGTGAAATTGAAGCAACAAGCACGATAAGACAATACACCCGCACGATTGCAACCAACACGTCAAAATAATACTCGATAAAATTTGAGAGGTTTTGGGATGATGGGGGTATTTTTTTTGCGAAATGGAATGAAAAAAAAAAGAGTAGAAGTTGTTGTATATTCGAGCATTTGTGATCGCTTTTATCGATTTAGAGACCGCTTTGACGGTCGCAAAACTAGAACCCGAACCGGGCAATTATTGCTCACCCAACCATATTATATAGCACCATTAGCGACCGAAATATCGATCGCTAAATAATAATTTAATTTAACGACTACTTCTAGGCGGTCGCAAATTCACAAACCCAGATCAGGTCAAGAATTCCAAATTTTGCGACCGCTAAAAATGTCACAAATGTAATAAAATATTTTGCAACTATTTTATTTTGTCGCTAATTTGTCAATAATAGATTTTGCCATCGATTTTGAGCGATCGCTAAATTTTTTATGAATTAGAGATCGATGGCGGTCATAAATGGGTCGTAAATTACCTAATTTTGACCAAAAGTCAAAGTCGGTCGCTATTTAAAATTAGCGACCGCTTTTCAGGCAGTCGTTAAATTCCTCATTTTTGTAGTGAGTGTTCATCTACAGCTCACTCCTAAGATACATCATCCTAGTACATATTTCAAAAAATATTTCCCGCAAACAATCATTTCACCACAAACTTTTTCTCAATAAATCAAATACACACCCTAACACAAGGGAACCACAAAATAAAGAAAGATCAATCAAATCAAAGGATGCGTCTGTGCAATGTTCATGTGAGCCTCGTGTGCGTTGGTGCAATGTAAAATACAAGAAAAGTAAATACACTCTCCCAAATTCATATGCTTTATTTGGTTAATTTTACAGGATCTCATGCATTTTTATATTATAGTACTGATTTATTGAGTTAAATTGTAAAATAAAAGGTATTATTTTGCTATTTTTATGAAATTGAGATTGTGAAGTAAATACTTGCCTATAGTTCGTTTGAGTCAATTAAAAAACTGAATTAAGTAATGGACGCATTTGATAAAGAAAATAACTAACCTTCCGGCGATCATGGGTGATCATGAGCGACTCTAATCTTCTTTCACCGGCGGTCTTCCGTCGGTCCTAGGGTCCCGTCTTCTATCGTGTTTCTTTCATTTTCTTGGTTTTCTTTTAACGATGTCATCAAATCTGTACCCATCCTTTATTAAGGATCGGCTGTGCGAATTCATCTATGTGTCTCATGCGATTCGAGATGAATTACAAACCTACCATAGTGACAACAACTCGACGGCGATGTCACAGGTACATATCACACCAGATATTGAGGTGACCCGGGCTATGGATTCATTTTTTCCTGGTTTCTCAAATTATGTACAGGTATATAATAAGAAACAACTCCCTAACTCAGGGGTTCAAGAAGGCGAGGATTCTACAGGTTGTCTGAGGCAATCACGGACGGACGCCGGGGATCCCCTCTTGATTCACGGTAAATCCGGTAATACTGCTACACCTATTGATTCCCCTGTTAATATCGAAACTCTTGGTAATATACTGCCCCTCAACAGGTTTCTGGGGTTGTCACGGGCAAATGGCACCAGGCAATGATAGTGGCTTCAGGACATAACGGTAGTGTAGAGATGACTGGTAAGGCCAACTCAGTGTCCCATGGCGCTACTGATGTGCACGCGATGGGCACTGGTGTTTCTGCCCCTTCAAATGGTAACTCCTCTCGCGAGGCTTCCTCGGGGTTCTATATGTATATTGACACTCCTTATTTAGAAAGGAACTATGTTCCCCCGGTCCCAGATGTTGGAGCAACCAAATTCCCTGTCTCCTTTGCACAGAGAGTAGCCCGAGAGAATTGTGTTACGAGACAAGGGCCCTCTGCTAATCTGAGTAGCCAGTTTGAGAAGGGCCTGGGGACTTTCGAGAAGCCTAAGCAACAAGGGGAGTTTTTTTATGGTGGAAGTGGATGAGGGGGCTTATCAACAAAGCCTAAAGGGTTTCGAGTTTGCATTCATTGGCCATATGCTCACTCAGTCTGGAAAATCCCTTCTTTCGAGGCTTGATCTTTTGAATAATCTGATGCGTTTGTGAGGTATTTTCTCGGGGCTGAAACTAATCCCGCTTGGGAAGGGTTTTTATTCAGTTGTATTCTCAAATCGGTTGGATATGGAACATGTGGGCAAAAGGAGGACTTGGCATTTGGAATCAGGTTCTTTTTGCTTACAAAGCTGGGTTCCAGATTTCAATCCTAGCAAGGTCCGGACTTCCACAGCACAGGACTGGGTTCGCTTTCTTCATCTTCCAATAGAATATTGGCAGCCGAAAATCCTTGAGTCACTTGCGGCCTGTGTTGGGACTTTGATAAGAATTGATAAAAATACGGCTGATATGACTCTGGGTCATTATGCCACCTATTGATTAAGGTTGATCTTAAGGAGAACATTGAGGAGAAAGTTATGTACCACAAAGCGAAGCAGGTGGCGTTTACATCACTTGTGTATGAGAATATCCCGGCCTTTTATCATGAATGTAATCTGGTGGGCCATCTTACCTCTAAGTGCATGAAGTCTTCTACCATAGGGAAGCAGTCGGCTAAAAAGGGGAGGAGCAGAAGTCACTCAAAATCAAGAAAAAAATCAGCAGCTGGAACATCTCATGAGAGGGGGGACGATTCTGCTTGGCTGGGTAATGATCAGACGGATTTGCGTACTGCTAGAAAGTCGATTCCTTCTTATGGACCTATTCTGGAATCCGGGATTGGTGTGGATGATTAGCATTGGCTCTTGTTCCTACACAGAATAATTCAGTCTCTATTGGGTCCCTTGAGGAGGTTCCCCTTGACAAGAGGAATGAAGATTTGCGACTTCGTCCTGCTTCAAAGTTTCAATACTCGGATATCTCTGTCACTATGGGTGTCTCAATTAAAAGGGCCTTACGAAATATCTCGAGGGAGTCTACGCCCAAGCTGGATTTGGTTTCAACATTGAAGGATCCGAATAAGTCTCCCTTTGTCATTGATGATATAGGCCCAAAGTCCTCGGAAATGTCTATGGTTGTGAGGAGAAGCTGGGCGGATGAGTTGGAGGAGGGGGAGGATGTACGTCAGCCGCTGATGCATGGCTCATATGGTTTTTTATTTTGATTCTTTCTTGGAATTGTCAGGGGCTCGGAATGATCATACACGCAATGCTCTAGTTGCTTTTTGTCAGCTCCATAATCTAGTTGCTTTTTGTCAGCTCCATATGGTGGCACTCTTCGAATCTAAAGTTAATTTTCAATCTATCCCCACTTTCTTTTGGAGAATTATTAATTTGACTTGTGTTACAAAAAATACGCGTCTGAGACTTTGACCCAATATTTGGGTGCCTTGCAAGCCTACTCTGTGTGATAAGGTTAATGTTCAGCTATCTTCGGATCAGTGTCTTGCCCTACGACTTGAGTTGTTTGGCCGAACTTGTATTTTTGGTTTTGTGCATGGGAAGAAGTCATACCTCTTGCGACGGAACCTTTGGTTTGATATTATCTCTGTTATTGAGGAGTGTACGCTATTGATTAGTGATTTCAACGCAGTTTTAGGTGCTCATGAGAGGAACACGGTTGTTTGCTCCAATAATCTTTCTTCCCAGGAATTCTGTGCTTTTATTGATGAGGCGGACTTGTTGGACTTGGATGCCCATGGGAAAATTTTTACTTGGTGCTCTCGGAATTCTCGCCATGGATTTCTTGCAGCTCGTTTGGACAAGGCTTTGGATTCGCAACAGTTTTTATCTCTATGGTCTTCTTGGTCTTTGGAGGTCTTGTGCCGTCACTCATCAGATCATCATCCCTTGCTCCTATCCCTTAGTGAGGCTGCCAAGATGCCCTTCTCTCCCTTCCATTTTCAGAGGATGTGGATTATGCACGATGACTTTGCTACTCAGGTTTCGGCCAATTGGAGTCTGCAGTTAACGGCCCAGGATCCGATTACCTTGTGGGTTAGGAAGCTCAAGAGGTTGAAATGTTTTCTAAAAGGGTGGAATAAGAAAGTCTTCAAAGATATTTTCATCCAGGTTACTAAGGCACATTTGGAGTTGTCCCCGATATAGCAGGAGAACAATTTGTTGGGGGACTCGGGTGAACGTTTGGCTAGAGAAGTGGAATGTCAGCTAGCTTTTAATCGTTTGTTGGCAGCGCGGCAAGAGTTTTATATGCAGAGGAACAAGTCACGATAGCTTAAAGATGGAGATAGGAATTCTACTTTTTTCCACTTGCTGCATAAGTCGACACAGGCGCCGAAAAATATTTCTAGTTTGATGATCGATGGTGTTTTATCGTCTAACCTGGAGGACATTAGCGTACATGTTGTTAACTTTTATAAAGTGTTATTTTCGGCAGACACAACACTTAATGGAGATTTTTTTTGCTACATACTCTTCCGTTTTTACAGATTTCTAGGGTGGATAATGACTGCCTTATGGCTCCCCCTTCAGGGCTGGAAGTGAAAGCTGCAGTGTTTGATTTGGACGGGGACAGCTCGCCTAGGCCGGATGGTTTTTCAGGGGCATTTTTCCAATCCTGCTAGGCAATGGTGGCGCACGATGTTATTTGTGTGACGGAGTACTTCTTTAGGCACGACTTCCTACCAACAGGATTCAATTCAAACTTCTTGATGCTGATTCCTAAAGTAGCGGGGGCGACATCTATTACGGACTACAGGCCGATTGTGATGTGTAATTTTGTCTTCAAGGTATTTACAAAAATCTTGTCTACACATCTTGGTGATTTTATTAAGGATTATTTGTGCCAATTTCAATATGGTTTTACGCCCGGTAGAAGTATTCATACCTGTATAGCACTGGCTTCCTTGGCTATTAATAGTCTTAGTCCCAAAGGGATTAATAATGTCTTGATCAAGATTGATATTTGGAAGGCTTTTGATACTGTTGATTGGGTTTTCTGCATGCGGTTCTTGTTTGGATTGGTTTTTCAGTCAAGTTTCATAATTTGGTTCTTTCTATACTTAGGTTTGCTCGTCTTTCCGTCCTGCTTAATGGTCAGCCTACTGGTTTCTTTGGATGCACGAGAGGTGTTCGCCAGGGTGATCCTCATCCCCCATTCTTTTCTGCATTGTGGAGGAGGCTTTAGGGAGGTTGTTGGATTGGAGTGACATGAGGAAGAGTTTCATGTCTATTCATAAACTGCCTCGCTATCTATTTTATGCCGATGACATTGTGATTTACTTGAAGGCGAAACATAAGGATGTGGATTCTTTGAAGGTGGTCGTGGAACTTTATGGCTACATGTCGGTGCAATTCTTTAATCCGACTAAGTCTAGGGCTTTCTTTGGTAAGTTGGTCGACATGTCTATTAAGCACCATTTGTTGAACATGCTAGGTATTTCGGAGGGTTCGCTCCCGGTCACTTATCTAGGGGTGCCTTTATTTGTGGGAATGTTGAAGGTTGTACATCTACAGACGCTTGCAGATCGTATTTTGAGTAAATTTCCGAGGTGGAAGGGGAAGTCTCTTTCTTTAGCGGGTCATCTTTGTCTCATAAATTCTATCATTTCATCTTCTCTGGTGCACTTAATGATGGTTTATAAATGGCCACCTCCACTGATTTTTTCTATTGAGAGGGCGATGTAGAACTTTCTTTGGACAGGGGATGTTCTCAAAAGAAATACTTCTTGTTCGGTGCAATGGAAGAAGGTTTGCTCACCTTTGCAGGAAGGGGGTTTAGGAATTTGATCTTTGAGGATTGCAAATGAGTCTTATACCTTTAAGTTGGCATGGGATATCTTCACTTGCCCTTCGGCCGATTTTCAGATGTTGTATTCTTGTTTTTTTAACAAATCTCGGACATTGAAGTCTGACAAAGGTACTTCGTCGCTTTGGGCTGGGGTTCGTATACACTTTAATAGAATCCAAGAAGGTGTTTGTTGGATTATTGGCCAAAACTCAAGAGTGAGCTTCTAGAACGACAATTGGCTTGGATATGTAATTGCGGATCGTCTGCAAATTCCATGAGAGGTTGTGGTTACTCTCAAAGGAGTGGTGGGGGATTTCTTTCTTGATAGGGTTTGACACTTTCATCCTTTGTTTCTAGAGTCGCATGAAGATGTGGTGCAGGATATTTTGAGTGTCCGAGTTGCTACGTGAGGGGATGTGGCTGTTTGGAGTAAAACAGTTTCTGGGAAGGTTACGACTAAGCTATTTTTTTATGATTTACAGCAGAAATTTAATCCTTCACAGCGGTTTTCTTAGATTCGGCGACCCTTTATTCCGAGATCTAGGTCTACCTTAGTTTAGAGGGCTTTATGGGGCAGAATACCCACGGCTGATTGGGGTTTGAAGTTTGGGTTCGATGGACTTACGATGTGCTTCTTATGTCGTTCAAGTGCGGAAATTATGGATCACCTCTTTGCTGATTGCTCCTTTGCACGGGAAGTTTGGCTTCACTTTGTTAATCTTTTTGGTTTACAATTACTTCTTGGTACTGGTTTTCATGGTCTCTTTTTGCAGGCCATTTCTTTCCAATTAAGTGCACAATTGGAGGACCTCTGGAGCTTGGTGTTTACTACTTGTGTTTGGAGTTTGTGGCACGTTCGTTATAGGCTAGTTTGTGATAATATTGAGCTTTGCATGAAGCGTTGTATTAGGTGGGTTACTTCGGCAGTAGCTGATGGGGCGCTATTGATCAAGACTCCATCGCATGGAACAGTGACGGAGCTGCTGATTGTAAGGCATTTTCACTCTTGTTTAAATCCGACGAAGCCTCGGTTGGTTGTGAACGTGCGTTGGCAGCCCCTCCTCTGGATTGGATCAAAGTTAATGTTGACACGTCCCTCATTAATCCTCCGAGTGACTTCTTCGTAGGTGCTATTTTTCGGAACCCGAGGGGTTTCTTTCTTGCGGCCTTTGTCCGTCGAGGTGGATGGGGATATCCACTTGAAAGAGAGTTAGTTTGCTGGGCTACTTGCTATTGAGTTTGCTTTTGAAAATGGGTGGAATAAGTTATGGCTGGAATCGGATTCCTTGCTTGCTATCAACACATTGAAGGGACTCACCCGTCTAACCCCTTGGCGAATCACGGGCCTTTGGAGACAAGTAATTGAGAAGGCAAAGTCTATGACGATCACTTATTCTCACATTTTTAGAGAAGGGAACCGGGCAGCTCATTCTATTGCTAGTTTGGGTGTGAATAGTAGTTAGCATAGGGTTTCGTGTGCTTCTATAAACACGATACTTTATGAGGATATGACTATGACATATTGTAGAGTCAAATCTTAATTTGTTAGCCTTAGTTCTTAAGGGCATTCCTCAAGGCTTTGTATTTTGGACCTAGATCTATGGAAGTGGATTTAGTTGATTGCACTATTTTTCTCCTACGTCCGGCTTTTTCACAAGGGTAGTTTACGGTTAGGTTTTTAATGATGCCCAACTATTTCTATTTGTTTACTTCCTTCCTCCAGGTTGTGGAGTTGTTTCTTTCTTTGTTCCTCCTATAACTCTATTTTTCTTTTCTCTTTTTAATATAATACCTGATTCTTCAATTAAAAAACTGAAAAATATAGGGCTAAAATTTTAATTCATCACCGGCCCATATCATAATCGGCAGCCTAGTTGGAGAAACAAATATGTAGGCCCATTCAGAGAATATATTTGACAGCCCATTTCACAAATTCAAGGCCCAAAGTATGCATTTGATAGCGGCCCAGACTATATATCTCTCCATACTTATTAGATACACACATTTTTAATGTATTTATTTTATTTTTGCTAGATTTTATCAAAAAATTAATTAAAGTTTGACAGATATTTACTGACAAAATATTTTAAAGATTTTTTCAAACATATATTTCACACATTTTTGTTGAAATATCGATTAAATTTTGATAAATATATATCAAAAATAAAATAACTTTTTTAATGTACATATTTTATTTTCGCTATATTTTATAAAAAAATTAATTAAAGTTTGATAGATATTTATTGATAAAATATTTTAAAGATTTTTTCAAATATATATGTCACATATTTTTGTTGAAATATCGAGTAAAATTTGATAAAAATATATCAAAAATAAAATAAATATATTAATGTCGGAGGGGTCCTTGATAGCAAGCCCAAATTGTGGCTTATCCAATTAATTCAAGATGAGCAGTATTACTATTAATTCATGAATAGCAGAACACAAGCACACACTAATGCACCCCATATTTTTCTCTTTTTGTGAGAGCAAACATTATATCCCCTTTTGCCGGAGTTTATAGATGAGGTCGGAGGAGAGAAAGAAGCACAAGAGGATGAAGAAGAACAATGGCGGAAAGAGTAGTCTGGAGGAGAAATCTCAAATGATTATGGATGATCGATTTGCGCCGGCACAGATAGACCCTCGCTTCATAGAACCTCCCAAACGCCGCTCCAAATTGACAATTGATTCTCGATTCCACCGCCTGTTTACCGACAGCAGCTACACTTCTTCCAATGCCCCTGTAGATAAGCGAGGGAAACCCAAAAACAATTAAAATGCCTCCGCCGCTCTCTGTCATTACTACAGTCTTGGACAGCAAGAAATTGGGGATGAAGCGTTTATGAATGTTAAAAGAGAAGAAGATGACGATAATGATAGCCTTGCTGCTGGAAGTGACTAGGTTGTACATCAAACTGAAAGTGAAAAATTGAATGATGATGATGTGCACAGTCTTGATGAATTATCCTCCAGCAGTACTGCAGATTCAGATTCAGAAGGCCAATATCTAAATGAAGAGGAGGAAGACACCTTATGCAACAGGTCAGAACCTTTCCCCTGCCTTTTGTTCTTCTCTCTGGCCGCAAGAAGCCGTAATTTCAATATCTAATTTTCTTGTCCATGGGTCTGCAGGAGGAAAATGTACCAGAAATTGAGGAGGAAACTCGAAGATTAGCTGTTGTTAATTTAGACTGGAGCCAAATGAGGGTGAGTAGTACCTGTTGAATTTCTCTTTAAGTCATTATGTTTCAGTATCCCTTTAGTTTTAGAGTTCTCAAAGAATAGCAACCTTTGGTGATATTAGAAGCTGCAATTTCTAACTTTCAAATCAATGACTTCAAAATATATATCCATGTGTCAGCTAGAATGAGTATTGAGATAGATGTTAACGAATCTTGTGGACTTTTAGGCTCAATTTGGATGGATGGATGGATTTGAAAATGAATGAATTTTAAAAAAAATACATATAAGAAAGCATATATTTCAAATCACGAAAAAGAGATGGGAGAGAAGGAAAAAAGTAGAGGAAAGATAGAGATGGATGAGTAGAGAGGAGGGATTTCACAAATGACATGTTTTTTATGAGGATTTAGAATTCCTCCATTTTGAACATAAACTCAAATCTAAGTATTTGTAAATTCACCTAACTTACTTGGAAACAGTGGTTATTTATGAGTGAAATCCACAAATTTCAAATCCACTCATCCAAACGGAGCCTTAAGTTTGTTTTCTGTTATGATATGAATAATTTTTTAAAGCTGCAAACCCCTGATGTGCTTTATAATACCTTAATTGCAATATGAACTATCATTTTTAATCTTCTATGTTTCCATATCTTAATATGTGATTTGTACCTTATACTTGATACCATTCCACAACAGTGCCTTGCAGATAAGTCGTGGTACAGACTACCAAGACAATTCCTCTAAGTTTGATTGGGTTTAAAATGTATGTGCTTCATTTGTCAACAATAAGTATTTCATCGATCTTGAATTCAATTGAGTATGGTGATGAAATTCTGATCTTCTTTTAGATGGATATCTTTGCTATTATCTCAGAGTGAGAATCTCTTTGCTACAGGCTGTTGACTTGTATGTCTTGTTAAGCTCATTTCTTCCTAAAGGGGGTCAAGTGCTGTCTGTATATGTTTACCCCTCTGAGTTTGGAATCAAGCGCATGGAAGAGGAGGCAATCCGTGGTCCTGTTGGACTATTTGATGAAGAGGGTAAATCTGACGATGAGGAGGATGATGAGATTGCTAACAAGAAACTGCGTGCTTATGAATTAAGTAGGCTGCGGTATATTTTATATAAGCTGCAGGGTCTGTGGTTTTGTAGGATTGATTTTTTTATTTTTTGGTTGGGCAAATGGTGACTCGAACCATGACCTCTCAGTAATAAGTAGTGGAGCTCTACCACTTGAGTCATATAGGTAATACATGATTGTAGAATTGATAAAGTAGGGTTTTGAAAAATAGGTAATAGATCATCGATTATGCATTGAAAATTGTTTGTAAAGCAGGGGAGAAAGTGTGTAAGTGATTGCTGAGTTTAGTTGATAATAATAACTAAAAAGTGGGTGATCGATGATTGATAAAGTTGAATAGGTGTATTACAGGGTAGAATTTTATAGGACTTGAAATCCTATACCAAAATCCAGTTTGACAAACTAGGATTTGTGTTTGAAATAAAAATGTGGGGTGTGGGGCTCGATGTTTGGCCAATCCTACCGAAATTCAACTTTATGGTCCACTAAGCCAATTGAAAGGGTGATTTACGTATAGATTCAAAAAAGTCACTATATTTACAAATAGGTGCACAATTTTTTTCTGCATAGCACCTATTTGTAAATATAGTGACTTTTTTGAACCTATATGTAAATCACCCCATTTGAAAATCCACTTTTTGTTCAGCCAGGTTAACCGAACTTGTGTGTATTGTTCGACCAAGCAAGCCTTGCATGTTCAGCCAGGCCGACCGAATTACATTGCCATTTCCAGCACACCAGGGAGAACAGAACTTGATTGTGCAAAGGAAAAAGTGAAATTTTCAGTACCTATTTCGTATTCTGCAAATAATCCTAACCTGTCAGACATAATTCCTTCTCCAAGTTGAGCAATGAAGAAATGATGGTGGGCTCCAAATTTGATGAGGGAGCCGCATAGAAACATTTTTGGGTGTATTCTTTGAGCCTTCTTTGAATTGAAAACTTCACGGGTGGGCGGTTGTATTAAATAGGTTTGGTGGGTGAGTGTATGCAACAGACATAAATTGCCGATGTATAGTGGGTGTATTTAAGTGTATAAAATAAAAAACTAGGATGTGTAAGTTTAACTACCTTTCATGTCTGATTCTTAAATGAATTCACGTATACGTACTAGTAAAGCAGTCATTTGTGTTAATTATACCTTTCTCTATTAGGTACTATTACACTGTTGCTGAATGTGATTCAATTGCTACAGCAGATTACCTTTATAAGACTTGTGATGGAGTTGAGTTTGAAAGATCAGCGAATAAGTTAGATTTGCGATTTATCCCAGATTCCATGTAGTTTAAGCATCAGCCACGTGATGGTGCGACTGAGGTAATTTCTGCCTCTTAATTGCCAAGCTTGGCAACTAAGTGAGAGGAGTTATGCATTTGGAAAATGTGGAGAATCACATTTTATGCTATTTAAATTAATAGTTCTCTTCTTTGTTAAGAATAATCGTGCATATGTTAAACATGAAAGAGAGGTGTCTAATGGATTTGAAAGAGCATGTTTGAGAACTGGATAGTTGTAAGAGTTTATTCAAGCCAATTACCAATATTTTCCTGATGATCATTCTCTCTCAATTATGTTCAAAAAGTTTATAAATGAGTACGATTTTTCAATCCTTCTAACTAATGGATCTTCAGTTTGTTGATTTAACTAGAAGGAATGACTAAGCATGAGGTTGGCTTTTCTTTTTGTCTAGATTTCCTGTTTTCTGTTTGTCCCTAGGCTAGTTTAGAGAATAATATATGAATAATAAATAATTCTTATGAATTGACTTTAACGTATAAGTCAGATAATCTTCTACTAGGCACCAGCAGATTATGAAGGTTTAGATTTTCAAACTCGAGCATTGCAACACAGCAACATTCAACTCACATGGGATGATGATGAACCACAACCGGCAAAGACCCTCAAGCAAAAACTCAATGATGAGCAGGTTGGTTTTAATTTGTGTTTTAATATTCAGTTGTAATTTCGACTACCATTGTGAGGTACCCCCATGCATGCAGCATGATTAAAATCTGATTCGTCATCATAAAGTTTGAAATTTTTAAATACAAGTGATCCTGCCTTTTGTCTTAACAAGACAATTAGTTCATTAATAAATACTTGCATTCCTTTTATTGTGTGATATGTGTGCCAATTGTTTTATCATTGTTATCTGCTCATTAAATCAATTAGAATTGTGAAAGCAGATTTTATTATACTAAAAAATGGGGTATTGCGCGAGGCATGGATGCAAATAAAAGGTCATGCACACCCAGAACTAGATCATAGACTAATTTATGGATTTCATGAAAATTTTGGTTGGTATCTTGTTTGTAACTCATGTATTTCGATATGGTTCAGTTTCCTGTTAAAGCATCATTCATAATCGAAGCATGGGTGCTAGACGGGGTAGCTTCCATCTTTGCATCTGTGTTGTCTATATTTATGTGGTTTGGAGGATGTCTATTAAATTATAAATGTGATTTTTGGTTTCTGACCACATGTTAGTACCCAACCTTAAATGTCCTGTATAGTAATTCAAAATGTCTTCCTCTCATTTCAGATTGCTGAGTTGGAACTAAAAGAGTTTTTGGCATCGGATGATAGTGAATCGGAAGAAGAAAGTGATAACGAAGTGGAAGACAAATCTGCAAGAAAAACCAAGAAGCGAGATAAGTACCGAGCTCTGATCCAGTCAGGGGATGGTGAAGATGAGGAGGGTGAGGTTACTTTCAGTACTGGTCTAGAAAAGATGAATAAGAATTCCGAAACTGTTTGGGAGGCCTATCTCAGAAAGAGAGGAGAGAAGAAGAAAGCCTCGAAAAAAGGGTCCAAATATTCGTCCAGAGGACGAGGGTAGTGGTACAGATCAAGAACCCGTGGAAGAAGCTGATGACTTTTTTGTTGAAGAGACTCCAGCTATGGAAAACAAGAGCAATCCACTTCAAGGAAAGAAAGGGAACAAGCCCACAATGCAAGAGTCCGAAGCAAGCAGAGCTCGAGCTGTTAACTGCTGATGACAATGGAGAAGATACCAACTTAAAGGGCTACAGCTTAAAACCTAAAAAGAGCAAAGGGAAGAAAGGCAAGAGCAGTCCAGATGAGGGGAAAATACCAACGGTCGACTACGATGATCCACGTTTTGCTTCATTATACACCTCGCCGCACTATGCTTTGGATCCAACAGATCCTCAGTTCAAAAGGTGCCAACGAATAGTATGCTTTATAGTGCTGATATTTTAAAGTATCACATGCTTTTGGTGCAACAGGAGTGCAGCTTATGCTCGGCAGATTAAACAGAAAAAGAAGATGTCTGCTAATAATGATCCATCAATTTTTGGCCAATTCCAATTTTGGAGGATCGTCATTCTCCCTTATGCTCTTAGTTTAGACCGAGGTTGCAAATGGCGCTGGACGGTTGTCGGGCGGTCGTGTGCCGCCAAGCGTCTAGACGGTGTCAATATTTTTCTATTTTTTATTATTATTTTTATTAATATTAATTTTTTCTAAATATATATTAATAAAAATAGACATTATACGTTAAATTATAAATTTAAAATATACTCCCTCCGTCCCAGAGGAACTTGCAAGTTTTCTTTTTCGGGACGTTCCAAAGGAACTTGCAGACCCAAAAAAGAAACTCTTTTATAAACTTCACCCTCACAATATTTATATATTTACACAAAATGTCATTATTTTTTCACTTTTTTGGCCCACATTACACTCAATCCAACTAACTTTTACACTTTTTACATAAAATTTTACCAAATTAACCCTCAAAACACTATTTTTTCTACTTTATTTTACTTTCTTCTTAATTTTTGTGCCCCTCCTCCCTTGAAAATTACTCTGGGACGGAGGGAGTAGTTAATAATCATCACAAAAGAGCAACACTTGGGTAGATTATTTCATCTCCCCATATACTAACTCGCAGGAGCCCCAATAATATTCATCTCCCCATATACTAACTAC